>VZTB01006934.1:264552-313978 GCA_013397245.1 Thryothorus ludovicianus
ACAAGGAAAGCTCTTGAGGGAGAAGAGTATTTATTATTGTAATCATCATCTTCATTAGTAAACATGATAATGATTTAATAATAATTCTTATTTTAGGAGTATGGGGAGGCCTCTAGCAATCAGATACTATTGTATTAGGCTTGATGTAAAATTAAGTAAATGTTAATGTCAGACATGAGGAATATTTCTACACTGTTGCACAAAAGGGACCATGGAACAAGACTGAACAGTTTGTGTGGATGGATATACAGAAATGTTTCGAAGCACATAAGTTACAAGCACACTTCTAATGAGGAAAAGACATTGATATTCAGATAGTGTTGTAGACCCCAAAACCACCTGGTCAAATAAGCTGGCAGTGTAGGAACTGACAAAAAGCTGACCTTGGAAAAAAGAGTGATTTGTTCATATGGAATCTCATTTACTGACAAGACAATCCTAGACAGGGGCAATTTTGAAAAGCACAGCTTCTAGGAGGGCAATGGAAGAGCTGGTTGTCACTGGTGGATATGATGAAACTCCTTGCTGAACAAAGAAAATGCATTCTGGGAAACACAGATTTATAAATAAGAATGGCATAGGGCACACAACAATATAGTTTTAATGTAAAATCAAAAGAAGGAAGCAACAAAGACCTTTTTCTAGGGAAGGAAAAGAACCAGGGACACAAGGAACAATATCGAAATACAGACTGGACACAGCCTTGGAAGACCACAGGTCTAACTGCTACACTTTGGATATCTTTGCTCTCCAGAGGAACACACAGCAATAACAAACAGATTCTCCCTATCCTTTCTATCTCTTTTAAAACAGTTTCCTTCAACAGCTGAAACTCTAGCCATTGCTAGGCAAATTGAAAGTTATCTGAGTTCTTTTGGATGGGATTACTCCTACACTAGCCTCCCTGATGTTGCAATTCGGTTTAGACTAGTTTCAAAAATGTCGGAAAGACAATGGAGAGAAAATGCAAAAATAATGAAGTGTACATAGTGTCATATTGAGCCATGAACATGGACATACCTGCATAGCACTTGCTGTACAACACTGCCTGGCCAACAGACCTACACAGCACAGTAGGCAGCACAAAAAGATATAAAGCCTTTCTGTGACCATGCATGGGCACTGTGTTCAGTGAATTAGTTAATTTTTAAGACTTTCATGTCAAGCAGAGGATGCATTAGAAAACAAGTGCAAGTTAGGACGAAAAATGTGTGAAAGAAAATAGTACAGTGCTATCAAATAAGAACATGGAATACCTTGAAGCTAATTTTGTATATAGCTTAATTTTTCATCAATCATCTGATGCACTACAAATCCTTGTGTTTGCATTTAATTTTTTTTGTTTTTACTTTGTTGCACTCGAATCAGCTCTAATTTGTACAAACATTTACTTATTACCTACTGTAAATTGTGAAACAGGGAGTGCTTGCAAGGCAGCAGTTAACAGAGAGCTTCTTCTTTCTTGGGACACATCATGTGAACATGGATTCAGCCTCT
Organism: Thryothorus ludovicianus; assembly: GCA_013397245.1. Taxonomy (NCBI): domain Eukaryota; kingdom Metazoa; phylum Chordata; class Aves; order Passeriformes; family Certhiidae; genus Thryothorus; species Thryothorus ludovicianus. Next base: position 266,050 of record VZTB01006934.1, read on the forward strand.
CATAGTATGTGGGAAATATACCAAATAATAATAGTGAAACTCTGGATTTATCCTCTGGTGACTTTTCCCTGCATATCATAGCAACCGTACAGGACAACAAGATAAAAAGGAGAAGTGCAAAAATATTTGAGTCACTTACAGACCCTATAATAACACCTAGTAGCAGTATTGTTTCATTAATCTATGAAACAAGACAAATAGAAGCATTATACATTTTTTCACTGCTTCTGCTATATTAGACATTTAGTGGGTAGCCGCTGTGCAATACCACTGTAGTCTCATATTTTTCTGCATTCCAGTGGCACCTTTTGTTGAAGTTGGGCCTGTGCACTTCACTCATAAGCGAGAAATAACAATAAACTTGATTGATATTACAAAGTTCAACAGTAAATACACCTGTGGTTTAGCAAGTTTCAGTGCCCAGGTATAGTTGATTATTTACTACATAGTGGACAGGGTCAGACAGAATTGTCAGGGACACCCTCCTGTTCAGTCACGAGCATAAGCACCCCCTCATGCTCTAAACTCCTTCCCAGAGAAAGGATATGTGCAGCTGGATCCAGACTTAGTCCCAGACTTGGTCAATAATTTATGTCTAAAGGATTCACAACTTTAGTATCTAAAGGATTCACTAATTTACATCATTTAGCTAAGATTTCAAAGTTTACCATGCCAATCACTGGAAAAAATAAAAGTCAGAGTTGACAGCACACTCAGGTTTTGATTCTTCTTTCATTTTTATGTCACATACTTGCTCACCCTTGTTGTCTAATTGTACAGTTGAGATTCTCTTTCATGTATATACATTTTTTTCTGTAGAGTCAACTTGCATAGAGGATTTGAATTTTTTGTGGTCTTTAGAACTGAAATAAGCAAACAAGCAAACAAATAAATAATTAAAGCACATTCAAGCTGGGAAATACCAGTGGATAGAATAGAGAAAATTACTTTAGTTATGGAAATTTGCTGTTTAATTACACTATAGCTTATTAAATCTTCAGTAGAGTGCCACTGTCAGCCCATGATAAAGAAGTTGGGTAGATTTAGATGACTGCAAAAAGCCTTTCTGAAATTACTAAGGAAAGGCTAAAGCCAGAAAAAAACTCACGTCTTTGCAGAAGAGGACATGGTTTGTCATTGCAACCAGCAGTTCAACAGCACCAGTCACATTTATGACAGGTTTGGTGTCAAGGATTATAATGTTTGGGGTTTGGGTGTTATTTGGAGGAATCCTAAAAAGTGATAGTTGATCTGTTGCATCAGTTTAACTTTGAAGATTTTTGGAAAATACTGATACTCAAAAAAGTTTTAACTTGTCTATAAAAACTGTAAAAATAAAAAACCACAAAGGTTCTGTAACTCTTTATTTTTTTCATGTTAACACATATGATCAATGAAGGGTGAAAGGAGATTTTTTTTGAGGAAAATCAAAAATAAAACACCTCTATGAAAATGTTCATTTAATCAGAAGGAAATATTTTTTTCTGAATCCTTCAGATTCATTCTTTCCAGCTCTACCTGTACAGACCCAAACTGAACTCAGTGTTAGCACAGAGATCCCTTAACATTACTCATTGATGCATGATCAGTTTTGTGTGAGCCAAATATATAGAAGTTGTTGAACATTAAAACTATATTGTTGTGTGCCCTATGCTCCACCAAGATGTGTGACCATCTCTGTCAACTGTGCAAAAACACTGGTGTTAGTCAGCCATCCCTGGCATACATCAACCACAACCAATCATGAAGCAAAACTTACTTCCAGGAGTTTTATTTTAAAAAGTTGCTATCAGGAGTTAGAAATAAAAAAAAATTAAAGTGGTTATAAATATCATAAAATAATTTTACACAGATGGAACTTAAAAAGAAAAATAAAAATTAATAAAGAAATCAGTTATTTTGAAACTAGTTTAAATAAACTAGTGACCACAAATGGAAGAAGGTAAATTACCTACCATTATTCAAAAATCCTGAGGACTACAAAAAATAAGCAGAAATGAAGAGTCCTGTGAGAGAGAAGGGAAAAATGAAATCAGAATATCCAAATAGGGCAAGTTAAAGACTCTGAAGGAGTGGAAATGCTTTTGGCTTAGTACTGCATCAATTCAGACTATAGTGAAAAAAAAAACAACAAACAAACAAAAAAGGAAAAATTAAAATACAAAAAATAAAAATACAAAACCCCTAAAAATTAATGTAATTTATATATAAAAAGAAAGTAAATCTACATTTTTATGAGAAGACAGAACTTAAGTTTCTAATCAGCATAGTTGAACTGAGCTCTTTACATTTTATGCTTGTATTATAAAACTTTGATTGTTTTTTTAATTAGAAAGTTTACTTAGATAATAAAAAACCTACTGTTTTTGCATTCAAATTAAGCTCAAGAGAGAAACAAGACTGATTAAGTTACTGTTATAATGAGGCAGATTTTTAGTCTCAGTTTAACAATTTTTCTATTAGCATTTCTCTTACTAGTGAATATATATTCAAAAGAGCAGATCTGCAGCTAGTATGAACTGAAATTGCTTCTTTACACTCTCACTGATTTACACCATCTTAGCATCTGGCTTATTGTTTCAACTACCATTTTCTATTTCGTGATGTGCTTTCAATTTTTTTCAAAGTACAAGAGATGTAAGTTCTAATGGATAGTTACACTATCCGTAGACAGTAAAATAAAAATAAATGCTTCTAATGGCTTCCACTGCACTTTATGGACATGCAGCAAAACAGAGAAGGGTGTCACTGTAGCGAGAATGCAATCTATGTTGTATGTAGGCTAACACCAACCCCTGTTCAAATTTCCCAATGCTTCATATTCTTAAGTCCTTTGCAATTTCTATAAATTGTTTAGGCTGAAATGTTGTGAGAAAAAGGTGACCCAATGCTGAGATGGATCAAGGCAAACAGGACTTTGCAGAGCAAGTAATAAAGCTGAAAGAGATGAGGAGTGGGAACTATAAAAAAACAGAGGCTTGTTTGGCTGGCTTAGACAAATGGTTAAAAACTTGGAGAAGCTTGTTACTAGAGCTTAAGCAATTTGGGACAGATGAATAGGAACTAGAGAGAAAACATGGAGAAGAACTGTGTGAGACATGCAGGGATGCAAAAGGATAGGACCAGAGAGGAAGTGAAACTGCTGAAAGAGCCCAGGAGGGAGCATGGAGATGATCTGAGACTGAAAAGGTTGGAGATAGACTAGGACTAGGATCCAAGAGCAATGACAGTGAACATCAAAAGAGTAGAGAAAGGACCACTGGACATGGATGGGCAAGTGGGATTGATATGACATATGTGAAGAATGCAGGTTGAGACACTGCAGGTAAAGAAAATGAGAGTAGGAAGAAGAACTTAGAAGAGAGAAAACAGCATGATTGAACAGGACCAGATGACTACCTGGGGAAATAGGCAGTGGGCTGAAGAAACCACTACAGAACCCCAGGGTCAAACCACAGATCTCAGCTCCATGATTTGCCAGTGTTTATGAACCCATTCTGTCCAGTAGCACAGAAAAAACTGACAAACAAATTCTTCCTAGAATTTCTCCCATCCCCAAAAGAGTCCCTGTATATACTTCTAGCATCCAGAAACTTTAGCTCCATGACCAAAATGGAGAATTATATAGTCTGGTCACTTCTGAATGTGCTTTTGAGGACAGGAAAGTTACATATATATTTCCCTCTTTCTACCTTCACTGAGGATGGTTATTGTTTCGTTATAGTCAACCTGAAATTTGCCACAGCCTAAACTCATATGTTACACGGGAAAACAATATGCTAGATAAGAATGGGAATTCTATTTATAATGTATAACAGTTTTCAGCTGCATCTTTTCAGAAAAGATGCAGCTGAAAAAGGCAAAAGTAAGACTTAATTGTTTTATTGCTCAGCTTCTTGTTTTTGATTCAGCTCTTCCATCATCTAAAACTGCTTCTACCGCTAAAACCAATCCCCGTTGAACTCTCACTCTAAATCACAATACCAAGGGGATTCTCAGTTGACTCTGAGATTCATGACTTGCCCCTGAAGCACATTCTCTCTTCAGAAGCTGAGCACATAGGTTATGGATCCAAGTCTTCCCCCATGGCCCAGCTGGCAGAATTACTCTGTTTCATTTGGTCTTCATGCCTGCAGGAGCCTGAGGTGGCCTGGCCCCAGCATGATGCTCAAGTGACCTGGAGCAGGGATGCATTGCAGAATGTACCAGCTCAGTCCTGACCCAGTCTGTGAGAATCTGCTTTAATAGTTTCACACCAGTTAAAAGTCAATATAATAATGATTTAACTGTATCCCTTCTTGATTGCAGTAACATTGCTGTTACCGTCTAACACTGACAACTCCTTCTATATCTTTGCAGAATAGAAAGCGTTTCTTATAAGTTTGCTCCATTTAAAAACCGAACATTTTAAATTGTGGTAAAAATATCACATGTGAAAGGGCCTAGAAAACCTACACTTTTTTACTGAGAATGGATCTTGCTTATTACAGCCTTGTAGCTGTCAGTGTTTGGTGAGCAGTTGGGGAATTACTGATCTCAGTGAAATAGGAACAGTTTCTGGTAACCATCATAATTGAATACACAGCAAGTAAAATGGAGAAAGTCAGCAAAATGATTGAAAATTAATGGGGGAAAAGCATCTTGACAGCTTACCAGAAAAGTCCATTAAAAAATACAGCCCTTCAGATCAGCTACTCCTACACCTGAGTTCTGAAGCCCATAATTTCTTTAATTGCCCTTGAAAACTTTCCAACCATCCATTAGAACTGATGCTTTTGCCTTGTTGCTATGATTTCTTGAATTCTTAGAAAATATTACTTTTTAAAGAAATCTTTTCTTCTTGTCACAGATTTTTGGTATGTTTGTTGGATGGTGAAAGAAAAGAAACTGGAAGAGTTTTTGTATGTTTTGCATACAATGGTGCTGAAATTTTCTCCCTCCACCAAAGAGTCTGATGTGATTGAAATGCTGAAGATTGCTGTTTGTACTGGAGGAGAAGTGGAGGCTGGTTTGTTATAGAAGAATTTCGACAGACTCACTTGAAATAGAAGTGCTGTGCTGCTTTTGCAGCACCACAGCTTGAGTGACTGACAAACCCGTCACATCACTTCCACTAACAGCAGGGAAAGGCACACATTTCCCACAAGTAAATAGTTTTCACAGCTATCTTATACTGCAGCCCAATTATTTCTTTCTTTAAAAAATAAGATTTTTTCTCCAGATATGATTGATACTCCTCTGAATATTTTGAAGTTTAACAGCTTCCTTGTTTATATTTGAAAAATTCCATTATATTAATGACAAATTTTGAGGCATTTGACATTTGTATATTATATCCATTTTAATCTGCTTTAATTTGGCACAATGTTTTTCTCATAAATCCTTATGCTTTCTTTCGTGAATTATATATAATATATGGATGGGTTTGAGGGAGGGGATGGTTTTTGAGTTTGCATAAAAGGCTTTTATTTGTGAAAGGACTGACTGAAAAAGGAGCAGAAGATTAAGAAAAACTGCCATGTCCTTTAAATGAAGGTTTGGATTTGTGGGTGAGAGAAGAGACAAAACAGACCTTATTTCCCTCTGCCTTTGAGCTTGTTCCCTCTTCTCCCTTATTTCAACCAAAGCTCACAGTCTTCAAACTTTCCACTTCTCTAACAATTTAACAATCCCTTGCCAAGGGACTAAGGTGATTTTAAACTGCTGTACTTTGGGAGTCTGTTGAATCTATTTGGTCTCCTGACTGCTGTTGATGCTGAAAGGAAATTGCACTTTTAAGCAGCTTTTGTTTCATAATTCAAAGGCAGTAGGAACTGAAACAATAAATTAAAAAGCTCTGAGATAAACAACAGATCAGAGAGATTACCCATATGGATAAAGAGTAACAGAAAATGTATTAAAATATTCTGAATGAAAGGATGGTGGTCCTGAAAGCTCTATCAGAGTAGCTGAATCCCTTTAGGAATGTCAAGAAAAAAAAAGGAAGAAAACTCAAAGGACATTTTCTTCTGCATGTAATAAGGAGTGGTAAATGTAAAACATTAGATATTTTTCATGGTTGCCCAGTTCCACAGATTCTGATTAATCTAATGGTTTGAAAGAAACTTTGGTAGTATTACTCCCATTATATTCGTATATTCACATGCATCAGATTTTCATCAGATGAGGCTAAGGAAGAACAAAAAAATAGAGGACCTTTTTACTGATCTGAAGCTGAAAAGTCCACCTTACAACTTCTAAAAGACCAGTTGCTAATTGAGTTTAGAATAAAATAACTAAGAATAAGGCTACATGAAGAACAAGATTTCACCATCTGCCTTTTGCTGTATAATGCAAGTTAAAATTTTCTGGGCAGACTCTGACCATAAGTGACTCAACCATAAGTGAATCTCTAAAAGTAAATAAAAAATCCAAGAACCTATGGCAGAAGGATCATAAAACTGGCCTGTTCAAGATGAACAAAATAGTATGCAATGTGGTATTTCTCTGACAGAACACTGGCTTAGGCAATACTAGAAAATAGGGATCATGGAGCAGAATAAAAGGAACAACATTATTTCTTAGTTTCTGAGTGTTGCTTAAACATAGGAAAGAATTGTGGCATAAAGGATCTCCTCACAGAGCTATAGACAGTGCTTCCACAAAAACCCAGTTGACAACCCACATGGATGCAAGTGAAACAACACTTCTCCCAGTCTAGGTGTTGGCATATAAATCACTGTGTTGCCACAGGATTTTATAACTATTCTGAAATTTGTGTTCTAGACAGTACAAGATAATATCTAATAATTTCTCTTATATTTGATAAAATTTATAGCTATATCTTCATCTTTCCTGTTGAAATGATACCAGCACTTTGATCATTCTGTGTAATTCAAATAATAATTTAAGGTAGCAATGGAGAAGACAAGAGTTTGGAAAACTAGATAAGGTGACTTTAAACTGTCCCAGGTCTTGAGGACAGAAAATTGAAAATCCTGTAGACAACAGGTGTCCTCCAAGTAGTGCATTTTTCTTTTAGCATTAAAATTAAAATAATGATAATAATTTTTAAAATAAGTAAACCTGCTGACATGCAACAGAAGGAACCAAATATAACTGAGCAGGCTGGTGTAAAAACTGCCCTGTCTATTCCTTTGAGCAAATATTGTCTGAAACACAATAAAAAAGGGTTTGCCAGTACTAACACAGGACAGTGGCAAATTGTCCTAAGAACACAATCTTATGCCTTTAGTTAAACATCTAATGCTTAAAAGTCAAAAACAAGCTCAGAAGAACATTAATAGCTGCAAGCACATTCTCTGTGATAAGAAAAAGAAATTTTTGGATAAACTGTAGATGAAGCCACATGTTAAAAGAGAGGAAATAATTAATCTGTTAATACAGGAAGGTTGGAACTCAGAGGCACAAGGGAAAAGCCAAGGGGAATGTCTTAAATCAGAAAAGAATTCTGATTAAAGACAACAGAGAGCAGTATGCTTAACAGAGTATATAACAGTGGCTTAAGAATGTAAAATTAAGAAAAAATGTCCAATAATCAAACAACAACAAAATTATATTTTACTCTGTCCTTTACTGAATAGCCTGGAGTCTATCAAGACACATTATATATGCTCCAACAGAGGCCCAGGACAAGCAGGATAATGTGTGTTGGCAATGAAGGACAATAAATGACCCAAAATAAGCCTACACATAGCGAGTACGTAGAAAACCATTTTCTTGCATCATTATTATTCAGTTCTCTGTCTAATAGTTTTTTCTAGAAGACAGAGTGACTGTGCATGTCAAAGATGATTTAATGTTAGGTGCAGTACCTGATGTAACAGTAATGTTAGAGTGAACATTAAATTTTTGTTATTAATTTAAATAGACTTCAGTAACATTTATTTAGTTATTTCATTGAAAAGAAACTTTCCTAATTTTCATTAGTCTCAGAAACCCTGATGTGATGGATGGGTAAATTAAGGAGTAAAAATGTTGCAGGGTAAGATCCCAATTATGTATAATTTTTCAGGGACAGGGTGCACAGCAGGTACAGTGAAATTCTCATTGCCATCTTCTGACACTCATCTAACATATCACAGGGAACAAGGAGATCTTTGACATTAGGAATTCAGGAAAAAAGTGTATGAAAAATATAAGGAAAATTCAAGCAGGGAAACAAGAGTTAGCATAATACAGGGTACTGGAAGCAGTGATGGCTCCAAGTAAATGATGAAATATGAATTTCTGCCAAGCAATGTGACTGTAGGCAGTAAAAGCTACCCAACAGCTTGCTCACAGCTTGTAAGGTTATTGTCCCCCCTGGACATATTCTGAGCAGGAAGGGACAGCTGCACATTAACCAGAAAGTTTAAGACAAAAGAAATGTGGGCTCAAATTTATCTACTAGGGTAGCACACAGATCAAAGATACAGACAGGCAGGTAGGTCTCCACACATTATAATGTCAGAACAAATGAACTTTGTACCAAAGTCTTGAAGCAATTCTAAGCATCACAGTTCTTAGAGTCTAATTTTGTAACAACCTGTGTTTTGAGACGGAAGAAAAATAAGCAAGAATAGCAGAAACACAAATATCACAGGAAAGCTGAGGATGGGAAAGCAAGGATAAAATCTTATAAGTAGGAGATACAAGGCCCTGTCCAAAATTATATTAAACGTATTGCCTTCATGAGCTAAATTTTACCTCAGAGATGAGTGAGACATAAAACACTGAGAGAGAGATGAGTTCAAGTTGCAGAAAGAAAATATGCACTTAATTTTCAGTCATTTAATGAAAAAAAAATGCTGATATATGTTACTGCTCTACTGTGTGCTTCTAAAAGAAACCCTGGTGTTTGGACATACGTCACACAGAGGTTAACACATATAAATGAGCAAAGGGCTCCTTTTAAAGTCTGTGTTAATATTTCCCCTACAGTGCAGAATGTGTATGGAAATATTGCTTTCTCACTTAATTCATGGGATGTTTGGAGGATTAATTAGTTAATGTTTATACAGAGCTTTAGAGAACAAAAGCATAGGATAAGCACCAAGTACTATTGTAAGAAACCACAAGAAGCAGGAAATGAGAAATCTCCATCTCATAAAAGGAAAGAGTTTGATGCTTGTTATTTATCAAGCGTTGCACTCACTTGTCAGGTCTTTCATTTAGGAAGACCATTTTTATGTTCTCCTTTATGTTGCTAAGGGTTACATTTCAGCAGCTGTTAACTAGAGCTAGTATCAACAGCTTTCCATATCATTAGGCAGCTGGGAAGAATATCATAATATTACTGGTACCCAGGTGCACTTTTGTTTCTTTGAAGCGGAGGAAGAGGTAGGCAAAAAAGTTCATTAACAATATGTCTTGGTTGTTATTATCCCATCATTTATAGAACCACTCAAAAGTTATAAAGTTCTATAATTATAGAATCACAGAACACTTTGTGTTGGAAGGGACATTAAAGATCATCTAGGTGGATAATAAATATTGATAAAGCATAAATACCAGCCTGTCAGAAGGTCTCTTCAGTAGAACATTCACCATAAGTCACAACTGCTTATCCTCTAAAAGATTGTGAACATTTTGTTGGCTTCTGAGCAAGCTGTTGTTCACCCTTATGGGCACGCTGCATTGAAGCCCCATGTGTGTAGCAGCTACATTTAAGTTTTCTGAAGCAGTACCAAAAACAGGTGGTCAGAAATGCCATTCAAAGCCAGATAACATTTCCATTTTCAAAAGGAGAATTTGTCCAAGAAATATCAGAAATGAAAGTACATTCCAACTTGGTTTAAGCAGAAGGTCAGATTAGGTAAATACTGTGGTCCAAGCTGGGCACAGCTGAGGTCTTGTGCCAGCCCTCATGGTGTTACAAGAGCAGGAACTCCTTCAGTGATAATTGATCTCTCATGTAAACTCAGGTAAAGAACCTACTGCTCCATATAATTTTCTGATCTTTTTAAATAAAGCCTTTCAGAAGATGTCTCTGCTTTCTAATCTGCTCATAGTCAAGCATCACTTTTCAATTTCAGTGTTTCAGTCTCCTGACTCAACTAAATATATTAGTTTAATTTTATATGGTGGAAAAAAAGGGCAAAAGAGTCATTAAGAGCCATTGGTATTTTATATTCTTCCTCACACTATGTATTTTCCCAATTGCATTTACCACTGGTTAAATTGCAGAATAGAATTCTTACATCTGTTATGCTCAACAGTGCAGCACAGAAACCTGAAGGGAAGACAAAGCACATGAGTTTAAAATGCCTTCAAGGTAGTGTTTAATACCTCTGTTGGGCTATCCCATTGCTTCACTTGCCTCATCAGAATACCTCAAGTCGAGCTGCTTCCTCTGTACAGGACAAAAAATCGTCATTTATCTGAAGAAAGTGAAGATCCTTGGGAAAGGAGTAAGATCATATGGATTTCAGTGAGCTTCCTAGGCTCCTGGGGTGGGCTGACTTTGAGCCTGCCTTGGACACCCTGTATATTTGGTTCAATGTAGAAAGTGCAGACCCCCACTCCTCAAAAAAAAAAAAAATTAATTTCCTGAGAAGAGACATTTCTATCCAAAAATAGAACAGAATTCTTTCAGAAACTTGCTATCCTGAAGATACATCATAAATTTTTATGAACTGGATCACTGAAAAAAAAAGGTAAGAGCTCAGCAGCAGTTATTTTGATGTTAAATGACTGGACTATAAATGAACCTTTTAGATTAGAGAAAACCCTAAACTAAGTTGACTGTCAGATGCATCATAGCTTAGCTAATTAACACAAGGGCATGACTGCAAAACACATACTTTGCTTCATATCCCACTTCTTGAGTTCAAGACTCATTGGGGACTATCAGAAAGACCTGCTTCCATTTAAACTGGCTCCAAATACATATCAACAGACAGGAGGCTTAAATGTTGATTTCATCACTCCTTTGAGCATAACTGGAAACAGGCACAACTCCACTTAACCCAAATTAATCTGTTAGGATGGCGGGCTTACAGCAGCCTGCAGGTGGCCTTAAGCCTGTGAACGGTAAATGGGGAATTTGCTTAAATCTCTCTTTACCTGTCGACTACTCAGTAATTACTGATCTTAGGGCAACTATGAGTTACTAGAGAAGCCTGAGTATTTCCCAGGCTAAGTTCATATAGGTTCCAAATCTTATTCAGCACAGAGGCACACCCTGGAAATAAAGAATCTTTTCCAGTGCTAGAGGTAATAATATTAAGGTCTTTTTCTTTCAATAAAACTGTGCTAGATTCACCAGTTTCTGAAACTTACAAGATTTTCACAATACAAAAAAACACATCAACAGCAACCTTGTCCATCTCCCTTTGCCCTAGGAAGACAAATCTCCTAAAAGGATTAATGGTTCCAGATGATTGTGGGGAAAGTTGTAATCTGCATTTAAATAGAAAAACTCCCAAGTGCCCAGGTATTCATTTTTCTTTTTATAGCAGGAGGCAGAATATTTTTCATGTGTACAGTTTAAAGTTAAAAGGACGCTGTGGTGCAGGCCTGTGGTTTATCTCACTAGTGCACAGCCAGCTGGCTATAACTTCACCTGCCAGAGCAATGCTGAATGCTTGTCCTGAGCAACCTCCTAAGAAAAGTATATGGCTAGAAGGCATATTTGTGTGAGGCCTTTGTTGTGCAGCTAATGTAGAAAACTCATACAGTTATACAATGCAGTGAAATGGCCTGGTTCATAGAAGCTCGTGTGCAGTGGCAGTGAAAAGTGTAAATTGGAGTGAAGACCTGGACAGAGCTCATCTGACTCGTCAGATTCTGTCTCTTGCTATCACAGATACTTTGTACTTTGTGCTATCACAGATACTTCATTTATGAAATGACAACCAAAAAAATCTTGCACAAAATTCCAAATATTGATAAGAAAATGAAATCCATTGAGGTCTTATATTAACGTACACTAGAAAAATAAAGCAGAACAAAGTCTTTGCAATCCCTTGTCAAAAGCCTGTGGAGGCCACATAAAATTGATAGGCACAAAACTCAAGGGATTCGAAGGAATATGAGCAGGTTTTCCTGAGTATGCAAAATCCCTCTCTGCACGGCTGATGAGTTAATGTTCAGATAACTATATCAGGTGAAATTGCTTAATTAGAGTTCTAATTATTTTCCGCCCATCCAGAAAAAAAAAGAAAGCAAGCATTAAGAAGGCACTCTTCTTTTAATTAAGAATTCATTTTGGATAAGCAGGTGATTCTATCAGTCACTGACAGCTACACAGAAGATGGCATATTTGTGTGTTTATATTTTTGCATCATTAGATATTCACACCCACATTCAGATTGGATGTGTGACATATTTAGGGCTCAGTTCTGGCAGATGCTTAATCGCATGAGTAATCCCATGGGTTTACATGAGTAAATGTTTGTTGTGTATAGCTCCATTTAGATTTCACTGATAGTATGTGAATTTCCACTGTGACTCTGATCACCCCCCAAAATGGCTCAGACCCCATGTGTTAAATATTTCATGTTTGAGCAAATCATCAGGGTTCTGTATGGAGTAGGAGGTCACAGTTCCGCTTTTTGATGCAATGAATCCCAGACAGCTGATGGAAAGTGAAGCAGCTTTTACAGGTGTCTCTGAATGCAAAATTCCTGTAACTCTCTTACTGACTACTACTTTTTTTCTGAAAGAAGAGAGGTGTGGAGAGAAACAGCATGTAAGTGATCTGTCTCTCTCCCTTTTAAACCAGCCTGTAGGAAAATACCTGGCACTGTCATATTTGGTACAGGTCCTGGTGCAGTACTCACTCTAGGTGTTTAACTTTCAGTTCGGACACTTTGGAGGGAAAGATAAAATGGTGTACAGGAATACAAAAGGCTGAAGCTCTTCTAATGTATGTTTATATGCACAGTGGTAGTCTTCCAGTAAACAACCAACCAGCCACTCAAAACTGAGACAGCTTCGCTATTTAAATCTCTGTTAGTCATGCAAGGAGTTTCTGCCTCATAGGTGCCTAAATGATCCTTAAGGTAACTGCACAACTTTGGATCCAGCCTTGTTCTTCTATTTCTTGTGGACAATGCCAAGAAGTCTTTTAGAAAATATATTCCAACAGTGCTGCAACTTTAGGCTCTGACCTAGGGCTTTTTTTCTTTGAAAAGTCATCTGGTTTCACTAGCTGCAAAAGTATTCCTAAAGCCTTTGGCCAAATCATCTTTGTAGGAATTAGCCAAAGTTACTATATTGTGAAACATAACACATTTTTATATTTTAATTTTCATGAAAGTCTGGCTTTATATTTTTTACGTTTTCCCTTTTGTTCTTTAAAAGTACAGCATGAATGAAATTATGATTAAAGAGTTAATCTACTCCTTATTCTTGCATTGAACTTGCTCTTGGTCATTGCTAGAACATTTAAAAATCATCAAAATACTCGGCATCTATTTAACTAACACCTGTTATTTCAAAACTTCTAAGAGCCTGAAAAATATGTGTCATTTAGGCACATATTCATCCCAAATCCCTGGCCTACACCTGTGTTTTGGGCACAACTTGGTCATAATGTCTCTGTAACTAAGCTTTCTGCTTATAAGCGTGATGAGACCATGGCAGCAATTAGACTCAAATATTTTTGAGGAGTCATGTAGACTTCAGTGAGGTTTGCAGAAATCTTGTGCTCAGAACTGAAGCTTCTGAACATGTTTTCAGGCCTAAAAGGAGAAATTATACTCCAAATACACAATACTTGTTGATAAATATTTAAATATCAAAAATTCTAAAAAATCTGATGTTAATATCCATAATTATGAAGGATGTTGATTTTCATACAGAGAGTAATGTGCAATAACTGTTCAATTTTAATCACAATTAGGTGACATATGAAATTCAAATCAGTATTAAACTATCACTCCCTTCCTGGCCTGCCTCCAGTCTCCTCTGTAAAGTACAGAGGCTCCATCTGAACATTCAAAATACAAAACAAGCCCAAAGTTAGATCACTCTTTACTTCTAAAAGGCCATGGCTTCTGCCTGAGTCATATGAAGGCAAGCATTTTTGTCTTCTTTCCTCTGCTGCTTACAAATCTCTCACTTTCTCCCAATAAAGAAAAATACTTAAAAGGGAAGCAATGTCACAAAAGTGGAAAAGCTAGCTGAGGACTGCAAAGATGACATCAGCCTAAGGTCTCGGACAGATTTTATTTTGCTCTAGGTGAATAGCAGTGTTTATTTTAAAATCAGTTTGACTTCAGACTACTCCAGTTATTTGCTATGCAATGCTTATATCTCTGCCTTGGATGAGCTGATCAGTAATATTTATCTGTCTCACTGTCCTTGCTACAGCCTACTCATATTTACCATAATATAATTCCATTTGGTTGTCAGATCACTGGTTTTCTCTATCATGCTCAGAGTACACATGGAAAGCTTTGATTTTGAAGGTTATTTTGGTTTTTCTCCTGTAAGTTTAAAACATACCCTGAGCAAAATTTATTTAAGGACTGACTTGATTCAGAGCCTATCAAGGCAATATTGCAGTGATAAAGGTGGCAGCTTTAAGTTATGATTTGTATTGGGAGATTTCTGAGGCTTGTAGTCACTGATTCTGTGATTTTTTCTGGTTAAATGGAGGACAGAAAGGTGGCACCTCAAAACCTTGGAACAAAGCTGTTGTTTGTCACCGTGCCCTGGGTGCTCTCTCAGGCATGTGGGGAAATGAAATCCAAGAATCCATGGAGAAGGCAGCCAGATTAGAAGGGGCCATCTGACAGTGAATAAGTCTCATGCAGTTGCTGCAGAGGAATATGAACAATAACAAACCCTTTGGTTGCAGTACGCAGAACATGTAAAGTTTTATAAATAACACAAAAAAATCTTAGCAAATTGAATATTTCACGCCAGTGAAGGGACATTTTGATATTCCAGTGTGACATATCAATAGCTGAATTCTTCCCAAACGTGGTTGACAGTCTGTTTCTTTAGCAACAAGAATATTAAATGCTGAATTGTTTGTGTTGTACACTCCTGAGTCTAGTAAGCCCCAGTTAAACTTAGCAGTCTGCTAGAAGCCCTTTTTACCACAGCTTGTGTTATGGATTTCTTTAAAACCTTTGATTGCTATCAGGCTGTTGGTCTCCAAGTGGATATAAGGAATTCCTTTGTATTTTAAACTTCGGTATCTGGATCCATGACTCAGTACAATCTCTTGGAAGAGGAAGTTTTATCTAAATTAAAAATATATTCATGTTTTATAACTATGATAACTTCTTATGAAAAAGTGATATACTTTGATTATATAAGTGATGTTTCTAGGTCATAAGGGATTCATAATGCTCAGTGATTCAATGTCTGTTATGTACTTAAAATGTTTTGTAGACTACTTCAGTATGTTTGCCTAAGAAGTAAAAATTACTATAAAAATGTAAGTTGCAGTAATGGTGCTATTGCAAGACATTTTTGCCAGCCACAATGAATGATTTCTAAATGCCACTGTGTGATTAAACTGTAAGGCACAACAGGTTATATTAGAGCATGAAGCCCTAGGTGTGCTGAAATTACTATTCAACAGCTCACCTGGGAGCATCTCTAGGAGATTATAGCATGACACCTTTACTGTTTTTTAAAAATGAAAAAATGAAGTCATTAAAAAGCATTTTTTCCCAGATAAGTGAAGTGTTTTCCATCACCCAGCATGCAGTCATTAGATCTAATGTGCTTTTCTACAGAAATATTTCAAAATGATCCAGGTTCCCTTCTTCTCTATTGTGGCAAAGCAAAGATTTGTTACAGGGACCTTATTTCTCTCTGAATGAAGTGCGTCCTCACAATTACCCAGCATACTCAGTTTCCAGTTTCTGCAAAACTGCCTTACCAGAAAACTCACTATGTTTTCTAAAACATGTTTTGCTCCAAATGTTCTTCTTTTTCTGTCTTTAAATTTTTCTTCCCTATTTCTTCCTTCAAAGAACAAAGAATACCAGGGACTCACTACGTGTAGTCTTGTATTGTTGATAAGCCAGGAGTTGTTTTAAGTAGAGAGATCTTTGAAAACTATACCAAAAGGCCCATTAAGTCTTGATCATCCTATATCTTTTTTAGTTAAGCAATGTGGCACACCAGTCTTCCTCTTGTTTTGGGGAACGCATGCTCTGGGAAACAAGAAAACATAAACTACATTCGTGTGTTGATTGCACGCAAAGATGCCATGCTGCAGTGATTCCAGCCCTGCAAACCTTGCAGCACATGGGTAATAGCTCAAGAGTGCAGCCATAAAATGTGACTAAAAGCAGAATAAGGTCTGTACATACAGTCCAGTGTGGTGGTGCATCCTCCCTCACCTCCAGGCTGCATCATGATCTGAGAATTTCTTGTCAGGTCTCAGAGTTAGCCAACAACACCTGAGCTCTTGAGCTTATTAAATACAATATCTATTCCCTGGAAGTTACACTGTCTAATGAGCTTCTGCTATTTTTTTTTTGGTTTTGTTCTGTTTTTTGTTTTGTTTTGTTTGTAATGAATAGCCTTGGAAACTTTTTTTCTCCAAATGACATAATATTTTTTTTTGTCACACTTTCAGAGAAAGTTTCCAACACAAAGTGCATCCAGGAGGAAACCTTGTTATGACTAAAGCTTACCCATTTGCAACCCTATAAACAGTGGTCTAAAATGAGACCCTTTGAGCTCTCCTGGACCACAGTGGGCTGTGACCAGCAACTTCCCTCTAAGCGAGGCCTCTCAGAGCCAGGAAACTCTCAGGTTTGCTGTACTCAGAGGATGGCTGAACAATGTCAGATACTGGGCTGGTACCCCCATTCCTCGATGCTCAACCCTTAACCCACTGAGAAGATATTTCCAAGCTAAAAGGCTTCCAATGTGAATAATTCACTGCCCCCCAGATATCACAGATACCTTGTACAGACTCTTTATGTCTAGGAACATGCAAGTGTGCATGTGATAGAGCAAATGTGGCAGAAATGCTGTACTTGAGATTTTTAAGTTAGGCCTGTAAGTAAGATACTATAATGGTATAGTAAATCCTATGTCTCCTTTGTTAAATTGTTTAACCAATGCTGTAAGATGTTAAGTTAAAGTCTGTTAAGTTTAAGGTGCTGTTAAGTACTATTAAATTTAAATGACGTCAAATTAAGGGTTGTTGGGCCTTTAGGCTGTATTCATTCTTATACTTACCCTTTTTTATCCTTTTGTCTCATACACACATCCAACCACTCATCCACCACCACCACCACCATCAAAGGCCTTTCACCCCCTATCACCCCCACACACACTGCCCCTGGCCCCCTCACCTCCACACAGGTATTTTCTAGGTTATTTTGGTTTCAATGGATTGAGTTCCACTTTTTATTTGTTTTCCTGTGTGCTTTCTAGCAAGTGTAGTAGAGTGAACCCTACCAGTGAACTCTGTGAACTGTTGCTTTTATGTTAAATCTGTTTGCCTTTGCCAGTGATTCCTTAAACTGTCTTAAAACACTTGTTTGTGACACCCAACCACTGGGCTCTTTTCTGAGCAAGACATCTTGTGACCTAGTGTATAGCCCATGCAATGGTTAAGCTTCAGCTTCAAGCTGACATCATTTTTTCAGCCTCCATGGAGAAATTGTTGACCCTCATCAGCCCCATAAGGACAACTACCTTCTCTGCAGCTCTGCCATGAAATATTTTTCTTTTCTGCAGCATATTGTGCCCTGGAGAGAGGCCAAAAATTTGTCTCATGGGAAAAATGTAAAAATAAGCTATTTAAGGCAAAGGGAACAGTAGAGGTAAAAGCAAGCTTAAGGGTAGCATGTAAAGAAGTGAAGAGCTAAAGCACAGAGGCAGAATGTTTGGAGTCTTTCATTAAGCCTAATTAACAAGTTAAAGTACATCAGACCTATCCAGTTCTTCACAGGCAAGATAAGCCATAGTGCTGCTGTAGTTACCCCATCATTTCTTTTTGATCATGTCCACTTCCTCACTATACCTGCACATCAACTTTTAAGTAGGCTGCAAAAGATCTTAAAGAAGAGATTAGAGCAATGTCTGTGTCTAGTTTGTCCAACACCAAATGAGATCTTTGTGAGCTGGTGTCCTGGATAATGTATACTCACTGCAGAGGCAGGAGTTCATCCCTCTTTGTGGACCTTGGAAAGAAGTCCTAGATGAATTCAATGAACAGAAATTTCTTCAAACTGTATGCAGTGTTAGGGATTCTTAGTGTTAATTCTCTACAGTAGTTACACCTTCTTCAGCTGTATATAGCTGCGGGAAAAAGAAAAGGAAAAACAGAATCAATGTTTACAATGGTTCTGTCTTTAAGCAAAGCTGAGGATTGTAATTTACCTTTCATGGTTTGTGCTACAGGTGAACCCATAGTTAAAAACCTACCACTGTCTTTTCATGGTATAGATGGTGAGAGCTTACACTTAAGCTGGTGTCAGAATAGATTATATTTATGGCTGAGAGTTTTGATAATGCTTCATTGGTAACAACATAAACACTATATCCATCTGACTTTTAGTTCTACTTCTTTCTGCAATAATTAAAGGTGATTAGCTATTTGCAAAATCCCTAAACCATTGCCTATAATTTAAATTTCCATTTTCTTTGGAGAATAATCCAATTTGAATAAAATGAAAATACTGCTCCAGTACAAAGGAATAGAAAACTTAACACAGTGTGAAAATTAATTTGAGGATTTTTTTTTTTGTCCTATTGTAGCTTACATGCTGTTGCCAGAAAATGAAGTTGAGATTAGTTTCTACTATACAGGATTTTCCAAACCCAATTTTGGAAAAATATAATTTACAGACATTGAAGTATATCATCTTGTACAATTGGCTTTGACCATTTTGAGGAACTGTACCTTTTCACACTTTATTTTGGCACCTAGATCCACTTGAATTATTTGTTTTGATGAAAAATACTGTAAGGAGAAATTCCTGTACTGCAAAGAAAGGAATTGCCATAAATTTCACAACACATATGCAGCTCATGAGTGGAAGTATTTAATACAGTACATTGCTGCCTCTGCCAAGTGTTACAAAACAAGCCGGTTTTGTAAGATACATTGGATAAGTGAAAGGCAAGAGTGCTATAGCTGTCCCAGACTCACAGCACTGAAAACTGGAAGGAACATCCTTTGTTTTTTTTAGCTGTCCTCCACCAACATAGACCTCTTCAATTTACTACATTTTCAAGTGGTTTAGCAGGCTAATTTTTAAATGATTCACTGCTAGATTTTCTACAGCTTCCCTCTAGAGACTGTATCACACTGATAGATGTCGCCATTAGAAAGTACATCAGCAGTCAGGCTTAAATAGCTTTTGTCCAGTTTCATCCCAATATTACTTCCTGGGTTATATTACAGAAATCCTGCTCCTCCTTGGCTGGCACATTGCTCTCAGTTGCATTATTAGAGTATCTTGAAACTCACTTCAGGACTGAATTCTCCTTGAACCATGCTTTTAGTGCAAATGCTTTATAAACTATCTTTTCTACCTTGCCAGTTTGAAGTTTCCTCAGACAAGTAACTTGGCAAATACGAAATGCTAAGCAGACAGAGGGGCAGACATAATAAAAAAACAATCTTATGCAAATGTCCTGGTTCTTATAAACAGACATGTGCACTGACATTTAACCTACCTCTCCCTCCTTATTTACACTATTTTCTCATCAGTCATCACAGGCTTGTTGGTTGTGAATTAGTCAAAAAAGTTTTCAAGCATGATTAGGGCGTTACACAATAGCATTTCTACAGCCTCAGATGCCAAATTTTGTAAATATAATTTTTCTTGTATAGAACTACACAAACATTCAGTTGTGTCAACCAATACTAAATGGAAACAACAGAGGAACCTAAATTACTTTCTTGAATCAACAAAGAAGAACTCTTACAGGCTTCTCAGTAAATCTTGGCTATATATACACTTTTCACAAAACCTAAAATAGTAACATATACACAGAAATGGCAAAAACCCATGATGAAATTATAAGAATCATTTCAAAACCAGTTGTATTTCCTAATTTAGTACAGGATCCAGGTCACAGGATCTGGATGAAGGCAGCTGAAGAATTAAGGAAAGAGGGGAAATAATGTGCTCCAGATAATAAAAGACTGGGAAAAGGCAAACAAGAATAGGATAGTTAAACTTACAAGTTAAACTTACAAGAAAACAAGCCACCGGAAAAGAATGAGAAAGTGTACCAGGTTTAATTGTTTTCAGCTAGAGGATGTGAAGGGTAAGAGATGATAAAAAAAAAATCAAGATGGTCCTACAATCTTCAAAAATACATTCCAATTTAGAATTAATCTCTTTTTTTCACTTTTAACCACACATCCTTGACCTTCAAGATAGAGTATTTTCTTTCAAGATCTCAAAACAAGCACTGAAATAAAAAACATATGGCTTTGTCACTCTCATAATGGATGTGTGTTTTTCTCTTTTGGTAAAAACTAATGGGTCAAGTGAAGAATATTCTGAATAGTCTTATTAATCCACAAGGGGGGCTTAGGCTCATCTGTTGATCCTTTTCCATGCTTCAGTACTTTCTTTTAAGATTTAATAAAAACTAGGAAAATAGCTGAAATGGTTGAGTCTGTTTCACCATATGTACAATGCTTTCTGTTAATTCTCTCAGGATAACAAGGGAAGAAATTTGTCAGCCTGTTTTATCTAATTAGCCAGCAGATCATGCACAGCAGCCAGAACAGGGGTCAGTATAGTTGCCACCTGCCTGGGAAAAGCTATCACAATGACCTGACTGCTGGCACTCTAGAGCAAAATGATCATGGCTTCTCAAACTCTCTTACTGTGTCTCTTCAACCGCACATAAAATTATTAAAAATTCATTGCACACAGACATTCCACCTCTCAAGCAAGTACTTTACCTGCCAGGATGAAGCACCATTCCCAGGGACTCTCTGAGTTGATGAATATTTAAAATATTTTATTCAAAATCAAATAGCTCTAGTAAGTGAGATCAAGGAAGATCTGTTCATATGACTCCCAGAATACATAACTGTGGACCTTTCCTAGGGGGTTGGGAACTTTTTACATTACCTGCTGACAATCAGCCATGAGCAAATCTGAGACACTGTCTCTTTCACAGGTGTCCTAGCTACCAGCTTGTGGAGTCATTGATATTAATTTCAGCCACTTTTGCATAAGGATGTCAGTACTTTTTGCACAGTGGAATAAGATCAATGGGACAGTGAGGACACTTCAATTAACCATTACTCCCCTGAGGAGCTGAAAGTAAAGTAGATGGCATATATAAGAGTCAGGGCTGATACAACCAGAAACACTCTGGATTCGCTCTCAAGATAAAATAAAAAGATCTAGTATTTCTCACACTATTAGGTAGTTTTTGCCTTATCTTTGTCCTTTACACCCTTCCCTAGAGTTAAAAATTCAGGCTTTCAGTTTTTGGCAACCCCACTGTTCCCCAAATGCCTGCCCAGCCACCAGTGTCAGCTCTTATGTCTGCACCTCTGCCTGATTGCAACTGAACTGAACACCCAGTAACATTTAGTATAAGCCACAAGCAGTCCTAGCCAGCTGCTACAGCCCTAGAGAAATCAGAACTTGATCCAAAGACTATTGAATTCAATACAAAGACAGTGGCCATTTGGATCCAAATAAAAAAAATGTTTAGGAAAAAAAAAATTTGATTTTGAGATTTCCTTTCCCAAAGCCAAATAAGTAAAATACAAACACTTCTGAGTGAAAAATTGTGATTTTGATATTATACTGAACCAAACCAAGCAGAAACCATTTAAAAATGACAGATTTTTCTCTTAAATCCAATGCTCAGTGTTCTTTGCCTGTTAAAGTTGCAGGAACAACTCAGTCACCATTATCCTTATGCCAAACCATTCATGGACTCTCAGATACTTTTCTAAAAGTCAGTGATTTTGTTATTTTCATTACAGTTATTTCAACCATTCCTGAAAGTTGTTACAGGAAGTAATAACCAAGAAGTTACATGAAAATGTGTTTAAAAGTTAATTCTTTATCACAAAAGTATTTTTAGATGTAATCAATGTTATATTATACTGAAGCATTTTTACACAAGTTCATGTGAGTTAATAAAGGGACAGACAGTCTGCCTAGTTTTTAAAGTATGATTTGGGCCCAAAAGTCAATACTGGCTTTCATTTGAATCTGGCATTAAGAAAACAGAAAAAAGTAAAAATAAAAACCTCCCTAATCCTGCAGTTTTACATTAAGACCAGAACCATGGATAAATTTATCCTTATGTGCCTAAAGCTCTAGAGGTGTTGTAAATGCCCAAATGTTGTTCCGTTATAATGGATAGATTCCTGCAGCGATTTCACTGGGAAATTCCAGGTGAGACAAAGAGGTTCTCTCCTCAAACCCTTGCCCATTCACACACAACTTTCATCATTAAGTAAGCTTCAGTTTCTCAAAATCTAGGAGCATAACACTGTTACAAATAAATGGTTACTTTATTGCCTTATTTTAATTGGCACACTTTTCTGAATATATTTTAGCCTTAAAATTCAGTTATCTTATTATGGTGTGATTGATATACATAAGATTTTTATCTATGGCATGATGAAAATATGAGGTTGAGATATTCTGTTATCAACAACTGCTTAGGGTGTGCCTCAGTAGAAATTACAGTTCCTATCCACTTTAGAATCCTTAGATATCTGCTGCCTAAGATTCTAAGGAATAGTCCTAGACTTAGCTGCGAGGACAAAAGAATTTAATGCATTCCATTATCTTGCAGTGTATACTAAATATCACCTGTATAAATAATTTCTCTTTGATTGGTATATTCATTTGGAGATGTAGAGCAAAAACATGTAGCCTGAGATATCTGAGTTCATTTCACAGTATTGTACTGTTGGGAATATAGAGGCCACTGGTTTGTTTTGATGCACACAGACTGAAATGAAACATATTGTAATAACAAAAGTGTAACCTAGATAACATTAAAATAAACTGTTATATCACAGATTCAGGCAAAATAACTTTCAATAAAGAGCACTAATTAAAAATACACATCTCTGCATAACTTTAACTTTAGTTATGTCACTGTCATATGCATGACTCTGACATTAAAATTTCTTGCTAATGTCAGTTATAAACAGCAATGTCATATTCAAAGCTGCTCTAAGTGATAAATCATTCTCCTTCAGTTTCTATACAAGGTTTTTTCAAGCATACCTCACAGCAAAATCACAAGCTGGATTTCACTGCTAGAGCTTTTGCTCCCAAACTCATATTTATTAGCCCACATATAAATGCGTGCATGAAAAGGAGCTGACAGCACAGTGAGGCGTGAATTTCAAGTATATTCCACCACCAAAGGTCAGAAGCAGATTTCCTATTTGAGTAGCAAGTATAAATAGCCATCAGAGGTGAAATAGAATTGACATACTGGGTTATGCTGCATTTCCTGTTGATTTTGAAAGATTAACATTCCAAATGAAAATAGAAAAAACCCTATTTCTTATAAAAAAATTAAATACCTTCCAAAAACAGGGTGCCAGAAAACCCTTTGTTTTTCCCAAAAGAGTTATTCACAGACTCAGAGATTTAGGGCCAGACGGACTGTCCAAGGACACCTTCCTCTTCATGTACTAATGCTTTTTGCCTTCCATGTCAGATTCCTTCATACATGTTTCGCATCCTGAAGAGGTTCTTTGTATAGACTGAGAGGCAGATGTTCACTGGTGAGCACCCTGGGGACCTCATCATCTACAGCAAGCTGAGTCTGTGCAAAATTTCTGTGTCCTGAAAGCCTCCTCTCAAAGCAGCTAAGCTCAAGGTGTCAAGGGGGAAGGACCTCCAGAACTATAGACTTCCAACGGTGTGTATTGCTTTTCCAGAACATGACTACGGGTAGTTATCCAAATTCAATTGCTTTGTTTTGTTTTGGTTTTTTTTCTCCATCCATAGGTCACACTTGATTTGGTAACTCTCATCAGTATCTTTCTTTGGATACCACTCTTCTCTTTCTGCTCTCTGATTTCAATATATAATACACAATGTTTTTGGCTTCACCTCTGTCCTTCTTTCCCCTGTATGACCCCCATCACAAAATATACCCTATTCTGCCACTATAATATTTGAACATAATAATTTTTGCTGGAGAAAAACTAATGATAAAAACTACTTTTCTATTCCCAGTACATTTATGATAATGTTTTACTTTTCAGCAAGGATGTTTAGGAATATGTGCTGCTCTGAAGGGATAAAAAAACTCAGCACTTGGGCTCCTATCTAGAGTGAAAATCCTCATGGTTGTGAAATGTTACATTAAGCAGCTGCTGTAACAGTTCCATACTGTAGCATTTAGGGGAAATAAAACAGATAGAAGCCCTTTGCTTAAGCTGATCTTGCACAGAAGCACTTCATTATAAATTAAATTACTTTGACAAGTAGCTGCCCTCACAGCTACTTTGTCCTAATGCTCTTATTGAAGGTCTCTGGATTTGGGGTTTATCTAGGTGACATCATTGAGAAGCAAAGAAGGAAATTAAACATATCCTAGGTCATTTCCTCTGAACAGGCTTTATGTGAAAGATGATAGATCTCCGTATTTTGAACAGGAGGTTGTATCAGGGGCAGTGCTGACAGGCTCCAGGCTTTGTGCCAAGGTATTTATTTACTAGTTGTGTCATGACAAATATTAAGCTACAATCTGAAGTCTCACTGAGCAGCAAAACCTCAGTGGGCCTGGCTCAGAGGATCATGCGGTGTCTCATTGTCCCCTCTCTATGGGGAATGAGAATTCCATGTGTTTCATCAAAGTCCTGACCACCTTGGTTTATTCACCACAGGGATGGAAACTATTGCACTTTTGCCAATGAATAACTCAAGAGTTTTTCCCAGGGCTGTCAAATTTGCACAATGGTCTCAACTTATGGACAAGTCCAAAACAAGGCAGTTTTGATTTAACAACAGCAAAACTGTTTTAAATATTGAATGGCCATGTTTGGGACAAGTATTGGCTTGGATCTTTGTCTACCAGGAAAGGGCTTCTGTCAGGCATTTACTAATAATTTGCTAAATAAAAAACAAAACAAAATTTTAGAGATTATTGATAAAACTATGCAAAGTATTACTTAATTAAATGGTTAAAGACCAGTGACTGCAGACATAATAATCTTTTACTGAGAAAAGCTTTGGTTTATAAGAATGATAGTAAAGAATGACAACTATGAAATAGATACTTAATAAAAATTTTGTTATACCTATTTAGGAAAATTTGCCTCTTTGATTTGTGTAGTCACTGAAAAGGGATTCACTTGGATGATAAGCATATATTTATGGATTATAAGTTATCATCCAGTACAAATAATACATTGTTCCCTTTGCAGTCAGGATTTGAAGTGTACTCACAGGAATATTAGGAAGATGCCTACACAAGGCAAGTGAGCTTCTGAACAAATCACATTTGATTAAATTGCCTCTCTTAGTCACTTCAGTAATAGCTTGGTGATACACTGTGCTGCTCTATTCACAAAAGAGCCAGGTCACTCTATTCTCTCCCTGGTTCTTTGATTCTCAAGCCTAGGAGAACAAAAAGCACCATGAAATGACATTTCCTGAGACTGATTCCCCACTGCTTCCCCAGCGCCATAACAGGAAGAAGGAATTAGAGCTATTGTCTTCAAAGCAGAGATTTTATTCCCCGTCCCAAATAGTGAAAGCCCTTTTGCAGCTTTCGAAGGAAGTGCCTCTGTGCCCTAAATGAACACACAACATGACACATAAACTAATGTTTGAAAACAAAGTGAGATTTGGACAATGAGATCTCTTTGACAGAGAGATTAAAGGGGGCCCAGAACAAGAAATCAAAAAGCTGCACTCTTAGGTCTGTAGTAACTGTGATGCAGTTTTGCCAGGCTAAATATAAAGGTTTTGCACCACACAATATGAAAAGGCATCCACTTCCATCCATTAATCTACCTGAAAAGCAGCATTCAGTCTTTGATCTAGTGTGGGTGTTAATGTGCAAGCATCATGAACTCACATCTGGAATGAGTACAGAAAAGCAGGAGGGTAAAGGAGACTTCTGCTTCCACCAAGGGTCAATGGGATAGTCCTGCTCCCCTCCTCACTGCTTCTGCTTGCTAATGTTGAAAGCAAAATGACAGCTGTGAAACAGCAGGGAAGTGGAAAAAAAAGCACCCAGATATAGAGCCTTTGTTGTCAAATGTCTGCTGACATTTTTTTTTGTATTCAGAGGAAAGCTGATGGGAGAAGAAAACTTTAAGTTTCCACTAGCAATAAGATTCCATTAAAGAAAATCATATCTCCAGCTGTCTTCATAGTGCACCATTGTTTTGGTGCCTGAAATACAGTACATACTGTTGTATTGGTCTTCTCCAGACCTCATCAGGTTTGATACCAGAAACACTTGTACAGTTTATAGCCCTCAATTATCAGTGATAAAAATATGACTTGTATTATTCATGCTCTCATCAAATTAACGTAATTTCATTGTCTCATCTCTTCATCTGACAGTTTTTTCTGACTTTACACACAGAAAAAATGTTTAAAAATAAGCAATCAGAAAAATACGCTACTGTAATAAGGAGGCTAAGTCTGAAGTAGTGAGTCTAGAAAGATACTTCTGCCAATGGCTACTGGGATCAGCTCAAGATTTCTCAAGATTTGTGATAGCCTTTTTCATAGTGAAATCAATTTGTGAGGATTTTAGGATGAAGATTTCTCCAACTTATCTGTAGTGAAAATATAATAGTAGAAAAACAGAAAAATATAATTTAGAAGAGATAACGGATGAATTAAAAGAGATAAATGAAATTAGACAACATTGCTGGACAGAAAGAGGACTGAACATACACTGCAAAGGTCTCTGTCATCTATTTTGTATGTGTGACTTTGTGTTTACATTGTGAAGTTGAGTTCTTAACCCTTCTGCTCTTTAACCATTTTGTTGCATCAAGCAAATGAGGAGGGACTTACAGGTGATGTATGACAAGTCAGTCCTTTTTCAGGGCTGTTGGACATGGATCTGACTGTCCTCCCAAACTGTGGGCTACAGTTTCTATCTCATGCCAGTCCATGTAAGGAGAACCTGTGCCAGGCACCACAGATGGGTCAACAGCTGGCATATGTGAGCTTTGTGTACCACTGAGTATTTCCCAGCCAGCCAGATAGTTTTGGAAATTGTTCAGGGATGACATTACAAAGCTATCCAGTGCCATTGATAATGAAAAGAATAATGCTCCATGGAAGACTTGCTGGCAGAGCAAAATGTTGGCATGTGATAAATATCACAAAACTTGCAACTTTTTGAGTTTCTTAGGCTGAGCTTGTTCACCAGCCAAATGTCACCCACTTCCAAGGAGGACCTCACAGCTGTTTTATAACACAAAAAGATAGTCACTAACAATAAACTCCCTCTACAACTGCCTCAGTACCTGAACCAAATCCAATACTAACACTCAGCACCAAAATCTGACCTTTAAGTCAAAGCTTCACCACAAACCTTTAAGTTAAATGTTTACCCCATACTTTTATGCCTTAAGTCACTGTCAACATTCTCCAGCTGAGAACAGGAGAGCATTTGCTGTGAAGTTTGAACAGATACCAGTAGTAATGCTCTCCATGAGCTCATGGTCTCTTTTGAAACCATAATTGTTCTTGAATTTTTCTGTCAACAAACTCAGTACACAAAGGCAGAGGACAGGGGCAATGTAGTTCTATGGCTATTCAGTGCTGTCAATAACTTTTCTTCTGACATGTTAGGTAACACAGAAAAGAAAAACTTGAAAATTCCATGTTGTCATTCTTCAGGACATATGTAAATCCCATGCTGACTGTTTATACAAGGAAGGGACTACCAACTTCAGGCCCATTTTTAACTCATAAACTATTAGTCATCAATGAAAAGATAATGGAAATCCTATCAAAATATTTAAAATGAAGCTAGTGAAGCTTACGTTGAGCATGCAGGTCAGAGACCTGCATGCTCAACGTAATTCCTCACAAAACCTGTTTAGCGTCCAAAGCCTTCATCCAAATAAATCCTGGGAAGTCTGCTCCAATGTAGGGCTTTAAAAAAACCCAACTGCGGTTCAACAGTCATTGCCATCACTTTTTCATATTAGCCACATGTTGCTTGTTCTTGTAATGCACTTCACTGCATTACTCAATTGCTGCTTACATTTACAATATATTCCTCAAAGCAAGAGCAAGCCCCTTGTGTATATTTTTGCAATGCCTTGCACAGTGGAGCTCTGGCCTCTAGGTGTTACCACAATATAAAGAATAAACAAAATCTCTGTTTTGTGATAACCATACATTTTCCAAACACAAAGGTTTTGTGTTAACAATATTTAATTAATAACCATCGTTTTTCATAACAGGCTATAGCAAAGCACTAAACCAATATTAGCCATAGAAAAAAGAATGTATTTTACTTATATCCATAAACGTTTATTTCATGCTTCCTGGAAGTCTCCCTTTATCAGAGATATTTTTTTTCAGGTGAATAGCATGGCAGTGGAAATTGCCTGAGGTATTAACAGAGCCCTGATATAATTGTGAGGGGCTGAGACAGAGTGTTCTGCCAAAAGGTTCTGAACTCCAGAACAACCTTCCACAGAGCTAGAATTAGTTGACCTCTAGGTGATGTGTCCTGGGTTGAAGGACACCTTTTTCTACAAGGCTCTTCTGGGAAACCGGGATGAGTGGGTTGTGTTGGGTGGTAAGCAAAACCTTATTTTCAGTACTTTCACAAAGATTTTATATTTTACCAGTGATTTTGACTCTTTTACTTCACATACGTTCTTTGACTTTTGGATAGGCTTGTTTTTCACTAACACAATAAATAATGATGCAGTAGATCACTGTTGAAATTGCAACACTTATAACAGTTTTAGTAATTTCTGAACCATTTGTTCCAATAGGTAGAAAGAGGAAGGGACAGTCTGCCACTGCCTACTGTTGTGAAACAAAATTTTCCTTGGATTTCCTGCCAGGGCTGAGACTGTAGCTACCTTGTGTTCTTGTAGTGGATATTACACCAGTAGTGCTACTCAGAGCTGCAACATAATCTGCATCGCTTCTCTTAACTAGAGCTCATACCAAGGAAATTTAGGAGAGAAATCTCAAGAGGCTAATTTGACAAATAGCTTTAAACTGTGGCTTTTTATATGGTTCAATATGCAAAGAGCTCTGAATCCACAGAAGCCACAACTTGTTCCCAGATCCTAATAACATGAGTGGGGCTATTTTTTCAAGTTTCATCTGGGTCCTAAGACTGGTTCAAATTTCTTTCAGCTGCTGAAATAAATACAGTGATACCAGGTGTACTGGATGAAAATAAAAATTTCAGATGCCACAGATATCTTGCCAATATTTATTAGTAAACAGACTTGAGTTTAGGGTAGATTATTTTGTTAACTGCTACAGATCCTAGGGTATGTTGTGATGTGTAGGCACCGACTTTACTAAACACCTAAATGATGAGAGGGTGAGCCAAGAAGAAGCATCCAATGTCTTAATTCTGTGTGATCTAACTCTAAAAGAGCATCTATAAAATATGAGCTCTGAAATGGTTATATTTTTTCTAGGTTTTCTTTCCTTGGAGCTTGCCAACATGAGTGGCCACTGCAGTCCTATCCAAAGAGAGAAAAGTTATGCCTTGTGAATAAATCAAACCTTATCTGAACTAGTTTGCAATCCCTTTATATGAGAGACCTTCAGAAGCCACTTTTTTGTCGTCTTTTCTGATCTAGGACAAAGCTGCCTTTTACTTTGTAAACATTACTTCAGCTAACACTCACCTTAGTGGGAATGATATAATCCAAAAATATCTTGAGTTCCTGATTTTATTCATTATTCAAAATAATAGAGCCACAGAGTGCCTGTTGTGAGTTGGGAATTGCATGGGCAGTTGAAAACTTCTGTCCCTGACCTCAAGGGAAAGAAATTCCTCTGAAAGTACTTCTTTTCTCTAACACAGTTTTTAGATTATGTGAATGTAACCAGGAAAAGTTCCTAGGGTTTTGTTTGACTTGTAGTATTCCTTTAGTTATTTCAAAATTTTAATTTTCTTCACTCAGTGTTTGGGAAAAACAGGCAAGAATCACTCACTCCACTACTTCTCTTTTTGTCATGTGAGGGCCCTCTGCTTGGCTAAGAAAGCTGTACAGAGCCCTTCAAACTCCAAAACAACTGATTTTTGAGAAGAACTGTTAAAACGAAAATACCCATATATCATCACATCACCAGAAACATTAGGCAGAAGGTCTGAATTTTAGGCAGAAGGTCTGAATAATTGATCCTACAGATTTTTTTGTTTTGTATTCACTACAATAAATAACATTAGGACCAAGGAAGACCTCTCTGCAGAGTCAGAGACCTGCTGGAAAATCTTGGTCCAGTTATGTGAATGTAATTCTTGAAATTACAACCAGTTCTTTCCACCTGCTAACAGCAGACTCCATGGTGTACCTGATCTTCATCTTGCTGGAACACTGGCAAAGTGTGCTGCAGCTGGAGTTCTTCTGCTCTTGTATGTGAACTGTGGTCTTTGCCCCTCACCTCTGAAACAAATTCTTATTGAAATTTCAGCTTTCTCCTAACTTGTTCTAATTGTCAGATGTTCAAAAGCAGTTCCTCAACTTCTCCAGAGTAAGAAAGTAGTGAACAAATGTTGGTATTTATTAGACTCATAGGAGAAGGAGGCCAGTAGCATTTTCCCCAATGGTATTTTAGACAAAAAAAAAAAATACTTATACTTGGTGAAGTACTCAAAAGTTCTTAAAATGAAAAGTCTAAAGGGAACTGGCTACCACTTAAATAAACAGCTGAAAGACAGGCTCCCTCATACTGTATGAAGGAGCCTAGGAAATGGAAATGTTCTAGCTATCTAAGATCTACACAAATGAAAAGCATGATTCAAAAGCTGTACATTTAAACCAAATTATCTGCAAGTAAACCATGCACCTTTTATTATGATAAAATAAGAACACACCCCAGGAGATTTCACTGTCTTACATTCTGTTATTTCATGAAATCCTAATTAAAATGGCTCAATTTGCTTATATAGATTAATGTCTTTGCTATGGCAAATACCATCAAGTTCTAAAAGGATCTTGACTTTTCTCTCAACTCTTTTCAGTGTCACTAAAGGGTGCAGCAGTTCCAAGATGCAAGAGTGGAGAACATTTTACCAGACATCTGGATGCCCAACCAGATGCTACCTTCCTCTTCAAAGACAAGCTGTCTTTTTGTATCATTTTACAGTAAAGCTGAACATTTTCTAGGAACAAAAAATACTTCTGCTCAAGATATTTTCTTAGACGCACATGCCAGCATAAGTCAGGCCTCGGGGTATGGTGTGAGTTGGTTTCTCAAGAGGACAGAATTCATGAAAAGATGGAAAAACAGAGAGAAATATAAGAGTATAGCACTCCTCCCACATCATCAAGCACCAGCCTTTGCTTCAAACAGAGATCAGCATATCCCTGCGAGAGCAATGAGAAGAATGATAAATTTACCTCAGGACAATAAAATCAACTGTAATAGGAACTATTCCTACTGCTCAGAAAATATTAGGCTGGAAATCTTTGATTGTGGATCCAACCAAGACATTAGTCTCTAGTGCTTTTAGCTGCTAAAAGCTGGTAAAAAAATTATGAAGTTATCTGAAATAAAACCAAAAATCTAATCCTTTCTTTGACTTATTGTACCAGGGCAGTGGAGCATAACTTCTCACTTTTCTCTTTGTCACCTTCTGGCCCTTTCCCTTGTACAGTAAAAAATGTTTTGGGGAATTGGAAATCCAGTTAGAAATACAGTTTTTTACTGTATGAAAAAATTATTCTTGTGATATAAAATATTATTTTGGAGACTTGCCAATTTTGAATGAATCCATGAGCACAAGTAAATTTTTAGATGGCTGAAACTTAGTAGAAAAATCCAAATTCAAAATAAACCAAACAAACCAACCAAAAAATAATGCTATTTGAACAATAATGAGTCTAAAAATAAGAACTTCAAGCATTTTGGTTGCCTGAAGACAAAAAATGTTCTATTATTTTAGTATTTCCAAATTATAATAACATACATACAAACCTTTTCATTTAAGATTTTTTTCTAAGAAAATAAACCATTTTTTAAAATTTCCTTTTATATGTAGTAATTTCATCACAACACTAATAAAATAAGAGTTTAAAATCTATATTAATAATATATTTTTGCCTAAGGTTTACCAAAATTGGAAATTTCAAGGGTTATTTTGTATTTTATGGATGTAATTAGACAGGTTTTTTTCCTCTATTCATGCAAATAGATTTTTCTTTCTTACATTTTTTTTTTAATGTACTTAAGCTATAAGCTTAACCTATAGGCTGCAGTATTTAGCAAACATCTTACTCTTTTGCTACATTCTCTATTTTCTTTCGCATTAAAAATGTATAAAATGTAGATAATTGGTTCTGACAATCTCAGTAGGATCTCCCAGTGACTTGCGGTGGTGGGAGTCACTTCCACCCACGAGGCTGATGTCCTCCTGGAATGCCCTGGGGGTTTGGGTCAGGGACTCCTGTCTCTGGGTTATTGGGATTCCTCTACCTATCCTTGTCCCTCTATGCTTCATTCTGTGTGTGGGAACAAGATTCTTGTCATGCATCCTAACAATACTTAGTATAAAAGGATTGTTTAGGTGGGGTAACAGTCCAAAAATTTTGACTCTGGGTGGAGCTACTCTTCAGTCGTGTTTGTATCCTCTTCTTGTTACATCTCTTAGCATTTGAGCAATGTTTTATTTTGTACTCTTGCTTGAAGAATAACTGTTGCTAAAACTGACTTATTGAAAAAAAAAAAAGCCAAAACAAAACAAAATGTATAAAAAAAATATTTTCTGTGTCTTTTTCTTCCTAATTGAAAATATTCATCAATCAATTCAGAAAAGAGGGAGTTGGTGAAAAAGTCATGTCTCTTGTCAGAGATTTTTTCAGTAGCTGAAGTATTGAAGCAGATGTTGCCTGACATAAAAAAGTTATGTACACCTTTGGTTGGTGTGCCATAGGCATATCATTTTCTGCCACAAAAGATGCACTGTATGTACCAGACTGCTCCACATCAGTGTTGATTAGCTTTGTAAAATGTATCTACAGTGCATTGTGGGGTGACAGTTGCCAGTTATACTTTCATATTTCAAGAAGAAGATACTTTTACTGAAAATCTCCATTTTTGCAGGTCTTAATTTCCAATAATCCCTCTTATAACGTCCGTGCTCTGATCCTCCATGTTTACCAGTCTGTCTGCTGGAAATGGCTACAAGCACAGATGCTGCAGTACTGGTGTAATTATTCTGTCAGATCTAAAAAGAAGTCTTGTTTCTTTTGCTTTGGCAGAGCTACAGCAAATATTGCAGTGGCTGACCACTGAGCCAGGAAAATGAGAAGTAGTCTGCAGCAATATAAAATGAGAATTGCCAGGTGATGAAGGAAATCATTGACCATCTACTGAGAGTGGAGTGGTGCCCCTGGCTTCTGAAATAGCTGAGAGTTTGTAGCTATTCAGAGTTATCAGCAAAACCATGACAATTTTCCAGTATAGAAAATGAAACCTCTGGTGGCCTTATGCGGTAGGGCATCCCTTTCTGCTGAGGAGAAGCAGCATCAGAAGTCAACCCCAAATTTTTCACCAGCCCTTTGCATTGCAGTCAGACTGCAACTCTTTCTTCTTGTCTAACAGTGTTGTTCTTTCATCCTTTTCCTGGCTTGTTTGCTTGTTTAGTATTTGAATAAGGATCACTAATTGCTATATTTATTCAGGAGCTATGGTTGCACTGTGGACTGAGGTAAGGTAACACATTTTTAGACCAACACGCAGCCTGTGACTTTTTAGAAAGGCATTTAAAAAATAAGGGTGGATTTTCTGTAATTCATTGCTCTCATCTGAGTCTTGATTGGCAACTGATAAGCCAAGAAACAAAAACAATTAATCAAGACACTAATATTGGCTTATGTCTTAAGCCCATAAGCCACTACAATGACTGCATTCTCCTTTGGAATGAAATGAACAATCACATATAGCCATATTTCAGTATTTTTCCTGCATAGCTGCTAGTCTCAGCAACACTGCTCCCACACAAGACATTGTGCTGTGCCATAAGTGATTTGTGCCATTATTGGGAGGTCATCCGGATTTGAATGACAGGAGCTAGAAGTTACCTACTGAACTCAAAATTGAGAACTGATGCACATAGGGTGTGTATAAACAGAGTTAAATATGCAAAATTTCCTATAATTTTTAATTCTACACTCAACAAATATCAGCTAGCTAAGATTTCCACACATTTTCCCTTTGCACCCTCAAGTATGAAGAAATGAAAACACCAACTTTTATTATCAAATATGACATCATTACACTTATAAATTAAGACACATATGATTGAGAGTCTCTTTTCTGATCTGGAAGTAGAATCTGCAACTTGCATCTGCTTTATCTTCCTTTAAATGCTAGAAATGACTTGGGGTTTGTTCACTATAACCACACAAATGCAAACCTTTCCATATTATTTCAGCATTGAATTTGTGTTACAAAATCTGAATTGTTTTTTTGTGTAACACCCATTTTCTCTTGGGTTGCAACACTTCCTTATGAAACTCAAAAAAAGTATTTGTTCACCCGTGAAGGGTGAAGTATCTGCTTAATCATACACAACCCTTTGAGATTTCAAAGCTTCCCATGGGAAAACATAAATTATATAGCCCCACAGGACCACCTGAGTCAGTGCCCTGTCTCACAATCTTAGTCAAAGATAATGTTCAAAGAATGCTTGAAACGTTCACCTCTTTATTCCTTTAGCCATTTTTTCACCCTTTTCATTACATGGAGTATGCACATTGTAGGGCTTGAGCCATGAGCAAGGCTACTTTCATTCATGACAATTAATATCAACCACTGTTTATTGATGGTAGAGGCACTACTTTTTTGGAATTATGCTGATGTGTCTATCATACGATGTTTTAATAAATGTTTTTATATACAACTATGAATAATAATTTTAAATAATTTTTTGAAACAGCCTTTGGAATTATTGACTTTAGTTCATGTAATTTGTTTTAATAATAGATTTTCTAGATTTTCTTTACTGCAATAAAATAATTGATCACAGTAAGACTGCAAAGTCTAAAGATAACCTATGCTATTACAGAAAATGGCTGATGGAAGTGGTAAGAAACCAATTCCAGAGGAAGCTCTTCAGTGGTTGAAGTGGAACGAGGAAGAAAGGAAGAAGTTGTGCACAATTGAAACAAGGACTCATTGCCAAAAAAACAATGTAGAAGAATAGCATATGATGGAAAGATAGGCACAAAAGCCTACAGCACAGAATGATATACAGCTGGAATAAAACATAAAAGGCAATCAGGAAATGCTCTGAAATGCATTAGATGCAATAATGGGATGAGAGAAAGAAGGACTTGTTAGCTAAAGGGAGAAGGCGAGCAAGGGACAGAGAAAGCCAAGGGGTCTTGCTTCAGTTTGGTTGCTGTATTATATATGGAGACTTTAGTTCACATTTAGTTCACTTAGCATGGTTAATATTAATAACAAGGATGAAGAAAAGAGGCAATGATACAGTAAAAAAACTAGACTAATTATATGAAGATAACTTAAATTTTTCAAGTTATTCCCTGACGAGAATCACTTAAGACAGCAACTGGTTTAGGCAGTTTTCTGGGATGACTCGTAAAGACTCAGTGGACTGAAAAAAGGCAAACAAGTATCCATTAGGGGAAAAGGGAGGGAGTAGGGAGAAGAAAGCTTAAAGGAGATATAACCCGACAGAATGTGCAATATTGGTGCCTGTAAAAATAACAAAAACCATGTTATTAATCAATTTGCAAAAATCTCAGGAATAATCAAGTAATAATGAACTTCCAACATTTGTTAGTAATTGCCAGGTTTTATTCAAAAAGATCTTGTTACCTCTTAATAAGACAAATTTCCTAGAAGACATAGGAAAAAGTAGATGTGATCTTTTTTGACTTTAGCAATACTTATGTTTGTTATGAAACTAATGCTAGTTTGATAGTAGTTTGAGAAGTCCTGTAAGCATAGAGAAAGAAAAAAAACAACAACTTGAAAAATTGAGTTTAGTTGCTGAGCCTAGTCTCAAAGTAAAGAGAGCATTTCAGATCACATAGTGGTCTCACCTATTTGATATTTATTATCCAATTACTATTTATGACAATGATATAAACAATGGCTCAGGAAAGTACATATCTTAAAATGGGACATGACACCAAACCAGAAAACGAAGACTTTTGAAGTGGGACAGGAATTCAAATTATGTTTATAAATTGAAGAAATTATAAATACAATATTACATAATTACAAGAATGAAGAACTAATCTAAGTAGGAAAAATGATATAAAAATTTATGCTGGGCAACAGCAATTTCAAAAAGAGCAGTGCAGAAAAAAATCTGACAATGTAATACACACATCACAAAAATTTGTGTATCTGAAAATAAGGCAAATGACATTTTGAGGCATTTTTTAAAATGAGTTTTGTGTACACCACAAAAGGCAAGGAATTATTCCTTTTCATTCAACACTGCTAAAGCTTCTAATGAAAGGTCATATCTAGAATAATTGGAGAAAAAAGTAAAATGCAAAAGCCTTGGAAAACAAGATCTATATGGGAAAGTCAAGAGAAAAACAAACAGGAGAGAAAACTAGGAAAGGGATTATATACAAAAGGTTTTTCCAAAAAAAAGAGAGATATGCCATTGTCTAAAGCTCAGGGGTTAGGAAACAGGTTGAAGGTCTAATCTAGAACTCAGAATAGACATAAAGAGGGACTTTCTAAATAAAACTAATGTTTAAACAGCAGAATAATATCAGAATATGTGTTTTCAGAAAAGCTTCATACCAGTGATTCACAGTTTCATCAGCATCTGCCAAAATCTGTTACCCAATAGAAGCATCAGTTGGGATGCTCAAACACAGTAGCATGATCTGTTTCTTTATGGCCTGTGTAAAGATCGTCCTTGGGGTTTAAGAACCAGAACAGTATGCTTGGATCACTTAAAAATTTGACACTGCATGAATCCTCCATTTTTCTTATGGAAAAATATTAAGAACATTTTTGCACTGATTCAGCAAAGCATGTTTTCTTTGTCCCATCCCTTAGCAACCCCACAGAGAGTACAGTACTTCTCTCTTCTATGAGGCCTCCATTTACTGAGAAAAAGAAAAAAAGAAAAGAAAGGGTGACACTGAATTGAAAGAATGTATTGGGAAGACAGATAAAATCATTTCATTAATTCATCCATGTACTTCACACAGTCACTTCAGAAAAGTCCCTTGTCATCAGTAAGAACTGTGGAGTAATATTATTTTTAATCTATAATTAATCTCAAATATGCCACTGTTTCAGAGAAAAAAGATCCAAACTGACAATTGGATAGTTAGTTTATATGTATGAGAGTAACTTGCCCAAAAATATCCTTTTTGTAAAGAAGAATGCATATTTTTATGTCATCATTACAATTCATTAATGAATATTTTTCTTTAAAATACTAACTGATGAGAGAATAGGACTAACGTGTCAAAAATAAAGTGGAAAAAAATCTTGCTTAATAAATATACATATATCCACAATTAATTTACAGCTCTAGAGAAAATTAGAACTACTTCTCTTTCCCTAACCTCCCCCTGCTCACTGACAGGGAATATCTTGATGTTCCGGTTTTATGTATGATCTGTTTATTCATAATTTTTCTTATTTTATATTTTTAACAGTGTTTTATACTTCCTCCCTTTGTGCTTTGACAAACAGCTATCAGCATAATAGTGTTTGGAACTGAGTGAATGCCAGGGAGCAGATGCTTGAAATGAAGTTTAGGCAGCTAGAAACACAGAACAGTATGTTAGCTACAGTATTAGCCATTTAACTCTTTCTTGCCGTCAGAGCCATGATTTAATTTTCTTTTTCATGCAGAAGTATAGGTTGTAGAGACTGATACTATGAGGTGAAATAATAATGCTGGGAGACCAGGACACAGCTCAAGGTGTGTGCCAGTGGACTGAAGCACATCAATCTAATGTAAGTACTGCAAATGAGTTTTGTTTTGCTCAGTTTAGTTGTTTTTGATTCCTGTGCTGAATGCCTATGACCCAGTGATACTGCATCACCATTTTACACTGGACATTCCACTAGAATTAAGTCATAACCATTATATTTTTCCTTAGCCTGCCATTGTCTCTAATTTAGTTTCAGATCTGCTACAATCCAGTACACTCTCCATTGTCTTCCTCCTTTTTCACTTCTTAAGAAAACTGATAAAAGAATAAAAGTATCTGCTTACTATAAAATACATCTCCAGTTAGAAACATTCCTTCTTTAATCTGTCAGCAGCTTTTAGGCAAAGAGAGATTTTGTAACGTGTCTTGAATAACTTTTTTTCACGCAGATATGAAGGCAACTTTTCCAACTAAAGATCTTGTTACATAGTTCCTCTTTCATATGAGTTTTCATGGAGAGGACATGGATGAAAAAATTCAAGTTTTGTACTTCTACACAAACAATTATTTTAAAATATCCAGGAGAATATCAACTAAGTTTACTTCAGCATTCGTGCCCTATCAGATGCTGAAAAGAGCTGAGATATAATTATTCCTAGTCAGGGGCTAGGCATGTGTCATTTTTTTCTTCTATCTCACTTTGATGCAATTTATTAGAATCCCAGTCAAATCATTTCTACAATACCATTTTTTCAGTCTTAGGGAGGTATGGCAGCTGCAAAGAAAGCAGAAGGCAACTTTGGAGATGAAACATTTATTGACTTTTCTTTTATAAGATGTTGATGAGAAAATTTTGAAAAATTAAGACATCTTCAGTTTTATCCTCCTTCAGGATTTGAAAAGAGAAGCAGAGTTTCGTGACTATCAGGTGGAAAAAGGCAGCCAGACCATTTCCACAAAATTATTCAGAAGATTGCTTAATAATTGGTTTGTTATGGGTTTGGGATTTTGCACACAAGTCTACAACCCCATATCTTTCTGCTAACTGGGTCCATTTGTCCATTTGTAGAATTCTCCTCTTTCAAAATAATCCAAACAATTGTCCCTGTGAGAAACAGATAACATAGATCACAGATATCCTGATCTGGAAGGGACTTACAAGGATCCCCAAGTCCAACCTCTAAATGAAAGGCCCATACAAGGATCTAAACCACAACCTTGGCATTATTAGCTCTGTGCTCTGACCAACTGAGTTGATCTCAGGGTGCTCATTAGCTTGTAATAAATTTTTCATACATCTCAATTAATCACCTCTAACCATTCATAGATTCTCATTCCCACAGGGAAGTCACACAGCAGTGTACTGCTTGCCTTGCCCAGGACAGAAGCAAGTCTAGGATGAGTACCCAGAGAACAAGAGACAAGTATTATACATACTATGCACCAGAACTTTCTAGTGCTCTTTATCTCTCCATTTACCTCCATAGAAGTCACGTGTTTAAAAGGGCTTTGCCTTCCTACCTCCTTCTTTTCAGGCTGACAATTTGCGATAGACTCTGCCACGTGAAGAATGCGGGAGAGGTGAAATCCGCAGCTGGAGTCCATACCGTATGAATAGAGAATACAAAACATGAGGCACCTTATTATACTTTTCCAGTTGAAAGACAGGTGTAAACTTTGTACCTTTTCAAAGACTTTAGCAAAAATGGTGTCTGGCAAAATATGTTCCCCACAGACTTGTTGTCCCCATTGTGTCCAGCTGCTAGAAGAGGAACTCAAGACCATGAATATCCTAGTAGAATTGTGAAAGGAGCATCATCCTGTAAAAACAGACTCAGAGGGAAACAAAACCCATTAATAATAATAATTATAGTTTTTCCTCTGTGTTTGAGTAAACATAAAGAGGTGGCTATTCTTCAAATACATTGATAAAATAGCTGTCTCCATAATCAGAATTGAGCTTTCTGAGCACTACAGCTGTGTCTGCACAGACAGTGCTTCCTCCTTATTTGGTAGAGGATTAGGACCAAAGAGGATGATTATTTGTTCAGAGGAACAGAATTCTCCTAGTCTAAATTGTTCCACCAGTTACTTGAGGATCAGCTGATTGGAAGATGATCCTTTTTGCTTAATCTTCATTGCAAGATGCCGAATGAGATACCTGAAACTAATCAGTGATGTGTAAAGTTAGAACATCCTTTAAAAATGAAAGACATAATCTCAAAGATTAGTAGAAGTTTGAAAATTAAGATTATGGCAATTAGTTACCATCCACATACAACCAATTCTGGAACAAGTAATGCGTTCTGCTGCTAAGATTACCAGGATAGTTAAATACTCAAGTATATTTATCATAAGTTTCACTTAGATCAATTAATAAGCTTAGAGATTTTGATGGATGAATGGAGGAATCAAGCTTTAAATTTAGGCTTAGATTTCTTAGATGTGCTTTCATTAAGAAAATAGTTGAGACTGGCCACTGAATTTATGCTCTAAGAACAAAACAAATGCAGAAGATAACACAACCACACTGACAGGTTCAGATACTATGGGCAAGAAGGTTCTAATTTATCATATTTTCCTATGGAAATTCCTATGGTATTATTTGGAATTATTATTTGGTCCTATTTGGACTATTGATATCTTAGATCAGTAAGAAAGTGAGCAAACCATTTAATGAAGGAGGCAGCCATGTATGAGCTGGCATTAAGCAGTGCTTCTGGTCTTGTAATTTGGAGCAAGCTACAGCTTCAAAAATCAGCTCTAACAATAGC
Source organism: Thryothorus ludovicianus (assembly GCA_013397245.1). Classification (NCBI taxonomy): domain Eukaryota; kingdom Metazoa; phylum Chordata; class Aves; order Passeriformes; family Certhiidae; genus Thryothorus; species Thryothorus ludovicianus. Next base: position 306,775 of record VZTB01006934.1, read on the forward strand.
AGCAGTAATGAGAGGCTGCTAAATTGGCTAAAATTTTGTACAAAGTGCTCAAGCAAAACTATGGATTTCCTTGAATTTTATTGGAGCCGTTTAACACAAATTACTTAAATAAGACTAATTCACTTTATATCCATCCATTTTGCAGTTAATGAATGCTTTTCTGGTCATAGACACGAAAAGAAACCCCAAACCAATAAATCAATTTAAAGGAAAAAAATAAATAAAGCCTTCAATGAATAAAAATGTAATTTGCATCCTGAGAAACGATGTGAAGAAAAGTAAAAGATATGGTTTTGGCTTCTATATAGTATATTCTGTATCTGAGAATGCAGATAGATTTCTAGAAACCACATGACACAGAGAAGAAATTAAATTGGGTGTCAGAGAAATTTAAATACGGGGATATGATCATAACTTGTATTAATTTGCATCATGCAAATCTGTCTAAATTTCAGTAAAACTCAAGCAAATGGGTAGAACACAGGCCTGGCTGTCCCTGCCCAGCCCCCTTGTACTTCCATTCCCCACGTCCATGAGCCAGGATCCCATTTCAGACTCCTGGGGCCATGGGCTCCTGTCCCAACAATGGCACAGCACTGGCTGTCCCCTGTATCTCTTGAATGAAGTACTTCTCTGTGAGTAAGGTAAGGAAAGAAGCCCTACTCGACACAGGATCCTAAACAGCTCAACTTCATACACTGCAAGAAATGACATATAAAAGGAATTCAAAGATGGGATCAAGAGGAGAGTTTTGATGCTGCTACAGCTTTTGCTAGTGGAATCCACACTGAAAATCCAAGACTCTAAATAAAGAAATAAATTCTGCATTCTACATCTCACACCTAAAAAGAGATTTTCAGTGTCAAGGCTGAGACAACTTGGCCAGGAGGCTTTTTTTCGTACACCAATTATTCATGTTATTACTGCAAGCTGAAGAAAATAAGAAAAGAAGAAAAGGAAAAAATAGGAGTGCCAGTAGCTGTTTGGTTGGGGGGCTTTAGGCATTAAAATCACATTAGGAAGAATTAAAATATTAGTTTATCACTTTGAGATAATTTTGAATGTAAAAAAAAAAAGTGTCATATCTTTAAAAGAAAAGTGAAGTGTTTTTAATCTATGACTGAAGGTACAGAAAGATATAATTATTTGCCTCCCCTGGCAATTTTGTTCTACAAAAGAAACAGTTTCACAGTTTCTACTTAAGCTCTCACTTCTTTTATTATGTTATTCTCTTCCTGTTTCATCTCTCCCCCATATTACTCCACAGTACTATTTATCCCTCCTCCAGATCTAAGAAAGTGACAAATCTTGATATGATTTTTTTTTATTCTGTGTTGTACTTTTTTCCCTTTTTGTTACCTTATTTTCCCTTCATTTCCTTAACTCCTTCCCTTTAGACTTGTGCATAATTTCCAGCTCCCTTCCTTGAGTCTCTATTTATTTCTCCCTTTTCTCTCAATTCTTTCTTTTTGTCTTTCTAGTATCCAATTTCTTATCACTTTTATGCATATTTTGTCACTTGCTTCTTGATTTCTTGTTTTTCTGCTCATGCCTTTCATCTTGCCCAACTCAAGAAATGGGACAAGGAAGGTAAGAGTTCAGCATGGCTGAGTATGGACCTGCTAGTCAAATTAAAGGGCCAGAAGCAAATGCACAGGCAGTGGAAGCAGGGTATACTAGGAGGGGTATAGGGACACAGTCCATTGGGGAGAGGTGGGGTGAGGAAGGCCAAGGGGTAGCTAACATTGAATTTGGCAAAGGATGCCAAAAAATAACAAGGAGAGCTATGCCAGGCAGAAAAGGAAGGTCATTGAAGGCACCGGTTACCCCTTTCTCCTGCCCCTTCCCAATAAAAAAGGGCAGCAAACTGCAAAAAATGGATGAGGAGCTGGATGACGTACAATATTTTTGCCTCAGTTTTCAATGGGAACATCTTTTTCTACACCTCTCAAGTAAATGGAATTCAAGAAGGAAACTGGGGGGGCAAAGTGCTTCCCACTGTGAGTGAAGAACGGGCTCATGACCAGTTGAGGAATCACATTGTACATAAGTCCATGGAACCTGGTGGGATGCATGCAGTCCTGAGAGAATTGACAGATGTCATTGCCAAGCTATTCTCCATCATATTTTATGTCGTAGCAATCAAAAGTCCCAGATTACTGGGAAAAAGGAAACATAGTACCCATCTTTAAAAAGGGTAGAAAGGAGCTGGGAACTACTGACCAATTTATCTCCCCTCTAAGACAAAAAAAATCATGGAATACATCCTCCTAGAAGCTGTGCTAAGGCACATGGAGGACAGGGAGGTGATTTACAACAGCCATCATGGCTTCATCAAGGATAAGCCTTGCCTGATCAACCTGATGGCCTTCTATGATGGAGTGACCACATCATTGGACCTGGGAAAGGTTGCAGTTGTCTCCTGTCTGGATTTCTGAAAGGCCTTGAGCACAGTCCTGTAGAACATCCTTTTCTCTAAATTGGAAAGAGAAGGATTTGATGGGTGAATGCTTAGATGAGGAACTCTATTCCCTGGTTGCATCCAGAGGAGAGTGGTCAATTGCTCAGAGACCTGACAGGAGCCTCAGAGGTCTGTTTTGGGACTAGTGCTGTTCAATATCTGCATCAATGACAGAGACGAAAGGATTAAGCACGTCCTCAGCAAATTTGTAGATGACACCAAACTGAGTGGTGCAGCTGACACACTTGAAGGGTAGGATACCATCCAGAGGAGGATGGACAGGCTTGAGAAGAGGGCCCATGGAAACCTCATGAAGTTTAACAAGGTGAAGTACAAAGTGCTACAATTTAGTTGGGGCAACCTCGCCCCTGAAGTACTGCATCCAGCTTTAGGGTCCCCAGCACAGGAGGGACATGGACCTGTTGGAGCAAGAACAGAGGAGGGACATGAAGACAATTAGAGGGACAAAACACCTCTCCTATGGGGAAAGGCTGAGAGGTTGGATGGCTTTTTGAGCAACCTGGTCTAGCAGAAGGTGCCCTGACCAGCATGCGTCGTGTGTGTGGTGGGGTTTTGGAAATAGATGGTCATTAAGGTCCCTTCCAACCCAAACCCTTCTATGATTCTCCATCTGTAAAATCACTAGGCATGATGAGAAAAGGGTAAAATATAAAAAAGACAGGATTCATAGCCTCTACAGGACATGTCTCTCTCTCCCCCTTCCTTTCATACCAGATAGCAGTAATTATCAAGGGATCTTTTTTTTCAAAATAGCCTTCCTCATCCATCTCCTGCCCATGGGCCAAAGAGAAGGACTTCTTCCTTTTACTAGGAAGATTGATCTGCCTTTGATCCTCCAAGAAGCAAAACAAGAATATATGCTTGAAAATCATCTCAAATGTTGACATTCCTTCTGTTTGCAATAGCATCCATAGTCCCAGAAATTCCTTCAGGAGTAGGGGAGACATTTTCAAAAGGACCTATTATTGAATCCTTGTTTATACTTCTGTGAAAGTGAGTCACATTATATATATTCAAGAATTTTTTAGCTGAGTGAAATTGTCTAACCCCTTTGGAAAAAGAGGCCAAACACACCTTTCTGAAACACTTTAGTTTAAGACATAACTACAAAATTAAATAAGATAAATGTTTCCTGGTGGAGCAATTCTACTACTTGATACCAGTAATCAATCATTCACAAGACTATTGTGTAGGCACTCTCAGCCCCAACATCCAAATCCATCCCTAAAAGGAGTGCCGACTCCAAGCACAGGAGATTTTTTTTAAGGTGCCCTGCACGATTCAATTTCATTTTTATGGACTTCTTAAATGACAATTCTGTCAGAGACATCTCTCCCCTCTTTAAAGCACAAGAGGGTAGACACCTGTGTTTTAATTCCTGGTCTGACCTGCGGATTAATTTAAACCCTGCTCCTTCCTGAGAGCACCACACCACGAGAATAAAAAAATATTCTCATTTACCTTCCACTTCATCACTGATATCAATGACAGAATTTTTGCTGACTTGAGGTTTGAATAAGCTGCAATGTAATTATATTACTGTATTTCATAGTGTTATACTTTTATATTCTATACCATAATTATACAGCACAGAATTAATTGCATGCAAATGTGTTAGCACATCATTAATAAGATTTATCACACATTCTTCCAAGTAAATTACAAGAAGTGATCGTAACATGGTAATGATGTGGTGTCATAATTTTTTGGAAAGTGTGAATGGGAGGGTTAGGGCATTTGTGCAATCATTATTATGCTGCCTAATGCAATACCCCAAGGGGGTGTTGAGGAGAACACATGCTTATTCAAGACCCACAGACATTGCTAAAAGAAATGTGCTCTCAAGTGCTGGCTTAAAGCAGAATTTTCTCTGTACCAGGCTTTAAGCACTCCAAGTCCATGAATATCACTCCACAAGCCTATATACCATATTGTACAACCTAGGCTTAATCTTGACCAGTCTACAGTCTTAGAAACATCTGAAAAAGCTTGCATTTGTCTCTAATATTAAGAAATTAAAGTATTTCATCTTCCTATAGTGCTTTAATTTGTATCACAGATTTTCTCATATGCCTCACTGTTCTTCCTCTAATGCTGCTGTCAAGACATACAGTTTTTTTCAAGGCAGACATCAATTTTCCATGTGCATCTGGAAGCCATTAAGTAGCATGGAAACCATGTTAATTAACATGGTTAAGTAGCATGATTCTGCTGCTGAAGCTAGAGTAATACTAAGAAAAATGTACAGTAAACAAAACAAGGAGCATGCCAAAATAAGATGCCCAACAGAGGCTCTGTGGGGATCTTCTTCACACACCAGTACCTTGCACATCCAGTGAACCATCCATACTGAAAAGTTGTAATTTAATTTCTCAAACAACAACATAAAGCAGTATTTACTAAAGTAATGACTAGGAAAATTCTTAAGAAAATCCGTAATGTCAGATCAGAGAGCTGCAAAGTCTATGATAAAAAAATCAGATAATTTGTGGATTAAGGTAAGGACAGAACACACAGGTTTAATTCTGCAGCCTTACATGTTTAAATAGGTTCCATTTATAACTAAATTTCTTGCTATTTCTGACAGGAAGAAAAAAACAAATAGCCTCCATTGTTGTTAATATATTTGCACACAATTTTGGCAGTTGTGATCAGCTTTGTAATTTCAGGCAGGCAGTAGTTTTTATATTGATTTGGGCATTAATCTGAACACATATTTATTTCAGAATTAGCATACCAGAAGTGTTTTGTGAGTTATCATGCTAATATGTTCTATCAAAGACTAAATTAACATTTTACTGCTGCTAACCAGAGGCAATGCTTCATATACAATTCAGATGATGTTGCCAAACTTTTCACATTACCAGCTGTTTAAATTTGAGGGTACTTAATAGCTGTAGACCTAAAAAAGATCTTTTGAAAATAACCTAACAAAGCCCCCCACAGTCCAGTACCAATATTCCCAGAGTTAATGAAGCCCCATACTGTTCCTGATCTCTATTGTGCTTCCTGTAATGAGGTAAAGCACAATGTTCCAAACACCATTATGAAGCACCCCTTTCCATCTTCACTCTTCCTTTCATTTTTTCCAACATTTTTTAGTCTCAATGATATTCTGAAAAAGGATAGCAGAGCAGACGAGAGGAGGAAACTGCTAACCTGCCGCATCTGAACTGCTTTCATTTCCTGAGAGTAAAATGTAATGACATAGTGATAAGACGGTATTTTGTTGTTTTCCACTATATTCACATAAAAACTGCTACCCTTCTTCTAAAGCAACCACACAATATCAACAGTTACCATTATGCATTAGTGTTTTGCTGGCAAAATTCCTGTCACCACAGAGGTTTTCTATGGCAAATATTCCAGTTTCATCCTACCTGTAAATGCACAGATCGTGCAGCAGCTACTGCTTGCCAGGGAGTACTCACTGATCACTATTCAAGGGAATTTTCTTGACTTTTGTGAGATCTATTTTACAGAAGTCCACACGTCATCAGTGAAATTGTGGCAGCAGAAGTCTGTGTCTTCTACAGAGATGTAGAATTTTTGCCTGGGATCTGGTGGCAACAGTTGAGGGTAGACAGAAGTGTTCACTTTTCATCTGAGAATGGTTCCTATCTACAATGAGGAACACAGATTATGCACTCTGCTTAGACTTAGAATAAACATTATATAAGTTTAAATTCAGATTTAAAGTGTCATTTAAAAGAACAAGCTCTCATATATTTAGAACAACAGATACACTCAATTATAGAATTTAACACACATGCCTAAAATTATCCTTACATAACTAATCATGCTTTAAAAATAATTAATTTTAGATAGTGCCAAAATTGATTATCCAGGAAGTTGACTTGCTCCAAAGAATTACCCATATTTTTTGTCACTTTTTGATACTAAATTATGCTGAAGATTTTTTAATCGAGGTAAAGACATCACTAAATTTTGGCAATGTCAGATCAGAGATACCAAATTCCTAAGTACTGTTACTGCCTCAGTCAATGATGTAAAGAAATACCACCTACAGCAAGAGCAAGAGCTTTGCTGTTCCTCAGTTATTATTCCATTTACTCAGGGATCTGCAGGAAGCTTGTGCAAACCCGAGAAGAACTATGTTCCTTCAAGTTACTCTCCTCATAATCAAACTGCCAGAATTCCCTTTAGCATCCCTCTACAAATGTCAAATGTTTAGCAATAATTTAAAGTTTAAGAGGTTAGGACTTGGATGACACTGCCAATGTCTGTATCCACAAGGAAGGTCACAGCTCCTTAGCCAAACACCAATAATTCAAGACTGTGTGGGTGTCTGCTCTGACATAGTTGTCAAATGGTACCTAGGAGTTTACAACCACATCTTAGCTGTGGGTGCTGTTAATTAATGGTGGATATATTTTTTCCCACAGAGGAGCTAAGATAACATTGCCTCCTCTGGCTACTTTCCCAATCTATCATCACAATCTCAGTTAATCCGAGTTGATCCTCTGACAGCTAATTTATATCTCTGCTTTGCTCTTCTTTGTGAACAGAGGTGTTGCGTCATCCATTATATGTGGAAGATAGAGATTTATACACATTTTCTTTAGATTAAATACAATACATTAAAAATAAAAAAATCACATACTTCCTAAGGGTAAGATTCAGCTAATTTAACTTCTAGCCTTCTAGTTAGAAGCCCAATCTGGTTTCCCATACCTCCCAACCCCAAAAAAAAAAAAAAAA
>VZTB01006934.1:313993-337237 GCA_013397245.1 Thryothorus ludovicianus
CAGAAGACAAGTTATTAGACTAGTTTAAAATGATGTCAAAGCATGCTTCTTTCTCTCTCTCTCTTCACTGTGGGGATTGTCAAAGTGTCTAAGCAGATTTTTTTTTTGACCCCAAAATTAGGTCCCACACTAACTCCCAAATGGCTCCTTTTCTGTTTGAAGAGAAGTGAAAACCTAACCAATGACCAGCCCTATTCTCACTAGAATGATGTTTCAGGGAAAAAAAATCCATACACATCTCCTGAAATCTGCCTAAAAGGAAGAAAGAAAACATTGAAGAATAGTTTCATTCACCTCTGGTAAGATACCAGTAAGTCACTTCACAGTCCTTCACAAGAAACAGTGGTGAAAACAGTTGTAAACTTTAAATCAAGTGAAAAAATATCTACTCCAAATCATCAACTATTCCTTATACAAATGTCAACCATCTCAATCTCTCTGGCAGAGCCATCCTCAAATTTTACATCTCAATGCTCCAAACCCTCAATTTTAGAAGCTAAGTAAGAATTCAATGTCATATTGAGACAAGCTGTAATACCCTGAAGACAACACAGCTTTTCATCAGCTTCCAGTTAATTTTTTTCCAAAGACCTTTTAAAATCAAGGGTTTACAGAAAGAAAACGAACAAAAAAAACCCAAACAAAATCCAAATGCTTGCTTAATTGTTCAAAGAGATATGGAACCAAGAATACTTTTCTTACAATGGAAAAATGATGTATTTAAAAATATAGCTTTTCTTCACAAATGTTTGATATTTAAAGTTTACTACTGATGATGAGTATGCTCTTTTGGAAGACAGCATTTTCACCTGTGTTGTTTTAACAGTTCAAGAAGTGACATTGCTACTTTAACAATATATTTAGCTTTTTAGAATCTGGGATCTGCAATGAAGATTTTGCAGATTTAGGTGCCATATGCTCATGTAGATAAGTTATTCCCTTTATAGGTTTCAGATGCCCTGGCTAAATAAATGTGTTTTCCTTTTCTATCAACATCAAACGATCTTATACCAATGGCAAATAAGGAAAAGAACAAAGAGAAATCTTTATTCTTAATACTTTGCCTGGGACACTATTTTCTAGCATTACAGTAAGATTTCCTGGAAAGCTGGTTCCCAAAAATGCAAAAAAACTGAAAAAAAAAAAAAATCCAAAAAAAACCCAACTAATTACCTAACATACTTTGCTATTTCTTCTTTAATTTTAAGGAATGCATTTAACTTGCAGAGAGAATTTTGAGGATCTTAGTGCCCACCCTCTGCATATTTGGGAGCCCAGCTATCACTGAATCTGTTGGCTTACATATTTTTCAACACAGAGTACAGTATCACTCTTGATCTAGCACAGTGTAATTGCCACTCATTTGTGAAACAAGCACACACTACTACAGCCCTTCACATGTAAGATGCAACACAACACACAGGGGATCAATAACAGAGCACGCAGCCTTTGACTAATGAGCCACGGGCCAAGGCTGCTTACTCCATCATTAGGGTGAAAAAGTGTCAGAGTAGTTCTATAATTTGTGCATCAGCTCATCACCCAAAGTGCAAGGCAGCTTGCTGAAGCAATGAAGCCCAGAGACCTGTTCCTTTCCAGCCCACTGAGCCATTTGTTATCAGTGTTGTGCTTTCAAAGACAAAATAGTTTCTCTGCCTGGAAAAGAGGTGAATTTGCAGTCTCAGAAGAAATCTGTTTTTTTCATTAAGACTCAAAAAGAGTAAACCAAAACATTAATCAGGGTGTCACGGTAGTGAATCTAGTGTGAGGTGGGCCTATTTAAAAAGGCTTTCTTTAACCAGGAATGTAAATATTCTGAGTAGTCCCTGTAGAAGGAAAACATGCTCTCAGAAGTGCATTTGAGAGCAGGCTCTGAAACACAGGGGCTCTGACTTGCACACTGAAGGAGCCTCTTGATTATAAGTCAGATTTTCTCAAGCTCCCTGCAAGCCTGACCTTTTCCGGGTTTCATTTTCTTTGTAACACTCCTTGTCCCTAAAGAGAGGAAAAGCTACCACCTTTTACTGATGCTAGTAACTCTTCTCCTAGGGAGTAAGGAAGAGAGAATCTGACATAATTATAGGGGAGAATTTAGTTCATTTTTCATCCATCACCTGGGAGCTAAGCCATTGCTGCAATTAGAGGTTGTTAGCTGTTCCCTGGCCAGTATAGACTAGTAACCAGCAGCTGCAGCTGCTTTGTACTACATTACACAGGACAAACTGAACTGCTTCTAGTAACAAATCATTGTAATTTAATTTTGATTTAATGTTTATCTTTTTTTTCTTTTAGTAGCTACAGTATTTTGATCCATTTAAAACATTGTTTCTCACTGTAATGCTCATTTTGAAAAGTTGTTGCAGACACATCAAACTTTAGTTTTAAAAACACCGTTTTTCCCACAAACCTTCAATCTGTAAAGCACCACTGTATCTCCTCTAATATTTAAGTGATACACCCATTCAATTACCAATATGTTACTTGCAATCTTTGTTTCACTTGTGTAACTTCCTGTGACAGCTCAGCTCTGGAGGGTGGGGGTGTTATGTTTATAGTAAAAACAAGCTGTAATTGCAAGCTGCAGATATAAATATGCACCTCCAAACCACATAAAAAGTGCATTGCTTTAGCCATTGAAGTTATCCAGCAGTGTAAACATTTCAATACTTGTAATGACAGCTTGTTCTCATTTCCTTGCTTACAGAAATTGGGCTGCTTCTGGCTGCTATCAATTAGCAAGTCCCAACACTTTGTAGGAACGTGGCTGTCAGCGACCCCGCATTCATGTGTCAAGATAGAAGCCATGTGCTTCTGAATATCTGTCCTTGGCTTTCCTAAGCTTGGTGACAGCTTGGGTTGCTAAAACACTCAGTCTGGCACTTCACTGAGCAACAGCTTGCAAGAGCAATAATAATAATAACAACATATCTTTATAATATGGTAATAGGCTTATAATAATATAATAAATAGCATCTATTTCCAGCTGGAGAAAAACAGGCTACACTGGGACAAGATGGGCTTCAGCTTGATCTCTTTATCCAGTACCCGGCACCTACACTAAGGCATCAAAAATAAGTCTTATATTTTATTTATAAAAAAGCCCAATTTTTTTAAGAATTGTTAGAAATGGAAGAAGAGATGTGTCAGTGTATCACTGTATTTTAGCAGTCTAAATCAATAAAGCATAAGTGATGAAATGTGGGACTACGTAATTTTTGAGTCTTTTTTAAGCAGCAGCTTAGGTGCCTGAGAGCTTAGAAAGGTGTAATCAATCTTTACATCTTTCATGTAAAGTATTTTCTCCAATGCCTTTGCTCTGAACAATTTCAGTAGTTAAGCTTATGCTTCTGATGATAATGTTTCCTTCAAAAAATCATTAGAAGAGTTTTGGTGGAGGTAGGCTGCTTCCTCCAAGCATTTTTGTCACCCCCCTTATTTTGGGTGAGAGAGACAGATCTGGAAAAGCTATATTTATAACATAAGTTAGTTATAGCCTAAATCACTGCCACTGCAGCTGGCCTTCCTCAGTAGCTCAGATAATCTAATGCATTGCTCTGGGTCATTAGATGTGACATAACCTTAAATGCTGAAAATTTACAAAGAAGTAACAGCAAACATTAAACCAAATTTTCCATTTTTCAGGTATTACACTTGGCTGCTTTAACTCATCCCCATTTCAGCTCATACAAGAGTTTCCACAGTACTTAATTCCAACAATTCCGACAATCAGAACTTGAATTCAGTTCCCAGAGCCTCCAGTCTGACACAGTGTGACAATATCACACTTAATTGTATTTGAAAAGGTTTTGAGCTATTTAAATGCAGAAAAATCAGTTGCATTTAAATGAGCTCTTTATTAATTAGAATTAGATTTATTCTTTTCTTTGCAGTACAGACATCTTTGATTTCTATATTAGGGGAAAGCAACTATGTATTTATGACCAACTTAAGTCTTGCCTGCTCCTCTCTTGTTCAAAAGAAGCAAAAGTTGTCTTTCTTTCTTGCTGCATTGATAAACAATTTCTTGAAATAAATGGGGTTCCCTGAGCATGCCAAAGCTTTTCAATCAGTGGGCAAAGTCATTGCAACAGTTTGGACTGCATTTCAGATTATTTGCCAGACTTAACACTCAAAATACTGCATCTTATAAAACACTTTTAGAATCATAGAATTATTTGTCTTGGAAGGAACATTTAAGATCATTCATGGCCAAGGACACTTCCTATTAGACTAGGTTGCTCAGGGCCCCATCTAACCTGGTTCTGAACACTTCCAGGGATGAGGCATCCACAACTTCTGTAGGCAATCTGTTCCAGTGCCTCACCAACCTCATCCCCAATAACTTCCTCCTAATATCTAGTCTGAATTTACTCTTTTTTACCTTGAATCCATTTCTCTTTTCCTGTCACTACATGCTCTTCTAAAAAGTCCTTCTCTATTTTTCCTGTAGGCTCCCTTCAAGTACCTTTCAGGTACCGGAATGCCGCAGTTGAGTCAGCCCTAAGTCTGCTCTTTTCCAGGCTGAACAAATTCAATTCTTTTAGCCTCTTCTCAGATGAGCGGTGTTCCATCCCTCTAATCATCTTGGTGACCCTCTTCTGGACCCTTTCCAACAGGCTATATTTTTTTATTTTGCTGAAGTCTCCAGAGCTGGATTCAGTACTCCAGGTGGAGTCTCATCAGAGTGTAAAGCAAGCGGTCTAATGTTTATCTTATATTTAACAGCTATAATACAATATATTTTCCTTCATTTTTGTTTCATTAATACCTGTCAATAAATATTGAACTTATTTAGAAGAAAATTTCAATTATTTTCAAATTATTTAAAAATTAATACCACATCAAAAGCTTTGGAGGACGGAATAGGCTCACAGAGAGGGTCTGAGCATTGACTTTTTCCTTGACTCCATCGGAATACGGGATAGCTTGGAGGAGGTTGTTCTCCCTCCTCTTTGTTGAAGTTTTGACACTTGAAGAAATGCATCCCTATCCCCAAAAATAGAATGCTCCAGATCAGTAGGAAGAATGTTTTGGGACCTATGGAGTCTACTTGCTAATCCTGCAGATATTGGCATTGTACAGCTTTTCATGCAGCAGCGACTTGGGAACAATCATGACCTTATCTGTACCTTAGGGTTTTGGGAAAAAGTATGCAAAGTAACTAAATTCCCCTTAGTGAATAAGGAGACTAAATCTCCTTATCTCATATTCTAGCCAAACACTTCACATTTTTTGTAAAAATATAGGTGGACTTATAATCACAAACAAAGTTAAAAAAAAGTTATACCACCAAATCAGGAAATCAACAGAGAACACTTGCCTGTGAAGGATAACAGTGTGCAGCGGAACAGAGAATGAAATGCTCTTTGCTTTAGACTTGTAATAAAACTTTCAGTGCTTCAGTGGCTCTGGTAGCTCTTCAGATCCTCTCAAAGGAGCTGTGACTCATCAGCTGAAGAATTTGAGTCTGGGGCTCACTTTTATTTTCTGAGGCCATGCCACCTTCAATTTAGTGCCTACATCCATAACAGAAGTTGAAAGTGTTGAGATTCTACATTGTTTGGCACATGCCACACTCCCAGGAATAAAATGGTTTTGCAGGAAAGAAGGGTAGATGTGATTAGGTAAAACATTTGCAACAAGTTATTGATCTGTTCTATACAAGTAATTCATGGTTAAAATTTCATGTTAATAGCATGGGGGAATAGCAAGAGACAAAGCCAATGTAATGAAAGAAGCTAATAAGGAAAAGCATCTCTGGGCCTTCTGCTTCCCAGTGTTATCGGTACTGTTCTTTAATTCAGCTTCGCATCCTAAATTCTATGGTAATATAAATCTGAAAATTCTAATTGGGAACACTTTGGCTATTGTATATGTGAATCAAGAAGGTTTTCAGTAAAATTGAAGAAGAAACAAAGGAAAACTCCATCAGACATGAGCCCTCCAGATCATTTTTGTGTGGGTTTCTGGGTTGTGTGTATTCTTTGCAGATTATGCTCCAAAACTAATGTGGAACATATAGGGAAGGGAAATGTGGTCAGAAACATTCTTATGAGCTTTAATTTTCTTTGAATGAAAAACAACTTCAAAAAGACCTGGAAAGTTCAAAAGATTATATTGCAATGCCAGAATAATGACAACATTTATAACACTGTTATTGTGAATCAATATCAGAGTGACATAATGTCAGTACAAGTTATCCGACTATGGAAATAAACACATCAGGAAATTTAAGATCTAATGATGTTGTGTGTTGAAAACTTATTGCAAGAGATACAAAGAAAATGGGAGTTGGTGCTGTATCAGTAAATCTCAGGCCTGAATCAAGTAGAAAAACAAACATAAAAGCTGCAAAAAATGCATTACTTAGTGTGTCTTTCCTCCTCTGAATAGCATCCATAACCATGAATAATATTGGTTCCCTGTCCAGACAGAATACTGCTCACCACAGGAAAGGAAAAGATAGAAAGAAGGTAGGTCTATAAGTCCTCTCTGCCTGTCCAAATTCTAAGATTTCCAGAGTCTCTGACACAGACATAAATCAGAGCCTCATGCCATGAGGACTTTCAGCTGGGAAAATAGGTTGACTTAATAGTACATTTAAAAGGCAAAAAAGGGCTACAGAAGAATGAAGAATAAGGCCTGTCATGTGCAAATAATGTAGGATGAGTGAAGAATTAGGATCTGGACAAGTAATAATAATAAGAGCTTTTAGGCAATAGGCAGCTGATTCTGCTGAGGAGAGAACTTTCAGTGCGAAAGAGCCACTGGGACCTTTCCTTACTAAACCAAATGCCCAGAAAGAATGTCAGGACTCAGAAGCATTTTTGTACAGCTCACTCCCAAACCCAGTTCACACGCTCTGATTAGCCCCACTCTTTGCTCAGAGCCAGGTGTACAGCATGGTTGAAAACAACGAGGACACAGATGGACTTGGATGGGAATACTGTTACCAAGAATAGTGGGAACGTGACCCAGAAGATCAGAAACCAGCATCACGTGTAAATTTTAAAATTGTGCAAATTCCAAAATTCATTATAAAAATGCTTGAACTGTATCAATGTTAGTAGATCAGGATATGTTTGAATACAAGAAAAAAATCGAGAAACCTCCCAGAACAAAACCTGTGACACAAGGTTATATACTGAAACATTATATACCAATGTTATATACCAAAGAATCATTAAAATAGGAAACTATTGGAAGAGCTAAAAGGAAGACTACATAACATACACTTTTCCTGGTTTAGTAATTTACAGAAGCTTAATTGTGGCGTTTTCTAACTTCATAATTGAAATAGAATTTTATGTAAGACCTGGTAATAGTTGCAATACCATTTTGTTGAATAATCAAACAATCAAAAATTATTTTCTTATCTTCTGCAAAGCACTCCAGAAGTAAAATAGATCTATACAATTGTTAACTGCTTATGCAAACTTAATTAAGCTGAACTCAAGAATCTGTACTAATGCAAGTAGTTTAGGCCTTGGGCTCAAAATGTGCAGCCAAGTGCTTATTATACTTATTATCTCCTTAGCACACTTTTTACTTTTTGCTGCCTGCTATATATCATCAGCAATTTTTAGCTAGATTTTTTCACTCGAAAAAATTAATTTGGGAATTTTGCAAGCAAATAAATCAAAACCACACACACTTTTACAACAATATTCCTTAATGAAGAAGCAGACACACATGCTCACACACATACACACACACACAGACACACTTGCCAGAATTTTCTCTTAATGCACTCCTGTTCTTCTGTAAACAATTTCCTCTTCAGGTAGGCATTTTCAGCAGGAATTATTAGAGAAAAAAAATCATTTAGGATGCTGCAGGGGAACTTCACCATATGATACACCCAAAGGATATACTAGCAACATATCATGTCATACTGCTGTATCAAACATCCCTCATTGCCTCCATTGTAGTACATGTCTGAACCAGAAAACATGAGAAAATGCATACATGACAGTTCTCATTCTCCAAGTAGTTCATTGCAAAAATTATACCTAAGGAATGAAATAAGAGTGTTCAGGGAGAATAAAAACTCTATGAAGCAGACTAAATATTACCTTTTCTGGTCCTGAATGGTTTCCATGTTCAATAACATGTAGGCCATCCAGTGCAGAAAGATAAGGGTACTGCCTCAGAATATTAGATATGATATGATATGATATGATATGATATGATATGATATGATATGATTGATATGATTGATTGATATGATATGATATGATATGATATGATATGATATGATATGATATGATATCATATGATATGATATCATATGATATGATATCATATGATGATATATTATATATATTAGAATAGTATAGATTATTATATGAAAGATATAATAAAAGCCCTCATATTTTTTTTGCAGATGATCAACTATTGCCCTGCAATGTTAGAAGAATACAATGCAAGAGTTTATGAGGTCTTTGTACTGAAGTGCATGCACACAGGCAGTGCAAGGCACATACGAGTCTGACCTAGAAATTCATCTGTTCTGAGGCCCCTTTAAATCTTTTTCACACTCTCTTTGGAGCCCTGAATGAAAATAAAAGCTTTTAGCTTTGACATAAGTCTCCACTACCAACCACTGTCAAGGTTTCACACAGTGAAGTGCCTGAAGAACCTCTGCTGAAACTCTGTGATTTAGGAAAAAGGCAAAAGAGAAAGAAACAAGGAGAGAAAGACAGATCACTTCTACTGTCTTTGAAAAAGTGGAGCAAGGTGGGATTAAAGCATCAGATGAGACAGTTCAGACACAAAGCACAGCTGACTGAAAAAAAGAGGATCATCACAGGTTAGAACTTCTGTGTCTCCTGGCTGATTTTTGGCAGCTGCTTCTGCAAAAGCTACCACTTGCCACTGGCCTTCTGACCAGTTGCTGAGGACAAAACACAGCATCCATCACTTGCACAAAAAGCTCTCTGTTGCTCATCAGCAATGCTCCTTGTGTGGCAGCCCTGAAGGGTGGAGAGTGAGTTCTCTAGACTGAACTAGTTATCAGTCAGTCATCAATCAGATAATACCTGACAGGAAAAATCCACATAGACTTTTGTTTCAGCAGTAGTGAGGCATGCAGGTCAGCATCCACTGTCTTTTCTTTTCATAGAAATGTAGAAGAATAGAATGGTTTGTGTTGAAAGGGACACCTCTGCCATGGGCAGAGATGCCACACGCTTAAACCAGGGTGTTGAAATACCCATCCAACTTGGCCTTGAATGCTTACAGGGATGGGGCATCCACAGCTTGTTACAATCCCTCCCCACTCCCACAGTGTGGGATTTTATTCCTAAATCTAATCTAAATGTACTCTCTTTCAGTTTAAAGCCAGTCCCACTTCTCCTACAGCTGCATATCCTTCTCAAATGTCCCTCTCCCTCTCCAGCTCTCTTGCTTGCCTCCTTTTGTCACTGACCAATACTCCCAAGTCCTTCTCTTTAGAGCTATTCTAAATCTTTGTCCATCCAGCCTGTACTGGTGCTTGGGATCGTCCTGGCCCAGGTGCAGGACCTTCCGCTTGGTCTTGTTGAATTTTATGAGTTTCATATGGAACTACTTGAGCTTGTCTCAGATGACATTCCTTCCCTGCAGTATGTTAACTGCACCTCCCGGCTTGGTGTTGTCAGCAACTGAGAGTGCATGAAATCCTAGCTGTTTCATTTGTATTCATATTTGTTTTATTTCATTTTTTCTTCACTTTTAAACATGAGTTGTCATTATTCAATTTAAAAATTACCACTCTAACTCAAAATCTACACCATAAATCAAAATGAGATGCAATTATCAACTTTTAGTATCATTATGAAATTAAATTATAAAATCTTATGCAATTGCAACTAAACACTCTAAATATACGGTAAAATTGCACTTTACTACTGCTAAGTGAAGCTGGAAACAGGACTCGACTTTGATAGGGATCAGTTACAAATGTAAAATTGATCACTAATTGAACAAAACTTCATGCGTAATCAAACAAATAACAGCTAATCAAACAAGTGATAGAAGTTAAACAAATAAATCCTTTGCTCACAGTCCCCTCTTTTGATACCCTACTCCTTATGAAATGAGACTTCATTCACGGATCATTTAAGAGACCAGACGTTTTTAGAGTTGATCTTTGCTCAAATTGTAGACAGACTTGAGATAGATTTCATAAAACAAAGCCTTCAGCACCAGTGACTCCTGTCACAGCACATTATCTCCTCAGTAGTATTGGCACAGCTGCCTAAGAGGCTTTGCTGTGAACCAGACCAAGGAGTTGATAAAGCTGGAAATAATCCCATGGATTTTTAAACTTTTTTTTCTTTAAGTCAGATCACTTTCTCTGTCAAGATCTCCACAGGAGCGGGAACACACAGGGAGGTGGCAGTTATCCACAGCCTGTTACTTCAAAATTCTGGGTCATAGCTTAACAACTTATTTTCTTAGTAGTTGCTCCTTTTCAATAGTTGCAGATTATACATGCAAAAGCAGTGTTAAACACTCAGCATTTAAAACATGTCCAGAATCTCAAAGTTAGAAATGAGATATGCGGTGAAGCCTTAAAGCTGTGAACAACTGAACTTCTGCACGAGATTGAATTAGAAAACATTCAAAATGTTGAAATATCTTTTTTTTTTTTCTGCCACTTTATTATTTTCTTGCCATTTTGCAAATATATTCCATTTTCATCTCACTTGCACCAAGTTTGCAGCAGCTAAGCTCAGGTTGCTGGACACTGGACTCTGTCTCTACTTGACAGAGGAGAAGACAGGGGGTGTGTTCAGTGTACTCTTCTGGCTGGAGCCTCAAACCAAAGCATCTGTGCTGGACTTGGGAAAGCTGAGCGGCAATAGATTGCCCTGCACCACCCCAGTCTACACAGGACACTGCAGTGGAAACCTACACTTATAATTAGGGGGCCTGTGTGCAGAAAGTGCCAAGTTTGCCTCAGATGAGCAATAACAAGTAGAAGTTGGGGGATTTATAATGTGTAGTTGTGAGGAAATCTGTCTTGAGAACATGTACTTAACTGATGGTATAGTCATGCTGAGAGCTATTCCGCTGAGAGCAGTTTATTCCTGCAACATTCAGTTATTGCTTCAGGGGACTTTAAATATCATTTCTTGTGGTGCAGATGATCACAGGTATTCAGGCACATACAAGAAATGTAAGCTTTCCAGAGTGCTATTTCACCGAGGCACAGATGGAGCTGTATGATTTATCTGAAGTCATCCAGGGATACAGCAGCAATCAACCTCGCCAGGATTATTCCCAAAAGCACAGCCAGACTTCATAATAAATGCTGACTAAGTACACAGTCAGCATGAGGAACTGAAATGGATTCCTCCACTGAATTCTGTTTATTACCATAAACAATTTACATGGATAGAAGCTTGTTATGGGCTTGGGGATTCATTGAGATGTCTTAGTAGATCATACTTGCTGTAGAACTTGAACTGCAGGTGCAACTAGTGTCTGTGAGCCTGAGCAGTTGGCTACGTTTTGGCTAACTTGTTGATAATTCAAACAGGGGATTTCTAAGCCATAACATCAGATTCAGTGCCAGGTGCAGAAAGCCCTGCATAGAGAGGAAAGAGTTGTGGAAAAAGACATAAAGTTGTCAACTGTGAGTTACACTCATAGTCTAAAGATGACATCACATCACTGAAGTCACAGCAGCAGTTCTCATATCATCTCCACAGTCTGCCTTTATCTGCATTGGTCTTTTAAGTTTCACTGATGGTGATCTCAGCCCAGCTTCTCTTTTACACAAAGATGTTTTATACAACTTGACCATTACAAAGGTCTTGCATCTTTCTTCAGCACCTACTGTCAGATTGTTTTTAACTGGCCGTGCAGACTGGAAGGATCTCAAGATGAATGGGATTCAGATCCCCACTCTGCTTTGTTTACTATGCTCTTGAACATATGTTGAGAAGCCTATAATGGTTTGCTGTAACAACCAGCTCACTGTATAATGGGTGATGAATGAGTTATAATATTTTACTGCACTTGGCTTAGTACATGAAGTGGCATATGCAGGGAGCATATTTCAGGATTTATTCAAGTGCAAGCATTGAAACACTCACGTTCTTTGCGGGAGGGAAAAGGAAATAAAGACTTTGCTTTTTCTTTTTGTTTGAACTTTTTTTTAACAGAACTGAAGCATTCTTTGAAAGACTTTGTTCTGGTTTTGCCCTTTTGAAGTAATAAATACAAAGCAATTTTGCAAAGTTATGCCTAAATTATATTCTAACATTTGCCATTATGTATAACTTGAGAGGAAGAAGGCTGCTTGTGAGATTCTCAGACACAGCTCTATTAGATGCTTCAGGGAAACAGGAGGAGATAATGACCAGTGGCACAATCTGCCAAGAGCTGGACGACCCATTAAGCCTCTTCAGTGGGGTTTCTCCGCACACATTTGACATAGGTCTGTGGGGTATCACTGACATATCACTGCCGACATTTAACACCTACTTGCATTTTGTCACTTCAAGTTGCATTTTGCCATTTAGTTTCCTTTCTGTTATAGAAAGTGGGCTTTTCTAAGTGAAGGGACTGCACCATACCTGTTCTATATAAAAGAGGACAGTTGTAATATTATGGTATTGGAAATTGTAAAAATGAACTGTGTGTTAAGGTTGATCAAATGAGATTGAAGTAGAAGGCCGTGGGAGAACCCACTTGGTCATGGAGAGAAAAAGTCTCACCCCCAGCATCCCCTTTAACCTGCATGTAAATGTTCCTGGAAAGTTCTCTTCTCCCTTTACTGTTACTGGTTTAAAAACCTCCTGCAGTAATTTGCATATTCCTAATTCCTTGTTTCTATTGGACTCTCAGACTCCACCCCTATCCTATTTTATATAAGTTGTGTTCACCCTGGCCCTTGACCCTTTTTGTGCATCCCTTATAACTTGTGTACCTTCATCAGTTTGTTGTTTTCAGATTAATAAACCTCTCTTATTTTTGGGTCACCAAATTGTGCCTGTCCCTCATTTTACCACCACAAGTGGGGTTTCTTCATCGATATCCTGAGGTGGTCTACAGGTCTGTCCATCTGGGCAAGACCCCGTGCAGCCACATCTGTGGACTGGTGCAATAACCACAATTTGTCCTCCCATCTGTTTTAAACCAGAGGTTTTTCCTGAATTTCAACATCTTCACTCCTAATACTCAGCTGTCAAAAGAATGAAGCACTCTTTTAAGCTCTCCTTTAGCTGAACATCGTTAGTTTCCATTAAAAGCTGCATTTGAGTGGTTTTCACCCACAGTGGAAAATTATCATCGTACTCTATCACTCTGTCCTTCTTTCCAAACATGATGTCCACTTTCTCCTGTTTGAGACAACACTAGAATGTTGATACTGAATGTCTTATATTTGAATTTAATATCAGATTCTGCCTGGTCATTATTCAATTGCTCCTGGACTACAACAAAACTCAATCTATGTGAAAGTCAAACAAGGGAAATTCTGTCATAGGAGAGAAAACAAAGCAAAGTAAAATAAAACAAACCAAAGCAAACTCACTACAATGAAACAAACAAAAACCAAGTTTTTTATGTGTGTCCTATACTACAAATAGCTTGTAAGAACTTCAACACAGTCCCACACAACATCCTTATCTCCAGTTGGAGAGATATAGATTTGAAGGGTGGGCTATACAGTGAAGAAGAAATTGTCAGATGGGCACTGCCAGAGAGTTTTGGTAAGTGTCCAGCTGGATGCTAGTAAGAAGGCTCTGTCTTGGGATGGGTGCTTTTCAATATCTTCATCAATGACATGGACCATGAGATCAAGTGCACACTCAGCAAGATGGCAGGTAACATGGAGCTCAAGAGTACAACTGACACACTAGAAGGTTGGGATGCAATCCAGGGGGACTTGGAAAAACTTGAAAAATAAGTTGAAAAAGTACAAGGTCAAGGTGCTGCATGTGGGAGAGGGCAATCCCAGACACGACTGTTGACAGGGAAAATAACGGAAAATCACACATATCAAGCAGCCTTGAGGAGAAGGATTTGGAGGTTCCCATGGATAGAAAGTTGGGCATGACCCGGTAATGTGTACTTGCAGCCCAGGCAGCTAACTAGATCCTGGGCTGCCTCAAAAGAGGAGCAGCCAGCCCCTCCAATCTGCCCTCATGAGACTCCACCTGCAGTAACTGTGTTCAGCTCTGGACCCCTCAGCACAAAAAAGATGTAGACCTGTTGAAACAGGTCCAGAGAGGGTCACCAAGATGATCAGAGGTCTGGAGCTACTCTCCTGCAAACACAGGCTGACAGAGCAGGAAATGTTCAGTCTGAAGAAAAGAATGCTACAGAGACACCTCATTGCAGCATTCTAGTGCCTGAAGAGATCTTATAAAGAGGAGGGAGAGAAACATTTTACATGAGAAAATAGCGATAAATCAAAGAAGAACACTTTCAAAATAAAAAAGTATAGATTAAGTGTTAAGAAGAAATTCTTTCCTGTAGTGAGGGATTTTAACAGGTTTCTCAGAAAAGTTGTGGATATCCCATCCCTATCAGTGTTCAAGGCCAGGTAGGATGGAGTTCTGAGCAACCTGCTCTAGTGGGTGGCCTCCCTTTCATGGCAAAGTGGTAGGAACTGGTTGATTTTTAAGGTCCCTTCTAAGTCAGGCAGTAGTATGATTCTGTGGGAGGATGTATATCTCCCTGGATATCAGATACACGTATTGCTTTTGTTTAAATCAGAGTGAATCCTCATCTACATTAATGTGCCACCTTACCCTTACAGGGACTACATAGTCATATTTTCCTCACACACTGAGAATTCTGGGAGTCAGCACTTATGCTTCAAAAGTCAGGACAAGACATCAACAAAGGTCAGGAAAGTAAAAGTGATTGAAAAAAACTGCACTGTCAGCCGCATTTTCCTCTTGATTCTTAATCTGAAAATTACCACATAACTACATAATTCACACATTTCATGGGAGACAATTATATGCATTGTCTTGCACAGTAAATTATAGAACCCTGGACAGTATATACCTTTCCTGGCAATTAATCACACTGATATAATTTAAAGATGCTTTCTCTGATTTGTTTTTTTACCACCAACAACAAGATGAAAGCCTGAAAAACATACTTAGCTGAGTGCATTCCTATTGATTTATTTTATCCTATTAGAGTCCTTTTTTTTCTTAATACAAAGTTTGAAAATACTTAAAATCTGTATGACAGAAATCCAGAGTCAGAATAAACTTTTTTTTAAAGTGGTAGCTCCATATACACTCCACACTGCCTTTAACTCTATGAAAATAAACTGAATTTGCATATGTGTTAAACAACATGAAACCATTGGTCCACAGGTATGGATAATCATAGGACACCACAGGCAAAAACGTGTTTTTCTCCTGTTAACCCTGACCAAGAGAGCAGTAATTTCCTGTGTCTGTGTCGCCGCTTTGCAGAGATGTCAGAAAGTTTCTCTTGTAGCTGTAGCTTGGTTTAGTTGCTGTTGGTTCTTCTGGTGGAAAGGCCAGGCCTAGGCTACAACACTTATTTCTGAACTAAACAAATGAATAAGGATACAATTTAGCATCAACCCAAGACAGTCTGCAAGCAATGTTAGAGGATGTCCAGGACAAAATATTGTCTACAAACACTGAGTTACAATCCATAATTTTAGACATTCAATTTCAGATATACATAGTTTAAAACTGCACCCTGTTTGGAGCACAGAGCAAGGGAAAGGTATGTGCTACAGGCTCCCAAAGTCAGTGAACCGTGACAAGAAACCAGAAGGTACTGCAGGATGTGGTTTGCTCAGCAGGAGATCTCAGAGAGATTTTCTGACTCTGTCCGACCCTACGGGCTCTGCAGCCTCTCTGTCAGTGCCTCCACTGGAGCGCTGACTACCTGCTTCCAGGGCCAGCTCCAATGTGGTTCAGTGGTCCAATCTCAGAGCACACTGATGTGTAAACCTCCAAACTGGTATAAAAAGATGTGAAAAGCTTTGTCTGGAGCTTCTGCACCTTGTCCTGGGAATTGCCCTTGTCTCAGACCTGTATTGCAGCTCTGCGGTGGCTATTCTGAATTCAAATATCAGTCACTTCAGGATATTTTACCTTCCTTAGTCAACTCTGTTTTGTCCCTCATGAACACTACTGAATGAATCAAGCCTCCATGACTGTTGCAGCTTCCTAGAGACTTTTCAAGACAGTCTTACTGAAAACCATCTGGATCAGTTCCCACTTGTTTTGATAGAGCATGAGACCATAGACATTCAAAGAGTAGCATCGGGTAAGGGTCAGATAACCTACTGTATAACAACAGGGTTGTAGTAATTACAAGCTTGCTGCAACTGGTTGTAAAATAATCATTTATCTCCAACAATTTGACATAAAAATTACTTCTGACACAGCTGAGTGTTTTGGGCTTAGGATGTACAAATATGAGGCTTTATTTTTCCAGCCAGGATAGGGTTAATTTTTGCAGTAGACAGGAGGAGGCAGTCAGGACTCAGAGGTTATCCTACACCAGCTCTCATTTTCTGGGGACAGGGGGAAGGGCTCCCTTTTAGATGAGCATAGCTTGGTGGAGGGAGAAGTGGGGTATTGCAGGGAGTTTTCCTCAGGGTGAGAAATAATGTTTCTTTTCTTGTATCCCCTGCCATTAGTATCACTGTTACTGTTCATTTTCTTGTCTCATTGCTATTTCCAGTAAATTGTTCTTATCTCAACCCATAATCTTAACCTTTTGTGCCTCCATTTCTCTTCTCCAACCCACTGCAGGGGAGGTGGAGGAAAAGTGAACAAGTGGCATATGGTTTGGAGTAGTCTCAAGTGGGAGCGCTAAATTGGAGAATACCACTCCTAAACCAAAGCAGGAGCATTATTTTTGCATATAAAAAGTCTGGCTGTTATGTAATAACATAACATTTATAATATTCAGGCATTAACAACCATGAAAATTCTAGTTTCACAGTATTTGTAGTATTTATAAGAATATACTACAAATAACTACAGAAAATAACAAAAACCACAGGATAAAGTTACTAATTTAGGTAAACTAATTCTTATTGCACAGCAGATATATGAAAATACTCTCCAGAAAGATGTCACTGAACAGCTTTATGTCCCAGGCTGCATTCAGTTCTACAGGATCCTTATATGGGTAATTAATGAATCTTCTCCAACTAGCCAACTACATGCCCATTACCGAGCTCGTGAGCCGGCATTACTAATTCACAGCAGCTTCTGCTGGTGGCTTGGGATTGTCCCTCACAGTGTGTGCCACGTTTAAATCATGTGTGTGACACTAATTACACCAGCACATGCTGAATAATTCAAGCTTCCTTGGACTCAAACACAGATGTCAGTGAGGCTTATTCATGCCCACTAAGCACTGTCCTACGCTGGAAGCTGTGCACAGTGTATTCTGTCCCTATTTTCAACATAGAAAAGGGCAATTCCTGATATAGCTGAGGCTGCCAGGCATGTTTTATTCCCTGATGCGAAGTACTTTCCAGGTGGAATCTGAAAACTCTGCCCTCTTTACGTCTGACTTTGTCAGGTGCATCCATCCTACAAGCATGGCAATGAGGCGATGTGTCATGCGTATTACACAATGGGTGCTTCATCCATGATCATGCCTGGGCACCACAAATTACAGTGCAAAGTACACTTTAAATTTCCTAGATACATTGGACATCCTGAAAATGTGCTGCACCAATGGCCTCAACATTTGCAGTAAATTTGATGTACAGAAGAGCTGGAAACTCCTCTACATTTGTGAGTTGCCTGGAGAGTACATACACAGAAGCTGGGAGCTGCAATTACCCCTATTAGGGTGATGTACAGCACAGTCTGGCAGAAGTTTGTGAAAATGAAATGATGCTGCCATTTGGAAAATGGCATTGACAGAGTCAAATCACTTTCACAGGTCTATTGAGCTACTTATTGCTGCAAAGAAGAAATGGAAGAGGAACCTGAGTTTCACAGCTGCTATCTGAATGGAGAAGTAGTGTAGATACAGTGAGTGACAAGAGTCTTTAAAAAGTTTGGGTTACTCTGTGGTTTACAGTGAGAGAAGCAAGTACTGTTAATGAGGAAATTTGACCTATTTTCATTCATCCCCACAGCTCACGAATACAACAAATTAGTAGTGCTCCTAAATACCAACCTCTGCACATTTCAAAAAACTGGACAAAACTTAGGTCCAACAGAGAATGACTGAGTCCAAAGGTCATTTAATATTGTATATTTAAAGTGTTTGGTGCAATGACAGCTTTGTTTGAATTAAAAAAAAAAAAAATCAGTCTGTCAAGGTTTAAAATAGTGATCTAGAAATTATACTCAAAAAACTCCATGTTAGTGAAGAAATAAATTATTTATTGATATTTTTCTCTTGGCTATACTGATTGTCATCTATCTGTTCGGAAAAAGGCATCGATCTTTAACCCGATGAAAATTTTAGGTAACTTTCAAGACTGTCAAGACAGCAGAGATGAAACAACTCAAACATATATTAAAGACATTTGCATCAGCCTTAAAATATTTGATAATTTAATTAAGAATAGGAAATCTAAATTTCATCCACCAGTCCACACATTAGAACTATATTAAAGCAAGAACTCAATCTCTCCTTTAATTTTTCATTATAATAGAATATTTGGTACCTGCTCTTCTGCCTATGATACATCTTTACTGAAAAATTCAATCTTTGCTGAAATTCAATTGCTTTTAAAATAAGGTAAAATTTCATTCCCATGTTCCAAACAACTGATCTTGCATAGGCCTCAAGAAGAGGTTTCTATTCAGGAAAGCGATAAAGAATAAAATAAAATAAAACTACCAAGACAGATTTTACTTACCTGTAGGAGTTTGCACCTGAATCTCAAAATGGCAGTCACTACTGTATACCCTAAAGCAAGGAGGAAAACAATACTTTTTCAATGAAAAAAGTTGCACACACACAACTAAGTGTCATTTTCAGTCAGACATTTTTATTCCATTTCCCTTGCCCAGTTTATTATTTTTTTCATTAATTTCATGATGGATGATTTTAGAGAGTCTATGCAACAATGTTGTGGCCAGATGTGTGTATCACAAGAGGTAATTGACACGTGTTCTTCCTCATTTAAACCTCTAGATTTGCCATCTGCCTCCTGGCATTGGAAGAGTCAATGAAATATTTCTATTCCTCAAACACTGAACAAGGAACTTGATTAAAAAAGGAATACTGTATAAACCTCAAAGCTACTCTTCTTCTTTTTCCATTTCACTGCAGAGTTTGTGCATAAAATTCCTCTGTGCCTGATTCTTACTGCAAGCCAAGATAAACAGTTTACAATATTGTCACAGCAACCAGTGCACCCTTACATTTACTTTGCCTTTAGGCTGATAAGAAGTGTGATCATTTTCTTTTTTGTTATTAGTCACATTATCTTCATTTGGCATTTGAAAGTTGTTTCTTCTAGCTTAGTAATTATTAATCAGTCAAAAGGTTCTTACATTAATTCACTTAATACTTCCTCCCAGCATTCTTATTACTTTTCTCCTTCTAATATTGCTTTATATGTAAGTTTATATTCAAACCCTCTGATCTAAACATAAAGCCCTAGGAGGCTTTATTATTATTGCTGTTATTCTTTCTCTATGTTTTGACCGATCCAATGTTTTTATTGAATCCAGAAATTTGATCTAGCAAATCAAATCGAGATTGTAACAAATATTTTAGAATTTACTGGAGATTTTGGCACAACATAGGATATGCTGCATGGAGTTTCAGGGCATTTTTGACCTGTTACATACCTTTGAATTACATTTCAATATCTTATCAAGAGAGGATTTTATTTCCAGCTATGTTGTTCTTTCACTTTTGGCTTAAAATTGAGTGGATTAAGTCTTTAATTCTGATTTTATTCTGAGAAACTGAAAAGATCTTAATTATGGGTTGTAATATTAGACAGAATCCTCAGATACTTTCAAGCAGTAAATAACATACAGAACTCATATTACAGAAGCATTTTTCATGTGTACTCTTGCTGGCCACTGGAAATCATACAATCAGTAGTAGTCTGTTTTGCCTCTTGCATCATTTTTTCAGAATTAGTACATGGCCTCTACAAGAATTTACTGCTCCAATTTTAAATACAGTTCCTTGTTTTAGCAATTCATAAGAAATCTATCCAAAATTTTTATATCACAGTAGTGCGCACAGACACACAAACACACAGGCATATGCATATAAGGGTCTTTCTATGGTTTCAGGAACATCTATATTGTTGTTATGTTAAGAGTGAGTGCAATGGCATTTTTTTATTATGATATCTGGTTCAGGAAAACATAGATGTTGTCTTTCAGAACAATCCAGGCTTATGAAATATCTTCCTTTACCTGGGACTTTTACAGGCAGAAAATTGTTAATGTATTGGAATTGCCATTATCTGCAGCATGCAGCAGATCTTAATTATCCTGGAAGATGAACAGTCCACTTTTTACACTGAAAAGTTTAACAAGTTTTATTATTCTACTTAGAACAGGCACATAGAAATAGGCAAAAGCCCAACATCATGCATAGCACACAACAGAGCAATGCAATGACTGCAGCTCTCCCTAAGTGAGCAACTCAATCAGGTAACTGGCCTCATTCATATACTCCAGATTCAAAGTACAACTCTTCTGCTTTCCAGTGATATTCAACTAATTAGAAGGGGTTTCCTGTTTTAAGTTAACCTTCAACATGCTTTGAGATATAACTCTTTCTCTTCTTCCTCTCCTAAACTAAAAATATATCTTCCTTACTGATATTCTGGTCATCATTCTTAATAGCCTGCAATCCTCAGCCACCATTCTTTTGTTTTTTTGGTCTATTACCCAGTTTTCTGAACTTGATCCTCCAAGGCTATATCAAATATCTATCAGAGAATATTCTCTCTGATTTTGTTTCACAAAGATGTGAAATATGGTTGTTAATTTGAGTCAAAAAATTTATATTATCCATAGAAAATACCAAGGATGAATACAGTCCTGTTACAGGATCCAGATAAAATTGAATTTTTTATAGAAATCATGCTGTATCTGAACACAAAATAACATTTAAGTAACCCTCCCTGGATATATAAATAAAGATTTCAGGAATCAAAATGAAAATAAAAAAAAATAAAACAAAACACCACAAACAAAAACAACAACAAGAAAAGAGCAATTACAAAACTTTGGGATTATTCCAAGAAAGTCATTGCTGATGCACATATATATGTGCCAACTCTGATGCTTTTCAGCTGTTGAGAAGCAGTGCTTCTTTCTGTTTTATCCCAGAAAAAAACCAACAAATTATTCCATTAAACAATTAATTCTTACTATTCACCTTGTAAATGAAGATGCAGGACACTCAGGGACTCTCTTGTTCTGCCTTATGGGGTACCTTTCATGCTCAACCCCATGCTTTGGCTGCTTTGGGAGGAGTCAAGTAAATCTCCATAAAGGGTTATTACCAAGGAGAAACATATCCTGTGGTGTTGAGCTCACTGTCAGGAGGAGTATCCATGGATATAGCATAGGATGGAAAAGATTCAGGGAGGTCTCACTACAATCTTTACAGGTAGGTGACTGGCCAGAATGGACCTCTATATCCCCAAGGCAAGAGCCACCTACCAAAAATCAATTTTTCTGCAAGATCCTAAAAGGCTTTTCCTTATGACCAATGGCTCATTCAGCACACCCCTGACAGTGCCCTGAAATAATTTATCTTTCTGAGATGCAGGGAGACTGAGTCCATTTGCATCAGACGTGTACAGTTTGTCCTATTCAGTTCCAACACAGCAATAATATTTTTTGCTTCTAAAATCCTTAGGGCTGTTCTTATAACACTTTTAGAATTGTTTCCTATAGCTCCTTAATTATTTGGCAATTGCACACGTAAAAGTTGTTGCCATCATTATGGAGAAACAGAGGGCGGAGGCACACATAAATGGGCGCCATACTTTTACTTGCTTTTAATTTGTCTGATCTTTTCTGGAAATTGTAAAAGAAATTCAACACTGTGTGAAAGATTCAAAGTTTAGGAGAATTTTAATGAATAACTAATGATATCAAACACTTACCTAGAATAAATGTGTATTGCGATGACATATTTACTGTGCATTCATTAAAGTCTTTCAGGGTGATCACTTCAAATAATTTTAGAGAAATAATTGGAATTTAACATCTCCATTAATAAATCATGTCAGAAAAATCCTGCTTGATTGAACAGTGTAATTATTGTCAAAATGAAACCTTTTCAGACATTATTTTTTTGCTAAGTATTCCATCAAATTAAAAATTGTAGGAAATGCATGATACACTGAAGAACATTATGTGATACAAAACACTGCAGTGGAGAAAAGCAATGGTAATATACAGGCTGTGCCACTTACCAAACAAAAGATAATAATGGTTAGTCAAAAAGTTGGCAAATAAACTCCACACTTATTGGAACATATGCACTTCCAAAGAGTAGGTTATTTTGCAAAGTAAAAAGTGTCAAAAATAGTCTAGTTGAATGGTGTTTTTAAAAAATTCTATTACCTCTTATTCACTATGGAGAAAAGCAAGATTATTAGTTTAAATACCTAAATCCCAACAACTATGAAAGGTAGGATCACTGTCAAGAATTTCTAGGTCCTAAGTCTGGGTATCTACCTTTGAAGCTGCATATATTTATTTTTAAAATCCCACAAAACTCTCCTGTATGTATTTCAGTCATGGACACATACATTTACAGATAACCCAGGAGTAAAAATCTTGAAATGATGGTGTAGATACTAAAAAATTCTTTAATTTTTGGGAAAACACATTACCATCAATTACAAAGTACAGATAAAGAGGTGAGATAAAGCTGTCAGTAAACACATGACTTCTCAGTTCTGTATTCAAAACATTGACAGTTATATAGACTATCACAAGAGTAACTGCTGTGAGGAAAAACGAAACTAAAATTAGACTACCTATGAGAAAACAAGACAAATTTAGAACAAAAAGATAAAGAAAAATCATTTTGTCTCAGGAGACAAAAGCACAATATATCAGTATTTTAAATTATCACATGATGATATGAACTATATATTTATCAAAGACAGTCTAACTATTCTTTAAATAAATTCTCTAAATATTTTCCACAATTTGTATTCATGGCCTTCAATATACTCACTTCAGAACACGCTAGTAGTGAACATACAAACTTTGACAGAATTTTCCTTTAATATTATTTAACCCAGGAGAAGGTGCACTATACAAG
>VZTB01006934.1:353567-487737 GCA_013397245.1 Thryothorus ludovicianus
AAATCAGAACAGTAGGAGTAAAATATATTTATATCAAAATCAGAGTGCTGCTTTTCCTGCTTCTTGACTTCATCACACTGGGCTCAAAAAGTTCTCACTTCAAAGCAGTGATCAGTAAGAGTGGCTGACACTGGGAAAGAAGGAGAGCACAAGAAGTATGAGCCTTGACTGATTAGACACCTGACATCTGTCACTGAGCTCAGAAAGCAGAAATGAAAACTGCACCTTCAGAATATCCAAACGCTGTAGTCTCCAGCACTGAACACTGTCTAGAGACTCGTTATGTATCAGTTGCAGCTAATAGTTAAAAAGTCTGAAGAGAAAACAGAATACATTAAATAACAAGATATTAGATTTTAAAAGAGGAACTTTCTACATATAATTACTCTTTCTTTCTTCTCCACTCTTTTGATTGCTCCATCTCACAAACAAGAGGGCCTCCAGAAAAAATCACTTTGTTTATACTTAAGATTCAAAATTTAGCTGTGAGACACTGTCACATATACAAGTGATGTAGTGTCATTACTTCTTAGCTTCACATGTATATGTACCTGTATGCACACATATCAACATCAACAACAAACATCAAATCTCAGGACCAGCAGCACACGTGTGATGTTTATAGAGTCAATTTACTAACATGGATTTAGCAACGGGAGGAAAGATCAAAGTAGTTTCTTTTCCAAGTCATACAGTCAATTCTGTTTGTCTATGCTGGTTTTGGAGAGAAGCTATCAATATCAGTCTTAATAAAAAATTTCTGCTTTCTTTCAGTTTGTGTTGAATTTAACAATAACCCCCTGAACTAATACTTTTTATTTTGACTTGATGTCCATAAAATGTCAGAAATTATATTTACACCCTTATTTATATAAATATCATCCTTGACAAAAGACAGCAAAGATCAAATGACACATAGTTGAACATCTTATAGAGAAAAATACAGATAGTAGTAATGACAGGCGTTCAAACCACTTTATCTTGCTGCAACTAGGACTAACTACATTAAAGAAAAAGTCAGAGGGTCCTCATTAAATAAGCACTAGTTCAGCTTCCCTCTTCCTCTTTTATTTATCTTATAGCTCCTTTCACTGCTTTCTGTCCACCCTGCAAGTACAGAACAGCAGTGATTTCTTTCTGGTCTTTCTTCCAATGATCTCAAAGATTAATCTTTGATCCAAATATTAAAACAAGGAAAAAATTGAGGCATTTGCCCTTCTTCCAGACAACATTGTACCAGTAATGTAAGCATCAAAAACAGGCCAGCTAGATTTTACTCTTGAAGAAAATGTCCCTTTCTCCCACCCAGAATATGAGTATGAATGACTACAGCGTTATCACCAATATTGTTTTCAGCATTTTGCCGCCTGTAGTTGAAATAAATCCCTCTCTAATGTAGCATGCAGGCACTCAGGTCACACAGTCGATCAACAAACACTCTCACTGACACAGTGAGGCTTTATGAGCAGTCTTGGTGCCAACAAGTAGCTCCATATGCCTTGGGTGTTCCATGATGGATGTGCCTCCTTCATGGTGAAGCAGGAGTGGCAATATTCCTCACACATCTCAGTTCCATTGGGTTCCCAGTCTCTGAGGTAATTAAGCCCTCAAGGGTCCTCTCAGATATGCTTGAAGGAGTTCTCACTATTTTACACAACAACAGACCTTTCCAGCACCCTTTCAAGAAAATAACCCTTGCACTCACACCTCCTTCTAAGAGTCCAGGATAAGACTTCAAAGCCCTTTATAGGATTCAAATGTTCATTTCCTTATGCCTAAGCCTAGACTGTGTCCTCTGTTGGCTTTCTGATTAATGAAACTGAACATCTGCTTTGAGGACAAATCCATGATTTTCCTCTCAGTGAAGGTTTATGGAAGTCTTTTTTTGCCAGACCTGAAGCTGGGAAACATCTTGGGGTTTTATGATTTAGATATAGAATTTTGATGACTTGAATGTCCATACTTTATGAACATTAATTTCTACAGTATTCCTCTAAAATATATTTCTCTTCACTTAGAATAGGATACATAAGCTCTTTTTATTTTGTACTGAGATTCAAAGTTTAAAATTGAAAGTCTGAAAGATTTTGTAAACCGAGGATGCTCACTTAGAAAATACTTGAGACAGACTTAATGAAGTAATTAGAATATAACGCAGCTCTGTATATGTAAAGGAGAGTTCCCAATAACAGATCAGAACAGCTGATCAGAACTAGTAGGTGCCAGAGAGCAGGTGTAGATTTCTGGATAACCAAAAGATGAAGAGTTTAGTATTAGCAATCATCTTTGAAAACTTTAGGTAACAAGCCTACCATTACATAGAAATAATATAGAAGCAACCAGAATAGAGTCCTTGAGAATCTAATGTTTTGTCCATTAAAAAAAATTCTTTCTCTTTATTCTGTTCTCATATGGGGTCTGGGTCATCCTTCAGAGAATAGAAAATTTGGCAGAAAATACAGTCATAGGGTGAAGAGAGTAAGAAGGCATTGAGAGGATCATAAAAAGAGATTAACAGAATGCACCTTCACAGAATACTAGTGTATACTGCATCACATGAAAGTAAAGCAGCCTTCAAGAATAAGCATTTTAACCCTTGGTTTCAAATAGCTGTCTCCTTTTGAAATTCTCCTATGTTGGGAAGAAAAATTTCAATATATTTGGTAAGATGATATGAAATACCTTTTCTTGGTTTTTTTTTCTTTTTGCCTGATGATGATGATGATGATGATGATGATGACAATGATGATGATAAAAATAATATAATGACATCCATGCTTACATCCTGAAACAATATGGGAAATAAATAGTACTTCCAAGTCTGTATTCAAAGTTTTACTTGTCCACCCCTTTTCAGCATCTGCAGCAAATTAGGTAGAATCTGGAGTTATCAAGCTTTTTAACCATAATCTTTGGTTCATCTCCAAAATATATCTGTGCTATAATACCACAAGACAAGGATCTATGTGTATAATACAGCATATGATTAAATAATCACAGGCAGTGTTGTAATGCAAATACAAAAAAGATACAAATGGGGGTTGGTTAATCATAATCATAGAATCTCAGCCTGGAGCTAAGATCTCAATTGTTACTACATCCAAGATCAGGATACATATCTTCTCAGATAGTAATATCTTAGCACTCTGGCCTTTGCAAAGAAGGAAAGGTTATGACAAAACAGAATGGATTTCTGAATATTTGTCATCAAGATTTTTCAAAACTGTCCTTGCAAATGCATCCCTTAGAACAAACTAGATCACATTTATTTGATCAGTCTCTTGATCTCTGCATAGGCGCAAGCATATATAATAAACTGACTAGATTCACAGCTATGCAACTTGCCCAAAAGAATTTTTTTCATAACAGTTACAACTACTTTTTTCTGGTCTAGCTACCAAAACTAACTCAAGCAGGCTGAAGATAGGTAAATCTTTGGAAAATTTTGTATGTCACTGGAGCTACCACTAAAATGACACCTTGTCCTAAGGCTGTGTAATGTTATACCGAAGACATAAGAGCTTCAATCAGTGTACCTTTGCAGATAAAATGCAGCAACTGTCCTGGGATATTTTATAGTATTTTATGTAAGTGACAGATAAGTAGATTCTTGATGTAGTTACCCATTCCACCCTAGAAACAGGAACATCAAAGCCTACACAAACCCTTATGACCCAATTCTAGCCCCGCATATGGATATTTACAATTAAAACTACATGAACTACACTATGGAAATCTAAAAGAGTCCCAAGAGTCAGTTCATTGAATTACCAGTTGCATAATAGTTACCATTGCTAATGCTCTCCCTTCTGATTTTCACTGCTGCTGTAAAGTGCATAAACAGCCACTGCCATCTGTGCTGGCTTTCAGCAGGGCAATATCACATTTCCTGACTGTTGCAGCACTCAGCAGCAAGGACAGGGCTGGCCCCCTTCATAAAGAGGATGCTTTCTCTGGTAGGACAGCATTTCTCTGCCACCTACCATACTCTTTCCCTATAAACCTGGAGATACAGGCCAAAAGTGGGCTTCACAAGCCCTCACTGGTGCCCTATTTTCCTGCCCAGTTGGAGAAGCCTTTTCATACTTAGACCAGATAGTCCATGTACCTATGCTGCATGAAAATCAACATAGCTCTATGGTCTGCTTCCTCAATCCTGCATCTGAACAATCAGACATCTTATGATAAATCTCTTGCACACATAAGATTCAACACACTGGGTGTGACCAGTCCAAAACAGAGATGGTCCAAAATACATTTCCTCACAGAAATTAGCTGGAGGACTTTGGTGTGCCTCCCCACACTGCAATGCTTTTGGCAGCAACTCACTTTGTTTTACATGTTGCCCAGAGAAAGTGGAACAGAACTTATAGAATAATATAACTTTAGGAAATCTTGTAAGGATATAGAATTTTCAGGAAATGCATGTGCTTCTAATTTGTTCCAGACAGATCTGCTCATGAGTGCTTATGACATGGTCTGTAAAACATAAGTAGTTTGAATTTTTTTAACCATATAAGTAAGAAATGCAGTGTATTCCAAATATCTAAGGTTAACACTATGTATGTGTTTCTGACCTAACATATTCATCTGCTTTCTACAGTGGAGTGACAAATTACTCAGATTGTGTGTATATGTAGACAAATATTTGGCAGATGTACATCACAGGTTTTAAGAAGTTTGAAAAAGGTTTGAGCAACTTTGCAAAACACAATTACTGTCAGTAAAACTTTACAAGAAAGTTTAAGAAGAAAAATGACAGTTAGAAGTGGCTTTATTTGTGCATTTTATGTTTGCTTTTATAACTCACATGATCCAAAAATTACAAGATTGTGACTACAGCCTGTAGACACATCATTCTGTTCCACTAAAAGCTGTTTTTTCAGGCACTTGCTAATCCCCTTCAGAAAATTTTCTTTCTAGAAATGTCTTGCAAGGACAAAATCCATGCAGGAAGAAGAGTAAACTACTCTCTTGTACCACTATTCTAATTTGCAGCAGTATAACAGTGTCAAGTGGAAAAAGAAACACAAGTTTTAAACACATAAAAGAGAAATTAACAAAATTAAGGCTCAGATACACCAGTAAAAAATCATTTAGAACTTTATAAACAGCAGTGTCGTCAGTCCAGTCCAGATTACGGCATTAATAATATTGATAACTTGGACTGCTGGACTGCTCCTTTCCTGAACACTTCTGCTCAGAATCTCTGGAGATGTCTGACAAATGTTTTATGTACATGTTGATGTGTCAGCTCCTGCCTCTCTCACACCTTGCCACGCAAATAGAACATTTATCCAGCTCACAGAGAGGATTGAATAGCATTTATTTGCCAAGAAATTGTGTGCTTATTGAACATTTGCCTGCTGTGTATTGTACACCTTGCAGGACGGAATTATCTCTCTGGACCTGCAAGCCAACTGTGATTGCAAATATTCTACTTTTTCATGTGTGTTGCTATCCAAGGGTCAGACTCTTTCCTACTAAGACTGTTTTACAATATTCAGGTAAATGGTGAAACAACTTAGTGGCTGGAGGAGGTAATACTGCATCCTTTATTACTGTCACTGTAATGACAGCTTTGAACAAGTGAAAAAACTGACTAACACTGCTTGTGACATCACTGAATGGACAGAAACTCTCCCTTCCTTCTTAAAACACATACCTTGAAACGTCTGGGAATTTTGTAATTTGAATATCCCATGCTGTTTTAGGTCTTCTTCTCATCCTCTAAAACCAAACTAGATTTTCAAGAACTGTATGAGGGGGCAGCTATTGCAATCATAATCAGAATAGGTGGATTTCACAGGATAACTGTTCTTTGTGTAAACTATTCAGATGGAGAACTGAATTCAGATGGAGCATTCAGCGTTCAGCAACACATAGACGAATGGAATTTGTCTAGACCTTGATAAAACATCTAGCTAAAATGTCAGAGGATATCTGCAAGAAAAGTGGAGTTGCTCAGCAACTCACAGGGTAGTACCAGGGTCATAGATATCTGATTTATTTACTTTATGTGAAGGAACATTTTATGGTGATTTGAACTTTTACTAATCTATATCCATCAAACACAG
Source organism: Thryothorus ludovicianus (assembly GCA_013397245.1). Classification (NCBI taxonomy): domain Eukaryota; kingdom Metazoa; phylum Chordata; class Aves; order Passeriformes; family Certhiidae; genus Thryothorus; species Thryothorus ludovicianus. Next base: position 359,645 of record VZTB01006934.1, read on the forward strand.
CCATTTGTGGAGCCCACATAAACATAAAAGTTTGTTTCAGTTTTTTTTATAAGAAGAAAAAATTAATCCTCATAAATAATAAAAGACTGAACAGCAAATTGTTGCATTGTTTGTGGCAAATAAATCCATTACATGGGCTAAGTTATAAGTAGTTCAAACAAAGCCAACTCAGAGTTAAGTTAGGACATGGTTAAGAGAGTGTGTCACCCGGAAGAAATAGCATGATCCTGAGTAGATACAGAGTGTGAACTGTGGACAAATTATATGCACATTTTAGAGGACCCAAAATATTGGGAGAGGAGGGACTTTCATTTAGACACAAAGAAGAGACAAGTGCTAACTTTACACAACCATGCAAAGGTCTGCAAAGCGTGGACAACATGGGTAAAATGGCAACAACATATCAAGCCAAATGGATTTATTTAAAGGCCTAACAACTTCTCTTGCCACTGAGAGGAGTAATTCCTCAGTCTTGTATTGCTCAACAATATGCAGCCTGAAACACAGAGTGCACACACCCGTGTATTCACTGTTACACAGGCATATGCACAAAGAGAAAAAAAAAACACAGAAAATAGAAAGCTACTTGATAAACCAGAGTGTTTATGATTGTAACCTTATCCTTATAGGGGAGTGTGTGAGCTGAATGTGTGAAAGCAAAATAATAAATGGGAAATGACAAAATTTGAAATGGAACCAGTGAGATATGTGTCTATTATAGGATGAAAGCTCACCCAGCCATTGCTGTCCCTCAAGAAAAAAAGTTACTGAAAGGCTGAGGCTTAAAAGAGATAAGGAAGAATCTGAGACTGCTTTCTTCCTTACGGTGAAGGGATAATCAGAAAACCATAAAAAGAGAGTTGAAAGATCATCACCATAGTTTATATACAAATAATTTTCTGTACCCTGAAATAAAGATTAAAGGAAGAGCTCATTACTTGAATAATTGTTATTTAAGCAGAACAGCTGGTAAAGCAGGAATCATCAATCCTACTTGCAGCTGGAGGCAAAAATCTTTCCTTTTGCGTCTACTAGGAAAAATTTACCATAAATGTAAAAAAAATATTTTTCACTCCTTGTCACGTGAGAAATCAGACAGATTTCTCAAATAAAGGTGTCTCAGCTAGATCCAGACGAGGTTTCACTTCTGGCTTTTGTTCTGTATTTCACATATCTCAGTGAAAGACAGGACATATTTATGATGCCATAGGACTTTAGTTCTCTGTCTCCAATGTCAGTTTCTTGAGATTAGTGAGAGCAACTAGCAGACTGATAAACTCATCACAATGGTCCCCTTTTCCTGAGGATATGAACTCTTGACTGGATTAATTTTACAGGATCCAGCACGAATTCAGAAGGAAACAGAAGAATAATATTTGGGGAGAAAAAGAGCACAAAAGGAAAGGTTCAGAAAAGTTCTAAAAATATTTTCTCTATAATAATAAATAAAATGTATATCCCATGCAATGAAAATTCCATACGAGGTTCTTGTTGGGGACAAAAAGTAAAACTCTTTGCTCGATATTACAAGACAGGAGTACCTTTGAGCACTATCTGTCCAACTCAGCTGTTCAAAAAAACATCACAAGAAGCAGAGACATGCATCTAAAATGGAATTATTCAACTTAGTAAAGAACATGAGAACTGATCTAAGATTTACATAACAATGACACAATCCTTAGGCATTCTAAAGACTGAAGCTGTTCACAAGTATTTCAAGGAATTAAAGTAAGGCAATTTCTATGGGTGCAAAAGAGTAATTTAGCTCTGTTTGTCTCCAGTGTGCTGTACATTACACATCATAGCTTTTCTGTGTTCAGCTCTTCATGCAGAGTGGAGAAGAAAAGTATCTCATACATAACATCAGAATACAAAAGCAGCAAAAAAGTCAATTAAATAAGTTTATTTCTCATCAAAAGAGATTCTTTTTGCAAGTTGTGAGTCTTCACGAGCAGCATTTTTATAGATTGGTAAGACCTATGACTCAGGAGTATGAGAAAATTAAGACAAGGATACTGAAGCGTTCAAGGGACAGGGACAATAACGCATGAGGGGAATTTGGCAGAGAAGAAGAAACTCTGGGCAAGTTTAATTGCTCTTTCCTCTTTCCTACAATACAGAGGGACACTAAAGAGAAGATGAAGACAGACTGAGCTCAGAGGTGCACAGAGAAATGACATAAGTTAGTGCAAGTTAAACTCGGTCTTGTTAAAAAAATGTCTTTCTCTTCAACCATGAAGAGGTTTTCATCCCTTCAGATTTTAAAAATTCAGATGGACAAAGCCCTGAACAACCTTATCTACAATTTGAAACTAGTCTTTGTTTGAGCAGGAAATTGAACTAGATGACATACAAAATCAATTGACTGTTTTCAATTTTATTTCTATGAATCTATGCTTTTAAGTAGAATTTAACAGACCAGTTGAGTATTAAAAGTTAAATTTTGGAATGTAAGTGCAACCAAGTGAAACTGAACCCTAGTATTACAGATTATGAAAAGAGTTGCAGACTAACAGTATTTAATTTTATGATGCACCTGAGAAACTTATTTCACATTCACCTCATAGTGAGAAGCTGGTAATAAAACCCACGTAACCAACATCTGAATTATGAGACTGCAATATCAGGAACAACTTTGGACAAATATTAACTTTGTAAATTTTGCAGTGTTCTGTAGGTCTTAATGTTGCTGTTGCAATAAAAAGACCACCAAAAATGAGCCACAAATTACTATCCTTAACTATCAAAAAGAGTACCCTGGTTTCCTCATACTTTTGAAGGATTATCCTTTTACCTATCTGCACTATCTCATAAAGCTTCCTGTATACAATGAGAGATTGATTGTGAATGTCCTCTTTATTTATGATGAAATCACTCCATTATGATTGGAGGGGTGATTTATATCACTTACTCTTAATTTTGCATATGAATCTGTAGATGGAATTCTTAAACTTCAGAGAAACAAGATGCTGAGAAATGGTTGCATGCAATTTAATACGGTCATACTGTTGCCACAGAATTTTCTCTCTACTCCTCTGTGGAACCCATGTTGATATTCATTCTTTGTTTCTATGTGCTGCACTATTAAACTTAGTCCACTTTCCTCAGGGTGTGATAAAAGGCAGGTTGAGAATATTCCTACAAGTTTGGCTTGTGATTTTTTTTTTTGTGTCCACTGAGGACAGAAGGCAGAGTGGTGAGACTGTGCAGTTTGGAGTGTTTTACAACTGTTGCAGGACTGAACTTTCCAGGAAAAGGGAATTTCATTGAGAATATTTTTCTGTGCAATCCTGTTTATATAGAGTCACTCTCTTTTTAGCACTATCTATCAGCAAACATCTGTGAATTATAGCAGCCACACAAAGGCTGCACACTTCTTTTTCCCTGCAAAACACAAATGCTGGAACTAGGTCTTCACTGGAAACAATTATCAGTAGCTGAACAGTACATGAGGCTTATTTAGTGCCTACCACAAAGTACTTAAGTTTGGCTCTTATGTAAAGAAAACTCCACTTATTTGATGCTTATAAGCATTACCTGCCCCTTCTGCTGCAGGGAAAATACGTGTATAATTCTCTTTCTCTGAGAATATAAAATTCTCCATTTATGCTGGATGGCAGACAGAAAATCATTAGCAAAGCACTGTTGACTCACAGGGCAACATGAAACAACATAGGAATGCCAACCTCTGCTGGCTGGACAGGCATCTCAACACCAGTCCTCCCATGCATATCCTTGTCTATTCACTATAGTATGTCGCAGACGTATTGCAGCAATTCATGACACTGTGGCATTCACCAGTAGATAAATCCCATGTATGTGACAGATTGCAGGATGAAGAGCAGCTCTCACAAGCTGTGTAGCATAAGCACCAAGCAACTCAAAACAGCAAGAGGGATATTCAGGGAGGTTCGTAGAATCATAGAATTATAGAAGGGTTTAGATTGGAAAGGCCTTTTAAGGGTCACCTAACCCAACCCTCAATGCAATGAGCAGGATCATCTCCAATGAAAATCAAGCTGCTGAGAACCCAGAACAGTCTGGCCTTGAATGTTTCCATAGATGGGGCTACAATCAGTGTTTCACAACCTTAATTCTAAAATATATCCAGTATGAATATATACTCTTTTCCTTTAAAACCATTAACTATTACTTTAACATTATTGTTACACTCCGCTAGAAGATTTGTACACCTCATTCTTGCAAGTCCTCTTTATAAGTACTAAAACACCACAATAAGGTCTCCCCAGAGCCTTTTATTCTCCAGGCTGAACAACCCCAACTCTCTCAGCCTGTTTTCGTGGGAGAGGTGTTCCGACCCCCTGATCATCTTTGTGATCATGGAATCATTAGGGGTTCCATGAATCCATGTGTCCTCTGGATTCATTCTGAGAGATCCATGACTTTCTTGTGCTGAGGGCTCCAGGGCTGACACAGCACTCCAGGTGGGATCTCACAAAGGCCAAGAGAGACCAGCAGGCCACTTCTTTTCGCGCAGCTAAGGATACTTTTGGCTTTAAACTGAAAGAGAGTAGATTTAGGCTAGATATTAGAAAGAAAATATTTGCTATGGAGGTGGTGAGAGCCTGGAACAGTTTATCCAGACAAGTTGTGGATGCTCCATCCCAGGAAGTGGTCAAGGCCAGGCTGGATGGGACTTATTTAGAGGGAGGTATCTCTGTTCATGGCAGGGGAATTAGAAGAATTCTGTGAATCTGTGATATAATGCAATGATCTAATATTCAAAGTTATTGTTCTGATACCCTCCTTTCACATTATAAACTGAAGCAGTACTGGACCTTTTTAGAATGGCTGACAATTTGCAATATGTTTTTACCTTCCATTTGCATGGGAAAGCACACAGGGGCAATCCTCTGTGGTAGAAAAGCCTAAAGCTGTTTGTACTGGCTCAACAGAGCACAGCAGAGAAACAGCATGCACTTCTCATATTTGTGACTTTTCAAGATCATAGGCCTTTTTTCTCCATCTTTAAAAGAAATCTCACCTCGGTAATGTAAGTACTTCATTAACTTAGAGAAATGCAAGTAAGGGCATGAATGAAATTAACCTCTGCTCTCATAGGTTCATTCATCACCATGTGATGCCCCAAGAACATGCTTTGAAATCACCCTACCAGGATAAGAGAATTGTTAGATAGAGGCAAATTTTGATCAAAGTCATAAACAATCATCATATTAATCTCACTAAAACTTATAAAAGGTAATTTAAATTATGAATCTCTGAAGTAACTCAGAGTTTATCTTGTATGGTTATAATGAACTAAAAATGAGAGATTCATAATCCCTTGATAACTTCAAGAGTTCTGAAGAACAAAATGGCAATTAAACTTTCTTTATAGGTAGCATATGATCATACTGCTCCAAAAGGAAAAAAGCTAAATAATGGTAGACTGAGAGAACACTGGAAAGATGTATAAGAAAGAGTGGCTCTCCCTTTGGTAAAGAGTTACTGATTTAGTAAAGTATTCTTTCCTGCTGATTTCCAAAACTTTAGTTTTTAGGGGGAAAATATTTCATTGCTGTTTTCAACTTGAGATAGATATTTGCTAAAACACTGGACAACCCAAATAAGAAAATTTAATTTTGAACTGAAGTAGAACATCTCCAAGGAGCAGGTAAGCACACCCCTAACACATCAGAACAGACAGCAGACAAAACTTCAGTAGATGCAGACTGCTTGTCACTGCTGACAGATCCACAAGATGACCTACATAGCTGTTACATCTGCTGAAGGATGTGTCAAGTGGAAACAATAACCTTGGCACTGCAAAGATTGAAAATACAAAAAATAAAGTGTTAGTTAAAAAAAATTGCTCTGAGTTTGGTGGGTATATTTTGCAATTTTTATCCCTTTGCCTAGTGTCAAATGTCCCCCGGTAGACTAAGGTGACAATGTAATTTCTAGGTAGTAACCAGGTATCATGTGTAGTAACACTTCATAAATTTAATGAGTTGTGAATTTCTTCCTTAGACGTGCCACAATACACCTTCAAACCCTACCACAGTGTGAGTTCTGACTGAGAGCCAGTCAGAGGACCTGATGCACTGCCTTATTTTTGCATCAGTACAGAACTCCTTCCTCCAAGCCAGGAAAGACCCCTAATGATTGTTTTTGTCTTATTACTATTGTTATTATTATTAAATTATTTCTATATAGATTGATGTAGAAGGCTAAAAAATGCCCTTTCCTTCCTCGGGGAGTGTTTGTCCTCACATCCTAACCTATTCTTTGAAAGCTGAGCTGGGATTTGCAGAGTAAGTTGCTAGTGGGACAGACCCAATGGCGATGACTCATGGAATTCTCTGGCATCATGGAGGTAAGAAGTGTATTTCCAATAGTAAGCATGTAAAATATTTGTATGTCCCCTAGAAGGATTGCTAAGGATCACAAGGAAAGCAGAGAATACCTGTAAGCTGGACAAAATATCTTCCTAGCTCAAAAATAAGGAAGTAATTCTCCTCATGTTCCTGCATGAACTGATCAAACCCACAGAGGTATCTAAAATTAACTTAGGGACATAACTTTATGAGAACAATGAAGACAGAAAGGAAAAAATACAATTAATTTTTTTTCACATTTATAAAATTTATTTCTCTTCTTGAATCTTCTCTCTCACATAGAAACCAATCCCAGCATAGACTACATGGCAAAGAGAACTTTGTACCAAAAACTTAATTTTCTTTTTTCTATGTTTTCTGGCTTGGTTGTTCAAGCAGGCTACCAGCTAATGACACTCATGTTTGTGGGAGGCACAAGGAGAAAGCATGAGAATGGGAATGGGAAATGGGAGTACAAAACCACCTTTTTCAAATGCAGTTATCATTTTATATTTGCTGCAGTAGATAACAAGGTTGCAGTTTGAGTGCATCTAACCACCATAACAACACACATGGGATCATCTTAAATTTTCTGCTATGTGCAGATCAAGTTTCAATGTTTATCCAGCAGTTCAGTCTAGCCTGAATTAAAGCTATCTATTCTGCTCTATACTTATGAACAAACGTCTGCTCTGGTCTAACTAAAGCTTTAGTCAGAGGAAGCGTTTAAGTTTGAGGTTCCTCAGTTTATGTCAAGGTTAAAAGCTTAATTTGATAAGTGACTCTGAAGAAAACCTTTTGCATCCCTTACTTTTAACTGGTAGACCCAGGAAACCTGAGACTTCTTGGATCCTGACAGATTTATTGTCTGAATGAAAAATTTAAATGTGATTTTTTTTCTCATTAGCCTTGGCATGAAGCAATTATATGCACATAGGCAGTTCTGTAGTTACAAAAGAGGAAGGACATCTTCATTTAAGTGTTATAAGGCAAGGTGCTGGTAAAGTATTCTGTGCATCTGTCCTACCTGTTACATCAAATCCTATTTCTTTCTATTGCTTTAATACCATGTAAGAATAGTGCTCACCAGCTTCCTATTGTTGTTAAAATGAGTACATGAGTGTGTTCATTCTTGTTCTTAACTGATTCCTAATAGATATGTAAAGCCTTGTTTCATTGTTGTACAAAGTATTATTCCATCCTTCAAAATACAGAGCTTTCACATCACCCTGAACACTTGAGAATCACCATGTAACATCACAAGACTGAGAGAATTATTTTACTGCTATTTTTTATTCTGAGAATTTGTTGGGTATATCAAACTGGTTGAATACAGATGACAGAAGAGCCATTGTTTTAGCAACCATTAAAAATCAATGTCAACATCAACCCTAATTGTAATGATTACTACTGGCTAGGATATATTTTTTAAAAGGATCAATCTTTGATTCTAACACTGGGACGAGTTATCTTTGAGAACTGGAATTTCCATACTAAGCTCCTAAGGCAGTGTAAAACTCTTTTACTTAGAAATAGTTGTTTAATTTGTAAGGAGAAGAAATATACCAGATACCACATTGTTATAGGTTAGTTTCCTTTCCCCTAAGAAGAAAAACAACAATGATCAAATAAATAATTCCTATAGGAACAAGAACATTAGGAAAAATATTTCTTCACAATCCAAATAAAAATATGCAGGCAGATTCATCCATTATGTAATAACATGTTGTTTCACAAGTTTTTATATGCCAAGCAATTAAAATTTGCTTTAAATAAGCTTTTTTTTTTTTAATACAGAATAATAGAATCATATGATGGCCTCAGTTGGAAGGGACGTTAAAGATCTTCTAGTTCCAATACCCTTGTTGTTGACAGAGACACCTTCCACCAGATCAAGATGCTTAGAGCCCTATCTAACCCGTCCTGGAACTTCCAGACATAGGTAATTCACAACTTCTCCAGGAAACCTATTCTAGTATCTTACCATCCTCACAATAAAGAATTTCTTCCTAATGTCTAATCTAAACCTACTCTCAGTTTGAAGCAACTCTAGGTTATTCTGTCAGTGTGTGCTGTTGTAAATAATGTCTCCCATCTTTCTTGTAGCCTCCCTTCAGGTATGGGAAGGCCACTATTATGTTACACCAAAGCCATGTGTTCTCCAGGCTGAACAAACCCAGTTGTCTCAGCCTTTCCTTGTAGGAGAGGTGCTGCATCCTTCTAATCAGCATTGCAGGCCTCCTCTGGCCTTATTGTTGCAGACTGATGTCCTTACTGTGCTAGGAAATCAGAAGGAAGTTCACAGCACCTCAAGCCTGTTCCTAGTTTTTAAAAGGGTATGGCCAAGCATAGCTTCATGTTTTGAACCATTCTGAATGCTGACACTTGTTCTTGCAGCATGTGCCAGGCTAATACAGCTGTCAAAGATGAATATATCCAAATTTCTTGTCTCAGGATGAGAATAAATCTTGCAAGCCAGAAGCTCTAATGCAAGGCAAGTCACCTGCTCCTATTTGATATAAAAAGCATGTCCTTTGGGCTAAATTAAAATAGAAAGCAGCTCTAAGCTGGGCAAAATAGCTGGTGGGACAGAAAGATATGTCAGAAAAACTACATTTACTTGGAAATGTAAACTTTTCAAAAGAATGTGTCCAATTTGACTATATTTTGGGGAAGAACTGTCAAAACAAATAAATTTCTACTCGCTTGTTTCAGTAACATGGAAAACACTAAAATATTATGTCTATATATAGTGGAAATACTCTAATTTCTGTAATACTGTCATTGTTATAATATACATATATTATTTTTATAATTTCTACCTTATGGAGAAAGTGTTCATATTTTTGATGTTTTGACATTTGTTAAATTCTTTCAAAACTGTATTTTGTTGCAGAATTTTAACACTTGAAAATAAATACAAGTGAGTTCTGAAAGATAAATTTCACAAAGCATGACAGTTATTTTCAATCTGGTTTTTGCATCAGACAGATTCACAAATAAGGTGCTTAGTTCAAATATTTACCACTGACACAGTGCTTGGAGATCCTCAGCTGCAAAATGTTGTGAAACATTAAAGCTGACCAAATACCCATGTACTTTAATAAACACCTGAATTACGGAAACATCTAGAACAGTTGCATTCTGTCAGAATTTCACTGCAGGCAGTATCTATGATAATATCATCGCATTTTTCACAGCTATGTTATTTCCTACATCTGGATCACTCTTGTAGATGACAGCTGTCTGAACAAGTAACTTTACTTTGTACAGCCTCCTACAGTTCTTAGCACCATTAGTTTGGGGAAAAAATCCCCCCTTTGGCAATCAATATGCTCTGTTTTATTAAAGTCGTTCTCTAATCACAAGCACATTCTGTTTAGGATGGAGAAAATATTTTACTACCTGCCAAATAATTAAATGATTCTTATGACTTTCTACTCTCACTTCATCATTATTAGTATCCTCGGGCATAAAGATGGGAAGAAGGGAGGAAAAAAAACAGGTAGGGCTGTAAAAGAATCTGATGGGAAATAATGAAAGTAAATGATTAAGTGATAGTCCTCAGATATCAATTTTATTTTTATTCAATAAGACATTTATCTATATCAGTTAATAACAAAAATATTAAAAAGCCATCTGCTGAGACTGGAAAATAAAATACTACAGACCAACACCATGGTAATTGCTTTTCAATTGCTATGTGCTAGTAATCAATTATTATTTAATATAAAATAATTGTTCTAGTAAAGTCTGAGCTTTTATTTGGTTCTAAATAAATAAAAGTTAAATATCAATTACATGAATTAATCTTTCCCCCGGCATTACACCACTTGTGGGTAGTTCTAGTTTTGAGTAATTCCTTTAGGAATTCATGCAAGAACAGGATTTTATCCATTATTGTCTACTTTGAAATTCTTTCTTAAGTGCATTGGCTTGTTTTCAATGCTAGAGACTTAAATTAGAGGTGTTAATTTGAGGGTACTTTACAGTTCTCATGTCCCTTCTCCTCTTTTAAAAAATACATAAATTTTGTCTCTTCAGTCTTTCCACTTGCTGTCTCTTTCCTTCACTTTATGTTATTTCTTCTATGTCCTTTCTAGTGGCAGTCCTACACCCTGTACAGTAATCCAGATTTGTCCAAAGTAGAATTTTTATAGCTCTACTTGTACTTAATCTATTAATAAGTAATATTAAGCTGCACTTCCCTTTCAATATAGCAGATATGTCAGGGATGTCTGCACATGAAGAACCTAAATTTTAGTTGGTTCATTGCAGAACAGGTTTGTGGAAACTCAAAAGAGGCAAATAAAAGACTTTATTATCAACTATTTCATGTTCTTCCATAGATCTTACATAAAGGGAAAATTTTTTCTTTCCAGTTTTGTGTGTAAAAACACCACCATGAACTCCACCACTGGCATTGTTAGGATCAAACTTTCAAAGTATCCCATCTTCAAAAATCTTTTGCAAAGCAGGCTTTGAGCTTTCTGCTTTATAGACAGATAAAAACCATTAGCATACACTCCTCAGTCATTGCGCCACAAACGGAGATGAAGAAGTCAGCATCAGGTTGGGAATTGTAACTCACTCGATCTACTATATTCAAATGGAATCCTGATATATATTTCAGTCTTCCTTCAGTGACATAATACAGAATATCATAGAAGCGGTTTCAGGAAAAAATACTTATTAAAAAATAGACTTGTTTTTATTCTGGATGGCTGGAAGCTGCTGGTTTATCAAGGTAGAACTTTAAAATAGCTGGGAAAAAGAAAAAAAAAATAGTAATCTCTAAGGAATATGGAAGCATAGTGGAACAAATATACAAGAATCTAAGATGGTCCCAGCAATCTTTCTTCTTTTACTTCATGGTTCATTATTTAAGTTGGTTGTTAAGTTTTCACTTAATGATACTGCTCAGTATCATTTAAAACAATGTTTGGATGTGGATAAAGATTTAATTTACACATTCCGGCTGCCCAGGCAAACTGGAAGCTTCACATAACACGATTACTGAATTTGCATGGATTTGATGGCTATAGGATACAATACTGCATAATGTTGACCCATTTCCCAACAAAATCTGCCTGCAATAAACTCTGCTGAACTAGCTGAATGAATTAGAACTGTAAATGACAGTACTATAACAGCTGTGTTTTAGCATAGTACTGCCCTACAATACTTTTTATGTGCTTTATGAGGAGAAAATGCACTTTGTAATTTTCTCCCTAAAAAGTTAAAATTCTAAAAGGATTCCAGAGAAGTTGAAGAGTTCCTTGCTTTAAAGAAATATATTTAGAAGAAAGTAGTCCTTCCTGGTACAAAGTGAATAATGAAAGTTTAACCATCTTCCTCTCCATCTGTGCAAAACTTCAGGTGTCCATTATCATTTAAGCTTTCACTGATATTCTTGTAGTGGCAGCAATGAATTTGCTTTTTTCCTCCAGAAAATGCCAAGGATCTTCACGTCTTTGAGAACATTCTTGGTGTGTCTCATAAAAAAGTGGTCCAAAGGATTCACAGGTTATTAAACAGGACACAGAAAAACTAGACAGGCAAAAAAATGTGCCCAGCTTTAATTTCTTCAGCAGTTCAGCATACAGAAGAACAGGCTCATGTGCTGCACCCAGAGGAACCGAAAAGACTGTGAAGCACCAGAGCTGAGAGCCCATAAGAGCACTAGCATGACATAAGACCTGAACTAGTATAGCCTGAGTAGAACTGAACATCCTCATATAGACCCTAAGTATGTGACAATACAGTGTCTAGACTGGACTTCTATCTTCAGGCTCTGACTCACAAAGCAGGGCACAAATCTGTATTCTTACCTGCTGGCCCAGCCTGGTGAAACAACACCCTATTGAGGTCACTGTGGCTACTTAAAATAAATCTGTGACAAAAAGAAAACAGACAGTATTTTATAGGCAGAAAGATCTTTGTTCAGGAGAGGTATCTGTCACTGAGGCAAGAAGAACTTTTTGTCTGACGGATTTTAGCAACATATTATCAATGCCAGACAGTGGCAAACATGAATGAGCTATTGATAAATGGGATAGCTCAATGAAGCATTCGCTCCTGAGTTATAACTTCTCATCTGTTTTAAAATATAAAGAAAAGCTGTCAGGCTGCAGCTAAAGTGATGTAAATCTAGAACCATGCAAAGGAATTATTTCTTTACATGTCATATGTACCTGTCTAGACTATCGGTACAAACAATCACTGAGATACACCTGGATTGGCTAAAAAAAAGGTCTAGGTATTTATTGGAAATATTAATTGTATATGTGAATATTGTCACCCGCAATGCTAAATTATAACAAAACTATATGTATCAGAGGTAGCATAAGGTCATAAAAATGTCATGTTTAATTGCCAAAGATTTAGAGAAAACAAAATCAAGAAGAACTTACTGCATAAGTTCACAGCTATTTAATTTTACAAGGCAGTTGAAGATTCTGAATGTCAGATAAAACTTATTCATCATTTTCAATTATCTTAGCTATCTTCAGTATTCTATTTTATAGAGCAGAATATCTTTTATCTACAAACAAGTCCCACCACTGCCAATGGTTTGATGGTTTTCATGGTGTGAATAAGATGCTGACCACTTCTAAATTCAAAATTCAAACCAAACTACTGTGGTTAAATGCAGATTCTTTTCCATTGAGCTTAAGATTTGACACGGGGTTTTCATTCAGTTCTATTGTTATCATAGGCTGACCATAGAGCTCAGTTCAGCATCTGAAAAGACATATATTTAAAGGCTTTCAGTCATGTGCTTAGCATCTGTAACTTTTGTACATGCAACTGAGAGTGGATCTAGCATGAAGATATCTTCAATATTAATATCTGCTCTAACAGGATGCCTCTGTTTTATTGGGCTTCTTTAGATTTTACTTGCTCATTCCTCCTCACGCCAGCATTTTTCTCTTCTCATTCCTTTCACAAAAGCTTCTTCTTTTGGGTATGTCCATTAAGTCGGTTTTTATTTCCTTATTTTCAACCAAAGTGGTAAAAATAAAACCAGATGTGATCTAAGTCTATCAGTTTCAATATTCTAATGATCAGAATCTTCCAAAAAATATTTGAGGTGCTTCTATTTTAAGAAGGGTACAGGACAATCTTCCATGGAAAAGTCAACTTCAAACATCCAGTAAATTACCAAAAACAAAAACAAAAAAAAGTTAATCCTAAATGATGATATATTCAAATGGGATAGACCTACTTGGTAAGGATTACAACCCTTAGTTATGTACCAAAGATACTGATTTAATTTTTGGTTTCACTAGCTTCGTAATTCTATATCTCATAAAGAAAATATTTCTTTTTACCAAGCTGAATCCATTATATTTATTTGTTTTGCCCAAGTTTTGGCTCAGCAGAAAGAAAAGCAGCCCTGCCTAGAAGAATATGCCACAGTACCACTAAAAATAAATAAATAAATAAATAGAAAATTGTCCTTCTATCTTAAAACAGAGGTATTCACATATTCAAAGATTTAAACCACAAGAAAAACATCTGTCCTCATCTGTACAACAGCTTCAAAATTACTTTCAAACATATATAATGTTTTTATGTTCTGGTTACTAGTTGCTCTAAAGGAAAGGGGAAAAAAACTATTTAAACTACCCAAGTTAATTTATTAATGTTTAATAAAGTATATCTGAGGTGCTGTGAAAAGCATGATTTACTCTGTGAGAAAAGTTGCTCAATACAAAAAATATTTTGAGATATCACGTCCTTTTTTCTACATATTCTCTTGAGTATGTCTGTGAATACCGAGGGATCTCTAGTAAACCTTTATATTTGTGACCTGTAGAATAGTTAATGCTACAGAGGAGAGGGAAATTACATGACTGACTTCTCTCTCTCAGCTACTTTAATTTGCCTTAGCAATTGCATCCAGCATCACTGCATCTCTTCACTACTGAGAAGATACAGCTCTTTCATGGCCATTATTGCTTTGCTTCTTTGATAAATTCTAGGTCAGAAGTAGACATTTCCATGCACAGAGCACAAAGCTGCTAGCTTTTCTTTCATAGCCCAAATCTCCAGCTGCCCATTAGGAGGGAACAGCAATCTCAAGGAGATGAAAGCCAACCTAAATGCACTTCCTCAGCCAGCAAGATGCAAAGTGGAGGGGAGCATGCCCTCATCTGTGGTTGGGTTTGTTTATTCTCCACCTCTTACCCCAGGTCTCATTTGGCTTATATTTTTCTTTGAACAAAATAGTTTTAACAAATGCTGAGAATACCTTTGGAACTAACTTGGTCTTCAGGCACCTTTATTTTACCTGGGCAGAAAGAAGATTTGGGAGCTGGTGAAGGGGAGGATGGTTTCTCCTAAAATCACATCCCATCAGCATGTGTACAGTGCTCAGCCTTTGACCTACTCAACCAAAAGAACATCAGAACAGGTTTGGGCACACAAAATTCAGCCCTTTAAGATAAATTAACACTCTGAACCCTAGTAATGGCCTTCCCTGCCAACTGCATAGGTAAGCTACATCAACAGGGTCACACCAGAATATCCTGCTGCTTCTGGGAGCAGAAAGACCAAGGCAGGAGAAAGTTTCTTGCAGAGAGAAGCCATGGCCACATGGTCCCTGAAGAGCTCCAGGGCTGGCAGACAGGAGCGTTCCAGAGCCCAGTGGAAAGCAGTTCCATAACAACTATTCCCATTCCCAGCCTTGCATGACAACCAAGTGGCTGTGACTAGTTAACTAAACAGCAATTGGGAGGCGACAGGTTTAGTTCTGCTCACCACTCTGAGCAGCTTAGCTTGCTGTGCACACAGAAGATAACACTGCCTGCTGCGCAGGGACCAGGATGACTTGCTGCTTCTAATGCTCATTTTACCTGGAGTTACTTCAGGCTTTCAAAATAGCTTCCTATTTTTGTTCACTTAGAAGGGCTTTCTGATCCTATGAAAAGGTACTATAAACATAAGATATTACCCCTTAAAGGACACAATATGATTTATCTAGCTGCCTCACCTATTATTTCTAACATAGCTCTTTCTTTTGTAGCAGTTAATCTGACAGTGATTTGCTTCAAAAGAGAGACAGGGAGTGTATGACTTGCTGCTGGTAGCACAGCATTTTGCACAATTCAGTGAGGAAAGAGCCGCGTCCTGGGGGCCTCCCTGCAGGCTTCAGCTGCCATCCCCACAGTCCCTGCTGTCCCCCAGCAGCTGAGCTGCCAGCCGAGTGCCAGTGGACGCTGCCATTGGGGATTCCCAGTGCCGCTGCTTCAGGTCTCCATGAGGCTTTGGCCTGCACCCGCCTTTGCTGTGTGAGCAGCCTGAGGGACTCACTGCAGGCCAGGCCTGGCATGACAATGAGGGCATCGCAGGGCCTTGATCCACATCATTAAACTGCATTTTCAGACATTTACAGAGATTATTTAGCATGTACATCAACAAAAGCAGCTGCCTTTCCCAGGCTGAGGCAAACAGCTTCACCTATCATGGCTGCTTCCAGGATCAGCCTTTACCCAGACAGCTCAAATAGGAGTTTGGCTGATGACTGGGCACTAAACTTTCTGCTTCTGTCTTTAGGAAACCAGAGCTGCAGGAAGCACTTAGCCTTTCTTGACTCTCTGTGGCTGAACAAAACCTGTGAAGAGTTTGGTAGATGTTAATGCACTATCCTAACAAGCTAATGGAACAAACTTCAGAACCAGCTTAAATCTGCAGCTTAAACAAAGTACCTTCCCATTACTACCACTCAATACTTCCTACTCACAGAACAAAAGCCAGCACAAAACACTCTTTGGCAAGCCTGTCCATTCCCAGGCAGGAACTACGGCTGCTGAAGGAGAGCTTTGAAAGAGATTGAAAAAGAATGATTACAAGTTGACTAAAATTGCCTGTTTCCATGTATACCATCAGGTTAGGGAATTATGAAACACCTGTTTGCTGCTTAAAAATGCATAAAAATGTTCTTTAGAGAGTTAAAAGAAAATAGGATTCAACAGATATAACGTTATCATTTAAAAGTGACATTTCCATGCCTATGTCTGCAGCATGGGAATCTGAGCTGCCAGTGTTCAGCAAGGTAGCCTGGTCCAAGCAGAACACAGTGATAACACAGGGCTTGGGTTGCCAGAGTTTCCTAGAATTGCTGACTCCCCAAATCACTTCTGTGTCTTTCTTTGCAGGAAGCATAAATGCTCCGTCCTCAGCCTGTCAAGGATTTTTGTCAGCTGGTCTTTTAAATTACAGGATGACTCTGATGAAACAGGATTTTGATAAAATGTGATTTTTCATGTAAACAGCTGAGAGCTAGAATAATATTAGACACATTCAGAGAGGCTAGAGATTTGTATCAACATGAAGAGGCTGAAATAGTTATGTAACAAGTAGTTTTAGACTCTGCCAACTTACAGCTATAGATATTTGGGGTTATATGCTCCTTTTTATATATTTCACCTTACCCAATAAAAAAAAGATACAGGACTGGGAACAATTGGGGGTTTTTTACTTATCTTTGATCTGTGGTAATACAGGTGTGCATAGGAACCTTGCTGCAGTGGCTGCATTGCATTGCCCCAGTAACTTATCAGATTGTTCTCCAAACAGACATGCTTCAAGAAGAACAGATCTTAGCTTCCAGAAGGGAGGCACAAAGGGTATTGAATTTAATGCTTCAACTCAAGACACATTTTTCCATTAGTAAGTTTTAATTAAGCTAATCAAGTCCTGGGAAATGACTAAATGTGAACTGCAAGACTTTCTTTTCCAAAAATAAAATAAAAAAATAAAAAAATAAACCAAACAAACAAACACCTAAAAGAAAACAAAAACCCACAACATAAAAAATAAGAAAAAAAACACACAAAGTATCCCAAAACAAATTTTTAAAAGCCCAAACATGATTATAAGTCAAAATCAGACTTTTCATGGAAACTAAGAGTAGGAAAATCCTGGGTCAAGAAATGACAAGGAATATCTCTACCAGGTGGTCTCTGACTCAGACATGTACTAGGGGCTTTAAGTCCTATCTTCAAGATCCTACTTTCCTAAAGATAGCTGACAGTGATTCTGAAATGCCAAGTATGTATGACCTTCCTCTCTCATCAAAATGTGTAGAAACTGCCACCTTAATATGATATTTGAGGCTCCAAAACTCTGACAAAGCTTTTGCAGCTACAATGATATTTGAAAAAGACCAGGAAATTATGCAGAATCCTGCATGGATTTAAAAAAAAATATATAGCTGCTAAATCTGGATAACAGATTTGTTATAAGTACTTAAGATCATATGTTGTTTGTTAACTGGTATTAAGTTTTGGCAGGGAAAGAAGAAGCAGTCCTGGAAACTGTGTCTTTAGGTGCCTCAAATTCACAAGCACATAAAGCTAGGGGCAGAGGCATTGTAAAACAAATGTTTATTAAACAGAGCTTGCTGGAGGTGGATACTGAAAAAAGAAGAATGAAATTCAAGTACTTGAAAGCATCTGTGCTCCTACTGGAAATCAATGACAGAGCTGCAAAGAGATTTCAGGCACCTTTCCTCTCCATTACCAGTTCTAATGCTAGACTTATTCACTCCTAACCAAAAATGCTCCTTGAAAGGCTTGTGCATCAGTGAGTCTAAAATTCACTTCTTGCAAACTACATCAGACTGTGGGATTGTAGTTATTTTATTGAGAATGTGCTCCCCACAGGTGAAAAGAGCAGCAGCTGATTCTATTAGCTATGCAGCTGGCTCAGCGGATTCACCAATAAGAGATGCAGACTGGGTTTTATTCATTTGCAGAGCACTTTTTTTTCCTTAAGCTGACCAGCAAATTGCAGGATTTGAGATGCCTGCTGAAAAGAGTCAAATCCATTACTACTGAGGCATATATATGCAATAAATGCTAAAATTACAGTCTTTATATTTAAACATCTGGTCACCACCCTGGAGGGATACATCCCCACTGACCATGAAAAAATAAATATTAAATAAGTATAAATTAATTGCCTATAGTAATACGGAATCTTTGTAATCATTTATGTTCAAGCATATGAGTATTCATTAAACTGCATTTTAATGCATTTACAGAGATTATTTAACATATACATTACCAAAATTATTAACTTCAAATTGGAGAAAATATCCTGCACACTGGCACTGCCATTTTATTCTACTCAGTGTCATGGAATCAAGGAAATAGATAATCTATTCACATGACAGGAGGAGGAGATACACAGTTTGGGCTTCTGAACCCATTTCTTCTCACCCGAGAACACACTCTGTATCTACCAATACTTAATGGGTTAATACCTTGCCCTTTTCCAGCACACAAGATGCACCAGGGTTTTTAGACCTGACCTGTGCCTTTTTTGTCTCTTCCAGAGATTTTAGTACATGACTCAGAAGAGGGAAAAAGAAAAAATAAAAAAGGGAACATTCCAGTATTCTTCTTATTCTGCTTCAGATTTCTGTTTCTGTCTTGATCTCTTTAGTCCCTACACACTTCTGCCATGTTGCATTTGCAGAAAAGTACAGGTGAGAATCCACACTGGAATCGAAGGGAGGAGGCAACAGGGGATGAATACCAGCAATGCAGATGGTTAGAGGGTTGCAAATAAAAAGCAGTGACAAAGATTTATTCATGCTTCTGCCAAGCATAGGACACTAGAAATTATATTTCTCCTGTGTTTTTTGTTTACCCCCGCATCATTGATTAATGTATATTATTAGCCCTTTTTCTAGTTTCAACTCCCCAGCCATCAGAAATCAAGTTGTCTTGTTGACAAACTTGCTACAGAAACTGAAAGCCCTAGGCATCAGCAGAGAATGTTTTAAAGGTTCAGACACACCAATATTAGGTGATACAAACTCAGCCAACAAACAAAACCAAGAAATACCCAACTGCTCTGAATCAGTTGCAATGTTTCATACATCTTACCTAAAAAAGCCTGTAGGCAGATTTAATATAGCATGAATGACTCCATCAGATAATTAGTGGTAAGATTTCCACAAAGGAAAATAATGTTTAATATAATAACCCCTAAACGAAATACATCCATATAAATCACAGAATCACTGAATAAGCTGAGCTGGAAGGGATCCACAAGGATCATTGAGTCCAACTCCTGCTCCTGCACAGGACCCTTCTAGAGTCACACCACGTGCCTGAGAGCATTGCCCAAACACTTCCTGCACTCTGTCAGACTGGTACTGTGAACATGTCCCTGAGGAGCCTGTTCCAGTGCCCAACCACCCTCTGGGAGAAGAACCTTTCCTTGTTATCCAACATAAACTCCCCTGACACAACTTCAGGCCATTCCCTTGGTCCTGTCAATAGCATCACAGGGAAGAGGTCAGTGTCTGCCCCTCTGCTTCCCCTCATGAGGAAGTTGTAGCTGTGGTGGGGTCTCCTCTCAGTCTCCTTCCCTCCAGGCTGAACATATCAAGTGACCTCAACTGCTCCTCACATGGCTTCCCCTCGAGGCACTTCACCATCTTCATTGCCCTCCTTTGGTTGCTTTCTGAAAATAAAGAATAACTAATCATTTTTGAAAGGGAGAAAGAGAATTTTTAATGTGCCCACAAGCAGAATATGGTCATAGCAGAAACAGAATACAATCTGCAACATGGTGAATTACAAAAATAAAAATGGATCCTAGCACTTGAAATTTTCAAACAAATAATATGTGGAAAATATAGAACCAATGCGAAGTTTCTTACAGTAGATGGCCTTACAAAGATAGTAGCAAATAGAAGCAGAAAGCTTCAGGAAAGAAATCGGAACAAAACCCTTTTCAGCTGCAAAAACGGAGAAACATGTGCTTAGATTACAGATATGCAATTGATGTGCATGACAGTGTTTTGTGTGATTGGGGAACATTGGGTTATAACCACACATGAATCTGAGATCCCAGGATAATTTACCATGAGTGTTTGTATACTATGAAATAAATGTGAGAGCAAGTCCAAAGTAGTTCTGCATTGCTTAGAGTAGCTTAGTGTGGGATCTGCAATAAAGATATAAAATATAAAAGAATCACCTAACTATAAATCTCCTAGTTTATGTTTGCTCCGTGTTTAGGGTTACTGTAAATCTGTCTGGATTATCTGGGAAGAAGTGCCACTTTTTGTGGATACTATCATCCCTGTTAAAACAATTTATGAATACAACAATTACAGAATCACAGAATCATTTGGGTGGGAAAAGACCTCTAAGACCATTGAGTTCAGCCTTTGACAGATTGCTACCCTGTAAACTAGACCAAAGCACTGAGTCATTTCCAGCTGTTTCTTGAAAACTTCCAGTGATGGTTACTCTACCACTTCCCTGACAACCTATTTCAGTGTTTGACAACCCTCCCTTTGAAGAAATTCTTCCTGCTATCTAATCTGAGCCTTCTCTGGCAGAATATCCTCTTGTCCTGTCACTGGTTGCCTGGGAAAAGAGATCCACGTGGCCATCTCCTTTCAGGCAGCTGTAGAGAGCAATAAGGTCCCCCCTGATCCTCTTCTTCTCCAGGCTAAACAGTCCCAGCTGCTCCTTTAATGACTTACTCTCTAGACCCTTCACCAGCTGCCCTTCTCTGGACACACTGCAGCACCTCAATGTCTTTCTTGTAGTGACAAACACAAAACTGAACGCAGGATTTTCTTACAAATCTAATACTTCCACATTTTGCTTTGTAAGGTTTAGAACATACTGTCACTCTAGAGACATGGATAGAAGGATAGATTTAAGTAAAAATCCTCAAAAACTCAACCTTCTACAGTGTAGATCTGCCTCCCCTGAAATATATGCCAGCTGATCAAAAAAACCCCAAAAAAAAAACAACAACCAAGGTATTCCACCAGTTCTTTGTGAAAAAGCACTGCAGGTAGCCTCAACACCAATAATAATTTCTTCTCACCAAGTTAATGCATCAAATTCACCTGTGATATTCACATCAGCAGAATAAATAGCAGAAGAAATTTTGGAACTCAAGAATAAGCACACAAGAGCACAGTTTTGTAATTTCTTGAATATATTTTTGGAGCTTCCCACTGCTTATGTATCTGCCAAACAATGAAAATTTTTATGAGAAATGCAAAAATCCAAATGAATTCTCTGGGTTTGCTTTTTATCAGGGAACAGTGAGATAGCAGAGGGCATGTATGGAGTGCCACAAATCAAATAAAAGCACAAACTTAAACTTTCAGTTCACTTGATAAACATACTGCCTTACATTTGGACTTGAAATAAAGAGCCCAATTTCCAACCAACCTCATCAAACCATGTGGTCGGGAGAGAAATAATAGTGCCACACTGTAGCTAATGAAAGTTCCTACTTGTTCCTACACTGAGTACTTTTAAACCCCAAGCCAAATAATTCACCTGTGAATAACAGAACATTGACAGGATATAGATTTGAATTTCAAAAAGGATACAAGGCAAAAGAAAAGTCATTTTTGCCAGAACTACTGCTATGGTTGTGCAGCGTATTCATTTTTCCAGAATGATGTTTTATAATAATTCACACACTGCCTTCCACGTTTGGTCCAATGATCCCAGTAAAACTGGTCCTATTGACTGTACTGCAATGACCAAACTGTCTCACCACAAGCCAGGGTGTTTTGCTCTTTCTGGTCTCTAGCTAAAGGCAAGGGATTATCTACTCATTAAAAGGCCAAGCACAAACTTGATTTTACTTGGAGTTTATAAATAATTAAAAAAAAAATAAGCAGCAAAATAAACTTTCACAAAAATCACTCTGACTACCTTTCCCATAGGCTGGCTGATTGTAGACTACCTTTAATTCATGGTTACTAGAAATACCCTCCTTTTTTGTTTGGTTGGTTTTTTGGGTTTTTTTTTTTTTTTGTATTGCCTTTGTCTATCACCTAGCCAGCAATTATTACAAATTTCATATATGGAATTAACTTTGGGAAAGCATTTTGTATATTCTGTAATACTCTAAGATAAGTCATAAAGAGTTGGCAAGGGCCTGACATTACTGTCTTCTAGCTCTTCACAGAACAGCAAGAAGTGCTACTTAGAAACAGTTTGAGAATTGCTTGGTCAGTGAACTCAGTTTTTCAAGGACAATAGATTATATCTTCACTTACAAAACAGAATACATGTAAAAGAATCTGGCATGGACTTTGCAGTTTGAGCTATACAAATACTGAAATCCATAAATATGAGGTTATATATCTATCTAATTAGAACAAATAAGGCACCGGTACTTCTAAGTTTAAAGAGCGATGCAATAGTTTGAAAAATTGCTCTGAAAACAGATTTCCATTGTCACAATAATTCAATTTTCAATATGTTCTTGCAACCAAGAAAGATACTTTGCCCCCTTCAATTTATTTAAGAATATGAAAAATGAATTGTTTCTAGCACATCAATCCATGTCTGGAAAACAAATCAAACAAAGGTAATGCAACAAGTTGAAAGGAATCAAGCGTGTTTTCTGTGTCTGCCCTCTTTTCACAAGGCTACCATGAATAATTCTGACCACCCTAAACACTTGAACTGAGATTGATCAGGTTGTGCAGAATCCAGGCAGGTAAGAAAGGATTTGAATGCTGTACATCTTCTGATAAGGATATGGTTCATATCTCATTCCCCAAAACTAAACCAATGAACTACAAAAAAGTACATATAAGTATTTAAAGTTAAATATTAAAATACATGGCTTGACAGTTGCCCTTTTCAGAGCTGCTGCAGTTATAAGCTCAGTGTAGCTAGGGGTATCTGCAATCTACATTCAATTTTGTGTTGAGTGCAGACACTTAAAACTCAGATCAAATATCTTCAGCTTCTAATTATGGAGTAAAATGCCTAATTTAAAACATGCAAATTTGAGATTTTTGGCTTGAATCTGCCTTTGCACTTGGACCTCTGGCTGCTTCTTCCACTTCAGTGACTCATAAAAGTATTTAGTATGAATTTGTTTGAGGTCAGATTCCCAACTGAAATATTAGCAAATTGCAAGGTGGGGAATATGAGCAGATACAGCTTGTTCTGAGCTGAGTCCAAACTACTTTTTCCACTGTCTGTCTAAAATTTTTCAGAAGTGTTGCAACTTCAGTCAAATGACTTTTCTGTGAATCCATACAGAATATTTCAGGTCTTTTTTAGATCTACAAGTTCAGCTGGATTTTCTGAATGCTTCTGTGTACAGCATTTTATGAAGCATCTCCTTAGAGGACATTTCTGAAATCCCACTAGTTCCCACAAAATTTTCATGATACTCGTATGATTTAAAGGTAACATACTGAGAATACGTGAGACATGAAAAAATATGCTAAATTACAGTATTTAGATGAAGTTTAATGCATAGACCATGGTTAGCAGTCAAAAGAAAGCTTAAGAATTTTCATTTCAGCTGTGAAACTACTGATATGTACCTTCAGTCTTACAAAAAGCAGCAGAAGTCTGCCAGCCAAACAATGGAGTGAAACCCAGTTGCAAGCAAATTCAAAGATGCCTGGTGTGAAAGGATTGTATGACCTGCAAGAACACATATTATACAGGTATATTTTCTTCCACAACAATAAAAAGCCATTGTTGCACTGTACTTTTGGATTGGAATAAGCCCTAAATATGCCAGGAAAAATACCCACATTCCCTAAGGAGACTGATCATTTTCAAAAAGAAAGCAAGTTGTTTTTCTATAGAAAAACATGGGTCCTTTTCTGTGATCACAAACCTTCCTACTTCTGGAAAGGAACTGAGGATAGAAAACTCTGCATGTTTCTTTTCTTTCCATCAATAGTCTTTGCAAAATCTCTTATAACCCACATGCTACTGAATACATTAATTAAATATTCCAAGCTATAGAATAACTTAATGTAGCAGGGGGATATTTTTTAACTTGTGATGCACTATACAAAATGCATCTCAAGCTTTACAAAGATTTAGTTGTCATGAGAACCTTTCTCTTGAAATGTTCTGCGTGAAATGAAGATCCCTATTATTCTAGTCAACTTTTTCAAGATTTCTTAAAGTCTGACTTACACAATACCTGACCTTTGGGAATTTTCTCTTTGTTTTTGCTCTGCTAGACTCTCAAGAAGAGCTCAGTGGTCATTGGAGACACTTGTCATTTTGGTGTGTCTGTAGACTCACATGTGGTGCTTGTGTCTATGAAGAGATTGGTCTGGAGAGGAGCCAGACCTAAGATTCAAGACTCCTCCAGCAGATATCCAGAGAAAAATGCACTTTATTACTATGGTGGCAGTATTACTGTATTATAGTGCAGTAAAGTGCCCTGCAATGGCAGAGAAAGGACTGAAACCATTAAGAGTTCTTTTCCGTCTCCAACATCTATGAAAGTGGAACGCAAAAAATCTGAAATAGCTTAGGGAATACTGTAATACTCAGTGGTTCATTTTTTTTCCCCAGAGAAAACATTAGAATTTGCTGGTTGTCAAGCCAAATCCCAAAATTGTACTTTGTGAATAATCTTGATTTGATCTAGTTTGCTGCAATATTTAACTTATTTGAAACTAAAAAGATGAGGAGAGAGTTCTTAATCACAGAAGAAAAACTGTAGCCATTGACCAGGGATTATAGCCACATTTTCCCTCTGTATTCCCCATCCATAATCACTTCTGACCATAATATCTCCCTGTACCCAGGAGCTGCTATACTTTATGTTGTACCCTGCACAGTGAATTCCCAATCAAATGCAAAGCATTATTTTTCAAAGACCTACAAAAAGAGAGACCAAATAACAAGTATGATTGGAGAAAAATTCAGGGACTTTTTACTTTTAATATTGAAGAGTTGGATTTTTTTTCCTTTTCTTAGGAAAACAGAAAAATAATGCAAATTCTGAAAAAGCTGTCAAGAGAGCATCCAGAGGCCATAATGCTTCGCACGCTCATGAGTATGTAACAATCCTTCTTTCCAAGGACTTGAGATTGAGCCCTGAAGCTATAACACTTTGCACAGTGCCTTTTTTTTTCTTTTTAATCTTATTCTGTCTCTTTTATTAGTGATAGCTGCAGGCAATATTTTTTTTCCCTCACTTATTTGGTTCAGTTGTGTCACACGTCATGGTTAGCTTCTTCAATGGAGTGTTTGCAGATGAGGTTGTAAAAATCATTAGCCACAGTTGGCAGATGCTAGGTACTGCTAGGATGCTGTTCCAATCACTCCTTTTCTTTAATTAAAATTCTAAATAAATCATGAGGTTTAGCAAACACAAGCTGACAGTACTTGCATAAGATGAAAGCTATTCTGGCTGCTGGCAGTCTTGATGCAGCTCTTTAGCCACTATTGCTTCCATGTTTTGTTTTGCTGTTTTTTGATGGTTTGGGCTTTTCTTTCTCTTGGCCGTCACACAAAATCCCCATATGCACTTCTTCAGTGCTTAAAAATTATTATTGCTGGAGATCAATACCAAGAAAATATCTGTGGCTCTTCTTGGAGTACAAAAAGATTTACGCAGGGTTTGTTTTGTTTTGTTTTGTTTTGTTTTTTTCAATAAATGCAACTAAAACTTCATGTAAAGAGCAAAGGAATATCCTATATTCAGTAGCCTATTGATTTTTTTGTGATATTCTTGTAAACATAGATGTGAGAGCATTAAATATTCAGAGCAGAAGAATATTTATTTGCCATGAAACCTGAATAAATTGAATCTTNNNNTTGCCATGAAACCTTAATAAATTGAATCTTTTGCTCCTTGTTTCTATGGGAACAAGTTCTAATGAATAAACAGTCTTTAAATAATATTTTATTATTTCTAATTATATTAATTATAATTCAATATGTCGCATTAAAATAATTTCAATAGTAATAAAAAAATTTAAACTAGTGCAAGCTTAAAAAAAACAGGCTAGTTGAATTTAAAGTAATTTATGCTGCCTGTAATTTTTAGCTTCCATTGTCATGAGAGCTAATTACTAGACCTGAATGTTTGCATTTGAATTCTTAATGGGGTGATGTTTTATTGTGGTATTAAGAAAAGATATAAAATAACAATGATGAAAAGACCAAAAGTTGTAGAAAAATAATTTTAGTGAAGCAATCGGTCACTAGGGAGCTTTTCTTGGCCACAAAAATCATTGCATTTTCTCATTTTCTATATAANAAATGCAACTAAAACTTCATGTAAAGAGCAAAGGAATATCCTATATTCAGTAGCCTATTGATTTTTTTGTGATATTCTTGTAAACATAGATGTGAGAGCATTAAATATTCAGAGCAGAAGAATATTTATTTGCCATGAAACCTGAATAAATTGAATCNTTGAATTCTTAATGGGGTGATGTTTTATTGTGGTATTAAGAAAAGATATAAAATAACAATGATGAAAAGACCAAAAGTTGTAGAAAAATAATTTTAGTGAAGCAATCGGTCACTAGGGAGCTTTTCTTGGCCACAAAATCATTGCATTTTCTCATTTTCTATATAACCATTCCCCTTTTTTTCTTCTTTCTACTTTTACTAAAGTAGCCAACAAACATCCCAAATACGGGTTTTAATGCAAGCTAAAAGAAGATAGGGTATCCTCTTATGTCTGCAAAAAAGCAATGGATTCCCTCAAAGGACATCTCAGAATGATCAATGTGAAGAAACGAACTCCAAAACAACACTATGATGGAATAGTAAAATTATTTTGAAGTGAATATAGCACTGTTTAGTCAAAAATAAAATTGGCTTAAATTCAGTCTAAGCAATATAAAGAAGAGCAAAACAAAGAACAACAAAACCAAACCAAACCAAACAAAAAAAAAAGGTATCAAAGTGGAGGCATGCCCAAGCAACGTTAATGGAGGAATTAAACATAGAAGGTTAACTGGCATTTTTTTTTATTCTTGTTATTATACTGGTGCTGATCATCATATTGGTTTTGTCATCACATCTAATTCCTCATACACAAAACATCAAAAGTCAGGAAAAATTTTCTTTTTTTTTGAATGAAAACCAGTTGTAGACCCACTATTACCAGCCTGTTGCTAATTATACTGTAGCAATGTCAGAATCTCTTCTTCTTGAATTCCTTTTCATATGAGAAAGTCAACTAAATCATGATGTCAATATAAATTACAGATTTAATGATGATTCATAAAGAGAATCACATCTCTGGCACAATATGCAACCATTTTATTAAAATAACAAAGGGAAATAACAATGTGAAAAGAAGGTATTGTCGCTTTATGAAAGAACTATTTAAGCATTCTCATAACTACATTTGTTTAGAAAACACTGAGAAATAGAGTTCTTTTCACATTGTCATAGAATAATTTGGTTTGGAAAGGACCTTTAAAGGTCATCTAATGCAGCCTCCCTGCAATGAGCAGGGAGATCTTCAAAAAGATCAGGTTGCTCAGAGCCCTCTCCAACCTGACCTTGAATATTTCCTTTCATGGTCTCCAGAGGTAAGACTAATGATCATAGAAATAGAAATTTATTTTCAGATTTTTCATCTGCCATGACTCAAATAAACCTGTCACAATCGATCATCTACATCAGAAATATTTCAATAAGTTTTAAAAAGCCATTGCAGAGTTTTTCATTTAACAGCTGGAATATCTAATTAATTT
Organism: Thryothorus ludovicianus; assembly: GCA_013397245.1. Lineage (NCBI taxonomy): Eukaryota > Metazoa > Chordata > Aves > Passeriformes > Certhiidae > Thryothorus > Thryothorus ludovicianus. The sequence goes on from VZTB01006934.1 coordinate 387,488, forward strand.
GAATAATGGTTTTATAACTGCAGTGTGCTAAGGGATCAGAAATCATTTTTATCTCTTGCTAAAAGGAATTATTCACTATCCATAAATATTTAAAATATACATACTTGAAAATGCAATATGCTTCATTTGGCAACATGTTGTGTAAACATGATGAGTCCAGAGAGAAAAAGTTCTCAATATGATCTTCTTTGTTCTGCATTGTTATTTCTTGTGATCTGCAATACAGTCTGAAATGGCAGGATTTTTTTTTACTGTAGAATGACAATTCTTTTTCAAAATAACCCTCTGTTTGAGGGAGCAAAATTACTCTTCTTATTACAGAGGAGGTAGCACTGCTTTTATATACAGACTAGTCCACATTTTGTCCCAAAAATAAGTGATAAAAAGATTCTTTATGCTGTTTTGTAGAACTGGCACCTTTAATTCAATAATTGTATTAGAAGTTGCATGTATAATTTGTTCCAGGACCATGTATCTAAAGCAGCTATTTATTGAGAAATAACTTCTTCAGAAAATAACTTCCTCCTAAAAAAAGCCTTCTTAATGTATAGAAATTATTCTATAAACCAAAGTTTTAGCATCAGTGAAGTTTGTAACTGAGGAGGATTCTCAAAAGGAGAAAAGTCACTTAAGGCATTCATTTCAAAACAATTGAACAAGGCACTTGTCACCACAGCAGGAAACAGAAAAGCACTTAAAGCTTGTACAAGTAATTTATTTTAGCAATCATCTCAAAATTTATACAGGAAACAAAATGCAAAGGAAATAACTAATGAGAGTTCATTAGTCTAAACTCCAGCAGTTATTAATTTATAGGAATGGGATATGTATTAAAAGATCCCACAATGCAAACGATATAAAATGAAACGTTGCAGGAGAGGGTTTTAAAGCCAAGTAAAAATAATTTAGGCAAGCACCTCAGCTGAAGTGAAAACTTCAGGAAGGTGAAACCTAGGAGGCCAGAAAATACATGTGCCCAAGAATTCCTAGTATGCATTTTGTCACTGCTTTGACTAAAGTAGTCTTTCAGTTGAGGGCTTTACAAAATAACTAGCAATTATTTTAGAAGTTCCAGAGGCTTTAGAAAATGCTCAGTACACTTTCCATACTCAAAATCAAAAGAGCCTGTTTTTGATAACTATCAATTGCTAAATTTATCTTCAGTCTAGTAAAATGCAAGCACAACTAAGTGAGAATGCTACATTATATTTTAAAAAGCTGTAATAAGGAACAGGACTACAGCAAAAGCAGGAAGAATAATACAATTCTCAACAGGAATCCTTTTGACAGAAACAGTAGGGGACTAAGTAGAAATGGACAAACAAGAAAATAAGTAGTCAAATGAAGAGTACGTAGATACTGAGGAAGCAAGGACAGTGAAAAGATAGGAAGCACTAAAATAAGGAGTAGAGAGACAAAGTGGCAATGGTAGGAAATAATACATGCATTTGCTCCTCAGCAGAGTTCTGTTTTACAGTTCTGAAAACAGAACTTGAAAAACATACAGAATTCTTCAGTATGCACTTTTGACATAGACAATGATATTGAGAAATGGGATAAGAAATCAAAGACTAAATTCTTTATTTCCAGCCAGCAGAACTGCATTGCAAGCTCTTCCGTTGCAGCCAGAGCAAATGGCAAAGACCACAACCACAGAGCTTACCATGTTCCTTCAAGAGAAGCAAAGCAGAGTGCATTCTAATTAGAGTGCACTTATTTCAAGTGGTGGTGACACTTTTAAAGCAAGTTTCTTTATCTTCCACTGTGTTTCATTTCATACTGAAAGTGGTCTTGCACTGCTCACACTTGTTGCCTTCTGAATGAAACCAGAATATATGGGAGGTCCAGAGCCCTCCTAACAAGCCTTACCTGCTAATAGATCTGTGAGTGTGAATCAAAAGCTCTTGACTTACACGTAGGTTGGATGTCACATCTGTAATGTCAATAATTTGGACCTTCAGTTGCTCTCCCATGGTTCTGCTCTACCAGCTTACACAGATATTGCCATAGACACACAGAAAAACAATCTGCAATCTAGCATCAGATATGCCCTTTATACTTCAAAAGTTAGGAAAATTTTCCATGATTTTGCCTGATTTTGCTTCCCTCTCCTGACTTCAGAAACTCTCCAGACTGGAAATTGTTAACAATGCATACATCATTGGTTTCAGTGGGTCACATATTTTGAAAAACAAAAATAAAATTCTTTTTGAAACTGCTGTTTGAAGACTGATAAACTGTTTTTAAAAGCTGAGTAATGCTGGAATATTTGACAAGAGCCTTCATAACAGACTCAAGAACATCTAACTGTTAAGAGTGAGATACCATCTGTATTCACTATCATATCTCATCTCAGAGAATATATTTAAGTTGACAACATGATCACATAACCATACTTATTAAAGACAGAACAATTGCAGGAAGTAAACTAAAAACGTGAATGTGTTCGGTAAGATTAGTTCATTTCTTTGTCAAGAACAATCAGACAAAATTAGAAATAGGAACAGCTTTACCAAATATTTTGAACAATATTTTAAAAGTAAAATTTCTAGGAAAATACAAAAGTCATTGTAACTTCTCCATAATTTCTGAAGAACAATGTCCAAAATTTACTTTATTTCATAGATGGATTGCTAGTAGTATCAGAAATTTCATGTTCACTATACCAATACTTAATTATACTTCATTGGGCATAAATACCGAGCTAAAGAAAGAGAGAAAAATATGCGAAAAGGAATTAAAGTTGCAGGGCAAGAATATTTTTTTCAACAGACAATAAAAATAATCCTGGTTTTGCAGTTTCTTCTTTCAGGATCAAGGCAGACAAAGGTCAGCAGAGATGAGCAAAATCTTACATGGTTTTGAACACCATAAAATAATAGCTAAACATAACTAAATATCACATTATGCATCTCAGGAAAATTATCGCAAATAATAGAAAAAATAATATTATATATTATATAATATCTATGATAAAAAAATATATAGCCTGGTTTTTGACATATTTAAAATTTAAACTGAAGGTTTTGGGAACTTTACCCCATCTCATCCCAAACAGTTAATTTTATTTTTGAACTCAAGCTATGCACCACTCAAATAGTTCCCCTATAATATGTGATTTTTAATTTAATTTTATTCATTAATGTGACTTCACTAGTTTTATTTAAACTAAGAACCATGGAAAAATTATTTAATTTTAAAGAAAATAACTTTTTATAGCATCTAGTAAGATTCCTCAGATGGCACCCGATCTATTAAAAAAAAACTGAAAATTAATTTGATAATCAGCAGTGGCTTTCAGTTGGTCCTGATAGTGAGCCACTGACACATCTAACAATTTCTATTACCATTACTAATCTAAAAATGAAATAAAAACAAAAAGGACTTTCTCATTTTTATTTTATTGAACAACACTATTTCAGAGATCAATTTAGAAAGTTAAAAGTAGATAGCAAAACTAAATGACAAAAAAAAAAATATGGTATTGATGCAACAGGGGCTTTTTGTTCTTCGTTTTTTCATATCTTTTCAGCTCTTTACTTTACCAGAGTATGACCAATTGACTGGGCAAAAGTTACATACAATTATTCATGTTTTTCCCCATCATAAACAGAAAAACATTTTAATCTATTATTTTTATCCTGTCAATATCCTACTACACAATATTTCTCTGCATAAACAAACTTGCAGTTAGTGGCACCTTCCCAAAATCTAATTGTGGTAAATTTTTGCAGTACATATTTCTATTGGCATAAATACATATTTAAGAAGACATTGAAATACCATTTTAACAGTCTTCTCCAAAACATTATATTAAAGAAATATTTTATTAACATTTAAAAACCTATAAAAAAAAAGTCTACCTTTTAAAAGCCACAGGTCTGATTAATTAGAGTCTCTGCACAAGAAATCATTCTCATGTTTTTCTGAAGACTCTGGAAGACATTCTTGCTTATTGTCTTTCCACTTTTTCCTTGTGCAAAATGAAGTTATTGATTCATCAAAATTATGCTGGAAAGTTCTGTTCATCTTATGAAGTACTTTGTAGGATTATTCTAATGTAAAGAATCTAAATTAATTGCACACTCTCTCACACACACATGTACACAAAGATAGCGCATCATATTTTTCATTAGGTACAGTTGGATCTGGACATTTCTTATAATCATAGGAATGATTTTGCTTTAGGGTAATTTGAGTTTAAACAGCCTACAACAAGGATTAGAAATTATCCTCTCCATTGTCATCTCTCTTATCAATGCAGAAAAATGAAAAACCATTTCACTTTTCTGCATTGATAAGAGTGCTTAGTCAATCGTTTTCTCTTTGGTCTAGCATCTAAAGACCTGACTTCAGTTTTTAAAGCTTGTTTATAAAAATTTCATGAGCCATGCACCATCATAACTTTTATCATTTTCCCCATAAACATCAAGTGGAAAAAAAAGGGACATATCAAGGATATGCATATAAGAAAAGTAGTTTTACTAATAAATATGAAAACCACATATTTCATCAATTTACATGTCTTCATGCCTCACTTTTAAAGGTTTTGTTTTATAAATGACATCAGCTTGCCTATCAAAAAACTAGATGTCACACAATGCATTAAACGTATGCCTGTCTTAATAGAAGTTTTGTATCTACACTTCAGCTAGGTTCTCACAGTGAGAAATGAAAACAAAATTCATAAATGGACTCTGATAACAAATCTTATCTTATTAATTTCTCTCAGATTACTCTGAAATATGACTTTCTCTGCCATTTGTTACACCCCACTCTGTTGTATGTTGTGGTAAGAGAGTGCAACATCAAGGCCTGAGGCAAATAGAAAAGATAGACTTCTCTGTTGTTTAAGCTTATGTAGAGTTTGATGGGTTTAAGCTAAAAAAAATTAAATTTCTTCCGATTTACATACTTGTTCCAACCTGATGTTAATAAAGAAGGCTTCTGGCAGTATCATGCTGCTGGAATAATTTGTTTCCATAACCGTAAAAAATGGTCTCTGACTCAAGGTCAATGCAAAGAAGAGATTACACTTAGGAGAGTGCATTAGTCTCACAATGCTCCACTTCAGCATAGAAGAGTTTTCCATAATTACAATGAATTTCTGCACTCTCTTTTCTCCCGTGTGACGTAAAACTGGAGAAGTGGTAACCCTGGCACTTTCTATGGATCTGAATACTGGAGGCACCTATACGAAGGTACAATCCACTGGACACATCTGCCCCATTTCAGAGACCATATGATCTGTCAGACAGATCAGCCTTTCAAGGACATTTTTACAGTCAGTTTTTTTTACACTAATCCAGATTCAATCACATAGACTTCAACTCAGAATGAAAATATCCACATATATATAAATATATGTATTTATATACATATAAATATGCAGATATGAACTTATGTAGACCCAAGTTCCCTTTGCATTCAGTGGACATTTGACAAATAGTCAATGAATCCTATAAACTTCATCTCACCAGACAACTGTTGTCTGCCTTGAATCATAAAATTATAGAGTGGTTTGGGTTGGAAGAGAACATTTAAGATAATCCAGCCCAAACCCCTGCCATAGGCAGCAACATTTTTCAGTAGATCAGGTTGCACAAAGCCTTTGTGCAATCTGACTTTGACTTCTTCCAATGAAGGAGCATCCACAATTTCTCTAGGAAACCTGTTCCAGTATTCCAACCCCATAAAAATTTTCTTCCTTATATTCAGTCTAAATACACCATTTTTCAGTTTAAAAGCATTCTCTCTTGCCACTTCAGGCCCTGGTACAAACTCTTTCCTAATCTTTCATAGAAGTTTCCTTTATATAATGAAAGCCCTAAAAAGAGTCTCCTCAGAACCTTCTCTTCTCTGGGCTGAAAAACCCCAACTCTCTCAGCCTGTCTGCGTAGGAGAGATGCTCCAGTCCTTTGATCATCTTTGTGATCTCCTCCGGACTCACTCCAACAGGTCCAAGTCTTTCTTACATTGAGTACCCTAGAGCTGGATGCAGTGTTCCAGGTGGACTCCAACGAGAGCAGAGCAGAGGCAAAAATCACATCACTCAACCTACACAGTTCTTTTTATACAGCTTTTGCATATGGTTGATGTCCATTATTCTACAGACAAGCTGTAGTAGGAGTGTGGGCACCTTGCTTATGCAAAGACGTATCTGCTTAGTAATTGGAATCTCTAATTGAATTGTACCCTGTAGACAGCTAATGTCAGGTGTCACCTAATGACAAGTTGCCTGGCCTGATCTGGCATTTTGCTTCTCTAGCAGAAAGGCACAGAACCCAGAATATATCTGCCAGTCCTATGCAGATGTCTCATCTGGCCCAGGGCATTTCAATGTACCAACCAGACTGGGACCACAGTATCAACTTAGTGGGCATGAATTTGATTATCAGTCTCCTCGAAAACACAGCTAATATCCCCAAAGACACCTTTCCCCTGAACTGCATCGTCATAAATATCAAAATGTCATACAGTGTACATTAATATCTTTGATGTGCTTACAGTCCTTTGACATGATACATCCTAAAAGGTTACAGAAGAAATAAGGACTAAATATTTTTATGCTCTATTCAAGATTCCCCTATATATTCCTATAATGAGAGCAAGTCATCACACTTCTTAAGATAATTAATTCCCTTTAATGTATTGTATCAGACTTTTTATGTGGAACCAACATGACATTGCTAATGGAATGTGTTATGAAGAACAAAAATGTTATCGCACAATAATATGAAAATTTTCTGAGTTATTGTATATTTTAGATAGATAGATAGATAGATAGATAGATAGTAAGATACATTCATTCATAGATACATATATTCATAGATGAATGATAGGGTAATAAACAAAAAATTTGGTTTAGTTATGAGCCTGAGAGATTGTCACATTTCCTTGCACAATTCTGTCCCTTTATACATGCCATATTTGCCTAAATCCACAAAAAAAGGACACAGAATCTTGTCCTGTGTACATTAACTTAGATATTTTAAACCTGCTCTTGACCATTCAAAACTAAAATGTGTATATATATATATATATACACATATATAAATATATATATTCATTTAATATTTACTGACATGACTTCTGATTAAGAAGGACTTCAGACCAGGCCATTAAAGAATACTTTTAAAGAATACTTTTAGATATGATAATCTATAGCCTTCAGTTCAAGTGGATAACTGGATATGTATTCAATTAACTGGAATGTATTCGATTAACTATCAATGTATTAATGTATTTATTACAAAGTTTAAAGCTTCTTGTGAAGTTCAAGATTATTTAATGATTGAAAACACAAGTGCTTGTAATTCATAGTATATAACATTCAAATACACTACTATTCAAAACAAAATATAATTATCTAGAATCCAAGATTTTATTTTCCCTGGGATCTCATAGAAAATTAACTTGGCAAGCGGCCTTACATTTAAAAGTTTTATAAGTTAAAAACCAGATTAAAGTCTGTGAAAAGAAGGGTGTAAGAAAGGAATACAAAAGTAAAATCAGAAGAAGGATTCATTAATCGTTTATTTATCTCGGTTTACATTTTCTTTAAAAGTTTAAAGATTAAAAAGGGAGGAGAAAATAGGTTCACAATAACACAAACACATCTGTGCTATGTAGATTTCCCCTTTGCTCCCTCCCTCTCATCTTGTTTTTTAAACCAGCTTAGCAATAATGCCATTAAAGCCCTATTTGGCCTTTCAGTCAGTCAGCCCCCTGTCAGAGATGCCAGAGCACTGAAATGCTGCTGGTGCGTCATGGGATCCATGCTCAGAGTTTACTTTTCTCCCAGTTGTAGCCGATCCTGTTGAATTGACCCTGCCGATCACTCAGCATGATGATGCCAAAACAGGTAGCAGCCAGGAGCAGTAAGCACAGCCTCCTGTCACCATGCTGATCTAGCCCTGATTCATGCCAGTTTCCATCAGCATAAATCAACAAGCCGCAACTTTGGCCAAGGGAGAGACAAGGAAACAACAGAAACATCATAGACGAGCAGTAGGACTGAGACTCTTCTGCCATACTTTACATTTCAGCTTGAGAGCTGCTTTCAAGTCCCTGTGTCCACTTGCATTTTTTGTGCATTTGAGTTGCCAAGACTGTACATGTGGAAAGCAAAGAAAATCTTTAACACAAAGCTTTTACCAAGGCTGTTATTTATATAAGGTGTGTATGTGCTACAAATCAGGAAGAGAACAATATCTGCTGGAAACGAAAAGCTTTACACAATCTCTTAGCTACTGTCACACCACAGAGTCCCTACAGACATGATCTGTCTTTTCTAGTTTCCCTTTGCCTTTTGCTGCTGAACCTCCATCAGCTGAATTTGCTTTTTGTAGAATGCTAATGTGAACCTAGCCCATGAAAAGAGTGCTTGCCCTACATACTTAAGACAGCAGTATTGTACGGATACAAATGAGGCTGTCCCGATCAGGAAGCTCATCAACAGCCCTCAGAGCATCTCTTTTAGGACTGTGTGTTTTCACATTGATTTTCATAACATTGGGTTGTGGCTTGTACGTTTTGAGACCTACTTGTTTAGTAGTTCTGATTAGGAAGTTTGTTGTTGCGTTTCACATGTCAGCACATTCAGGAAGCAAGTGTCATTCATATTCATATGAGTCTAGTGAGACCACAAATAATCCATCCTTGACATCCTTTGTTTGTCAATAATGCTTCTAAATGACCTGGTTTATTTTACAAGGACATAAGCATATTTCTATTGCCTGGCAAGAAAATACTTTATTCATATCACAAAAGGGTTTCAAATCATTTATCAGGCTTAGGAAGAGTGACGGCTGCCACTCATCTCTTTTTTTCTTTCTTTTATACACAAATTGAACAATGCAAGAATAAATGTGATGAAGTTAAGCTAATCTGAGTCTGAGGTCAATAACATTCTGCATTCTATCCATTTTGCAAAATGAGATCAGGAGAATTATTTTTAATGGACACTTTTTAACTCTGAACTGGCCAAGCTAATAGCAAGTGACCCCTGCTTTATGCTGCAGATACAAGCATGAACAGAATGATGAAAAGTTGTTCCAAATGGGTGTGCTTTACAGAAAGGCACACTTTCTGTGTGCAGCCTCATTTATTGGCCTCTTTAGTGCTTTGAATCGGAGACGAGAAAATATCCAGAAGAGCTAGTCACTCAGGCACACAGGAGTAATTTGGGGCTATATTTCCCATGATTCTGGAGAAGATTCATTCTTCAGCACTCAACAGTGAATCAAGGTTTTCTGCTGTTATTCTGCATTATCCTTCAGTTTTAGTTTGTAAGCTTGTTTGTGGACCTCTGGTCTGAATTCTTTCCTCCCATGATTCTTTTGTATCAAAAGGAGGTCTCTTAATAAACACTGAAAATTACCTGTGCTTCCATTTCCTTATATGGTTTGGAGACAGAAGACAAAATGAAATTCTGTATTTAGTTAAAAAAATTTAAGCAGAGGCTTTCTGGTTTTGCAAATCTTTCTTATATTCTCTTTTTGGTTATTTTTTAGATTACTACACCTGTCTTTCAATATTTTTTTCCTATTTTACTATTAGTTTCACATTGAGGGATTTATTCTTTCCATTGAATTAAAAACAATGTCTAGGTCTGTCTGCTTCTGTTCATAATAGTTTCCATGTTGTGCTGATTAACTATTTCTCTTTTCTACCCAAAACATTCCTACATATATTGCCAAATACATATCTGAGGATTCCTCCCAGTTTTTCCTCTCTTATCAGAAATAAAATCCTGCAAAGATAATGGAAAACTGTCTAAGGAAAATGTTCAGACTCCTTCCTACTTTGATGGTAGAGGATACATATGGAAATAAGCATTCTTTGAAAGTGCTTTTTGAAACACAATTTCACAGCACAGCGCACAAGTCACAGGTATTTTCAACATTGGCTTCTCCAATGCACAAATATCTAAAGAATGAAACAAATTTCTTGATTTCTGAATATTTATGAATCTATGTTAAACAACCATTCTCACCAAGCTGGTCATCACTGCTATTACATTCACAAATTCTTTACATGCCAGTGGTGTTTATTTAGCTTATAATTGGCCAATCCCATGACATTTAGAGAGACTGATAGGTAAGGTAGAAACTTAAGAAAATTAAGGAATTGTCTTTTTTATACGATACTTTTAAAAGCAAAATACAGGAGGTTAATGACATTCACATATTGCATATGGATTTTGCAATACTGTCATCTTGGTCTAGGGTAGGTCTGAGACCCTATAATGAGTTCTACTCTTACAATTAGAAAACTCTAATGCAGTTTACCAGCTTCTATCCCCTGGCTCAGCTTATTTTTGTCCAGTCTTGTTCATACATATCCCAGGTAAGACCATGCACAGGCACACAGTTTCATTTTGTCTGTTAGGAGACTACAGGACAGCTAATAAAATAAATGTGCTTGGCTGATTATATCTTAATGAGACATTCTTAAAATAACAGACTCTTTATTCCTCAGGCTCCTAGTAAAAAGCTGTCCCTGAGGCTATTGAATAAAGCAGACAGGCCGCAACCTGCACTTCCTACAGCAAATCTCTTGAGTCTGTATACTGTAGCCACCAGCCTGAGTGAGATTTTTCCAATAAAATAAGTTTTCACCATAATTTGTCAAAATCGAGACTTCTTGCTTATAGAAACACATCTTTTTTGTTGAGAATTACTCCCAGGAGCAAGATGGGCTTATATATTGGTTGTAACCTCAGAGATCAGTTGTGTAGGAAAAGTTCCGTGTAAGTTTTGGATCCTTTCTCCTGCCCATTGAAACAGCTGATTATACCCTTTCCGGTAGCATCCAGAACATCAAAATTCTAAGGAATGGAGGGACACGGAAACATTTCTCACTTCCCTCTTTCAATATTTCAAGTGAGCATGCTAAAAAAACTTGTACCATGAAGACAGTCAATAAATGTAGCGGTAATCTAATTTTTCTTACAATGATGCCTCAGGCAAATTAACTGCGGCAAGAAAAAGGAAGTATTAAAGCTCTGTGAAACTCCCTTGTTTATTTAGATTCTGCATATTCTCTATTTTCTTAAACTATTATTCCTACCAAGGGATTCAAAGTCTTAGTGCTGTTCAGTTCTACCAAACACTGAGAAGAAAGGCTTAATGATGCTTATTAGATCAATTCTGACAAATAAATCAGCAGTTTCAAACCAAACAATTTTACTTTTAACAAAAATATACTAAAAATAACATAAAAGAAACTTGTAGAAAATACCAGTCACTTAGCTCTTTTCATGGACCCTTCTCACACACTGAAGAAATTTTTATTTCCATTTTCAACAGAAAGTAGGATGAAATTAATCTCTGACTGATGAATCCATGTTAAAATTCACGTTAATGGATAGCTACTACTCCTTCTGTTCATCAGTAATTTCAGAGAAGTGTCTTAAAACTCACTTACCCATTGCCAGTAATTTTGATGCTGTACACACTGCATCCAGAACTAAAACCACATTAGCTGTGCTATGACTATCCCATAGATAGAAGGATAATGCTCACTCTTATATTGTTGGAATCTCTCTGCATCATTCAGTGTTTCCATCATGAGACAGGAGAGTGTCATCTAAGGAGATACTTCATATTTTGTACAGCATTCTGCTCTTTTAACTTACATAGCCTGAGCAACCATATTACTTCTATTTTCTGTGTGGCTGCTCAGATAAAGATGTATTCTCTTAATGTGACACCTAATTCCTCCTAAGCAAACATACCTCATGACAGAAAGCAAGAAATTAAAATTTTCAACAATTCACACATAATGATTCAGAAATGTCATTCATCTTCCACTATTTAGAAAACTGGTTAGACATTACAGTCTCAAATTTCAGTATGTTTGCCAATGATACACAGTTCTGTTTGCCCTTCACATCATACAGGTATACTACCCTTACTAAATTAATCTATTTTTTGATGGAGATGAGCTCATTGATGAAGAATGACTGTTTGAAAATTAATCAGACCAAAATTAGAATTATACTGTGAAGTAGGGAAAATACCCTTTGCAGATATGCATATTCTCATCTATTTGATAAAGTGTAGGCAAGATTAGTCCATTCTTAACACAAGTTACTTAAGAAATCTTTTTCTTCACTGATAGGAAATTTTCAGGATACAGTAATATCCAGGGAGAAGTAATTAATTTTGACTAAGTCACTTGGTAACCATTTGCCTTGAATAATCTGACCCTATGTCTCCTGGATGTACATAGAAAGATTATAACATAGCCTTGGACATAAAACAGAACTCCAGAAACTACAGTCAAGTCTGAAACTCAGCTTTGCCTGCAGAAATTTCCATAGTGATTGAGATCTTGCATCACCTTTCAGGCTAGGCTTCCCTTAAAAAAAAACAAACCCAATCAACGAAAACACTGATTTTTTCTTTAAAACCACTATGATTATTAATTAAAATATTGCTTATTGCCAGGTTAATTAAGGTTCTTGGTGGGACAAAACATTACTTGGACCTGGTCCAATACTTCTGAAAACATTATCAAAATACCTGAGAAGCAATACAAGGCCTAATAACCTTGTCCTCTGTCTTCACTGCCAATTTTCTTGACCTTCGCTCTTCTAATAAACATCTAATAAAACATAGGTAAATGTAAGAAATATTTTGACTATTTTCATCTTCAGACAATTATCCCCTAGGAGAAGGCAGAGAGAAAGAAGAAAATAACCTGAAAAAAATAACATCTCTGAATTACTCATTTTTCAGAGTATTAATAATGTTTTTATATGAAATAAGAACTCTCTTCCCTGAACACTTGAAATAACCCATAAATTTATGACAGAATTGACTCCAAAGAACAGATTTTTGTGTTTGTCATTCAAACATACCATATGTATCAAAGTTTGACTATGCATTCAGTGGTTTTTCTGCCCTATAGGATTCATGATATCTTACCAAAATCTAATATTTAACCTCTAAATTACAGAATCAGCCTCTGATTTCTATCAAGAGGAATTAGGAAGCAGACTCCTACTCATACCTTTTCTATTTTTTCTTGCACGATAAGGCTTGTTGTGATTTTGTTACTCATTGTCAGCTTAAAAGATTCAAACATTTTTACAGGAAAATGAGTCAGTGATAATAGTTTCCAAAGTAAAATTAATTAAATATTAATTTTATTGATCAATATGCTTTTCATGAACCCCAAACATTAAATAATTGAGACTGCTAGTAATGATCCTGTTCTAAAATAATTAAAACATGAGGCTGCTTGTATATATTTGTGTGGCTTGATCAATTAAAAAAAACAAAAATATAGTCCAGTAATTCCAAGATCAATTAAGAACATGGAGTATTTTATTTATTTCCAAATCTACTACATCTGCTAAGGTGTTTTTAAACTTCTGCCTCCGGAGGTAGCCTGCTCTGTTGTCTGCTTACACTGGAGGCAGAGCAGAGCTTTGCCATCTTTCTTGCTCAGCATTCAGCACCAAAAGGTAGAAGAGATAAGACAACACATGCAAGACACTGCCAACTTTCTTTAGGAAGCTGAGTCTTAACTGACTGTACTACAGAGGTGTAGCATTGGTAACTGAGGCTTCTTCTGACCTTCCTACATTGAGCAGCCACCCACATACCAGATACCATATGGCTTAAAACAAGAAAATTACAAGTGCTATGTTTCCTTCTTATTGTTGCTGTTAAGAAACATATCATAACTTTTAAAGAACAGATTCTATTGCAAGGCATAGAAATAACTCAAAATACATATGGATGATTTGTCATTATCATGAAACAAACTTCTTAAGAAATTTAAAATCATCTCCACAGCATGATGAAATACAAGCATAATATCTAGTTCAGTTATTAGATTAATCTTCCATCATCAAGCTAAACTAACATCTCTATATCCAAAAAAGAGCAGAATTTCCCTCTAAATGTATACCTGCTAGCTGAACTGGCCTTCTGAAGGGTCTGTAACACATTATGCATTTAATAAATTTTATTTGGTCTTTAAAGACCAGAAAAGGAAAAAACCCAGCTAAGTAGATTTAGAATTTACATGGCAACACAGAGAACTACACTGATTTCATTCTGACTGACAGGCTCTGTATTACCCAAAAGACTGCTGAACATAACTACTTCAACTCAGGAACTGCCTGCTGAGATATATCATTTAACAAAACATTAAGCAGAAAGGAAAAGAACTGTTCAGCATGAAAACTTCAGAAACAGCTAAGACAAGTTCAGGACAGAGTTTACTCATGGAATGAAAGTGAAAAAACATTAAGAGTTACTAATTAATTGAATTTTTCTGTACTAAATTAAATTGGAAGGTCTGGTTGCTGCTGTAGCTCAAGTAAAGAAATTACTGAAGTTATGTTCTCTCAGAAAATATTCTTGTTTATTGAAATGGAGGCTGAAGTTACAAAACTCAAATGTAAGTCTCAATTTCCTGTCAGAGGGTATTGTATTACTCAAAAAGAACAAGCAGAATGAAGTTCAGCCACTGTGCTACAAAGCAGATTCATTTTCCTGTTTTCAGAAATTACAAGGATATAGGAGTCATGATCATAGCAAAAACAGGCAGTGGGAACAGAGGAAAAGGATTTAAAATGTGTGGAGAGAACATTATATGATATTACCTTGAATAACAGCCTTCAAAAAGTTTGCTCTCTGTCTAAATTTGTTCAGTATTTTAGAATTTGGATTATTTCATTGTAATCATCCATTTCTTAACAAAACAGAATTAAGAAACTGACAAATAACACAAAGTCATTAAGTTAATCCTTTCAAGAGATAAATGGAATAGCATCTAGGAAGAACCAGGAGACCTTGAAACACAAAGAAACAGAAATATAATGGTAAAATAAAATACAAGATCCTGAATTGAAGAAATAACAAGAATTTTTAGCATCAGCTGAACTGAAAGAGAGAAACGCAGGTACCTTAGCTAATCATAACAAGGCTATTAATCAGCAAAAAGAAGCAGCAACAAATACTAAGAATAAAAGGTATCTCAGTCAAGCTGTTTCTAGTTGAATTAGGCAAATGTGAATGTCATGTGATGTTCAATTTAAAATACAGCTTCCACAACACATATTTAGGTACAAGGAAATCAAATGTAAAACAGATGTAAAGAATAAGTACTGGTATGCTCTGAACAATGCCCAGCTCATCAAATGAGGTGAGTTTAGACTAAACATATTTGTTTTCATTCAAGTAAAATGAAGGTCAGGAGGAATTTGTTATCTGTACATCTGTGGTAAATAAGGGGAGAAAAAGAATGCTTTAATTTTGAATACAGAAAACATGTAATGAGATGTAAACTGTTATTAAGAGATCAGAATTCTAATTTCTAGTCTGTGAGGTAGTCAAGTCTGGAACATCTTTTTTAGAGGCTTCTCATCAATCATATGCTTACCATCTTTCAGTTTTTATTAAATTAAATTCAATTAACTTGTACTACTATGATTAAATTAGAGAAAAGTGTAGGCATACAAATATCAAGAATTTATATACACTGGTAGAACTCAGCTTGGTAGAAGCAATTGTTTTCTTGTTTGCCATTAGATCAGGCTAGCAGAAGCAGAATTGCCTGAGTCCTTAGTGTTGCACCTCTGAACTTGCAGCCAGGCAATTTTCTCCAAGGCATGCAGCTTGTTGCTATTTAAATGAAGTAAAATTACTCATAACAAGTGTATTTTCAAGTGCAACAACTCAAATGTGGTCTTCCACATACAACTAGCAAAAACCTGAACATCCAAAAAAAATCAAATTTTGTGGAGAGATCCAATGCAAAGCAGAGAGCCATTTATGGAGGCGAAGGAGCAAGCAAAAGAGAAGCACAGCCCAGCTTTGGTGTCAAGTCTAGTTTTGCTCTTATAATGTCTCCCAGAGTGATTGGATGTGTATGGATAAACTCTTCATCTCACAGCTCAGAGGGATCCATGGGCATTGGACCACGTGTACAAAGAGATCTGAAAATCACTATGACATACCTGCTGTGCATGGTAAATTCTCCTTGTTTCCTTAAAATAAGTGTTTTTTCTCTTATATGAAATGTGTGGTCAGTACAAATTGGTTCCACTTGCAAACAAACATTACCTGAAAGAGAGATTTAAAGAAACATCCTTCCCACCCATATTTTCTCAACTTGTCATAAAATATCATAGTCATTTCTTAGCCATAACAATTCATATATGCTTTATCTTAGCTATTTTTTCATTTTTATATCAACACTTTCTATATTACTTCCTGTATTATCATTACAGTACAATATTCTTCTTCATTATTACCAGAAACTGACTTGAGCAAACTTTAACTGTTATGGCTTGATATTCTTTTTTATTTAGCACACCAGATCACTTCTCTTACTGAGGTAACACATCAAACCACAAACAGACCAGGAAGTTCCTGTAAATGTTGACAACTTCTTGTCACAGGTAGTGGAGGATCTCACAAGAGATGTGTGCTGGTTACCTCATAGTGACAAACAGGGCCTTGTCAGAGATGTGAAGGTTGGGGTCTGCCCTGGCTGCAGTGACCATGAGACTGTGGAGTACAGCATTGGCCAAGGAGGAAGCAGGGCAGCAATTAAGGTTGCAGCCATGGATTTCAGGACAGTTAACTTTAGGGTCTTTAGGGATCTTCTTGGAAGAATCCCATGGCAACAGATCCTGTGAGGAGTCCAAGACACCTGGTTGATATTCAAGGACCACTTCAACCAGATTCAAGAAATTGAGCAAAAGAGGAAGGAAACCTACATGGATAGAGAAACCATTAGTGATGACAGAAACAGAAACAAAACTAGAGCAGCAGTTATTAAAATGAATTCATTTTACTCAATCAGAACAGTGCACCTGTGTCATGCAGAAGGAATTACATAAGCTAGGCTTATGATACAGCTTGTAAATATAATTCTCTATGAAAGGCATTAGAAGATACAGCCTTTTGGCAAGTCAGAGTTTCAGCATAGAATGTTCATATCAGTCTTTGTGATTACCATAAGAATGGTTGAAGATCATTTCTGCTTCATTGCACTTTCAGAAATAGAACAACCCTGAGAAGTATAAACATAAAAAAAAAGATTCTGGATAAAAGACATATTTACCTGCATCAGGTACTTCTAAGTATTTGTCAGGGAAGTAGTATGTAAATGCAGCTTTTGCAATTCATTATGAAGAATATGCAACATCCTCATGATCCACCTGCAGACAGTAGGGGAAAAAAAAAAAAAAGAATAGTGAAACAAATTTAAAAGAAAACCTTGAAAAACTTTGGAGAACCCTGGAAAACCTGAACATTTTCCTCTCTTTTTTTAACACTGACTTAGCATTGAATTCAGTATTCAGATGAGGCATTCAGAAAGACCTTGGAAGAAGTAGAACACAGGACCACATGCAGAAGGCCAAAAGTGTATTTAGAAATATAATCACTGCCTGAGGAATTGCTAAATGTCAATAGGGTATATCTGAATTTGTTACAGTGATGTGGAGCACTGACAAAGTAAATGGGGTTCAGTGAGCAGGCAAAGAGCGCTACTCATTTGTTCAGCATTTCAACCACTGTACTCAGGCACCCATTTACAATCCTTACCCTCAAAAGGGCACAAGTGAAAATTTTATCCATCCTGAAATCATGTAGTGACACTTCATTGAAAAGATTCATTAAATTTAGATAGGTTAAAAAAATAGCAGAGTCTCAGGTAATCGTTTTTGCAGATGAACATGAATGCCATAGGATGTGCAAAAGCAATTACTGGAAAAATCATGCAAGAAACAGTATGGTTTGAAGCACGTGAACATTTGATCTATTTCAATATCTCGAAAAGTTTATTCATATAACTTAGTGAAAAGATCATCTGAATTAAAAATAACTAAAAGACCATATTAAATAGGAAAAAGAAAAAGTAAAAAAGGAATATATCAATTTGTGATAGGTCAGCCTCAGTGCTCATATAGATAAGATTATATCAGTAGGTTAGACTGAAAAAGAAATATTCAAACCATCAAAGGGAGATGCAATGGTAACAGTGTTGGTTGGTAACAATGGAGTATTTTTATACCAGTGCAACATCGCTTGAACAAATCAGTGTCCTAGCCTGCTTTCTGAGTAGAGCCCAGATAATCTAGAACTACCCAAAATAGGTCTATCTTCTTGAAATGACACCAATATCTGCATTAGATTCCTAGAAGGATGTACTCTAGGGCACTGCACAGTCCTGATTTTGGATGGAGAGAATGCAAAACTAGCTTGTTTTGATCATTCTTGCATCTTAATGAAATTCCTACATAATTTTGGCAATTGAGAAATAGGATAAGTTGGTCATGAATGGTGGCTGATCAAAAGTCCTGTGGAAAGAAGTATGGATTGAAGCAAAAGTTGCCTTTCCCTTTTTCTTCACTTTTTGACTGGATGAAAGTAAGGTTCAATATTTATACATCTACAAGCATACATTCTCTTTTTTGGTAACAAATACATAGAAAGCAAATCATATGAGATTCATATATAACATAAGCATAGCTTTTGCCATTTGTTTTTTTTTATTTCCTAATGCATCTCTTATATTTTCAATAGTGTTACACTGTTGTATTCTTCCAGGACCACGACAATTTGTTAATGGAGAAGGACTAGCAGGGTAGCTTTTTAGATAAAATAGTTTATCACACAGACCATAGTGTTCAGACCCCTTTTGTGACAAAGATTATATGCTATTAACTCAAGAAAAGGTAATTATTCACCTGCACAGGAAAATGCCTTTCTAAAGCGACCGTGTGTAGTCAAATGAGTACCCAATGGAGTCTATTATGCTTGTGACAGAACATTTCCAGAAATAGATTCTTCAGTGTCTTGTTCTCTAAGACCAGACAGATGTTACTGCTGCTAACACTGAATATCCCCTTACTAACCCAAATAGCCACAGTGGTGTATGAAGAGTACCCTCAGAAAGGAAGAAGACTCCAAGAAGTTCTGTTTAATCCCAGGGAAAATATAGTCAAAATGAAAGGCAGCACATCTTAAATTTTCCCCAATTGACTGTTACTTCACTTGTTAAGTTTCAGATTCTTTTGTGTACCCATCCTATAAATATTATATATCCTTTCAGATGATAAATTTACAGTGTTCTGCACAAATGTGCTCTTATAGGGCTCAGGACCTTCCAATGGAAATTCAGTAGCATTATAAAGACCCTAAGAGTCTCCATTTCATCTATTCCTCTCTTTTCCTTTTGAGGGCAAGAATGGTTTATTTCCTGAGTTTTGTTGCTCTGTAGCTTTTACTTATAGCAAGTGTGAGGGCTCCCTCTGTCATCCATCCAGAAAGACAGATACATCCAAAACTGATCTGTCCCATCTGAAGAAAGGCTGAGATGAGCCACCATGGGAAAGTGTCAATCTTTTCACTGACAGTGGCAGCTAAAATAGCTGAAATACACTTAATCCTTAATGTCTAGACTACTCAACATCCACTGCCTGTAGAGGGGGTAACTATACCTACAAACTCATGGACACACTGTAGCTGCTGTTATTTTTTGTAATGATTTGCTAATAAGAAAACACAAAAGATATTTCCTAACTGTGGTCAGAGTCCATTTATACCTCTGGAAAATTACTGCAAAACCTATTCACATAACCAAGAACAAATTAGATTCATTTGACTCAGAAACTTTCTACTTCTCTAAGAGGAAACAACAACACAAACAAAAAAAAAAATAAATTGTGATTTCCCAAAGTTATTTTAAAATAATTGTGTATGAAATTTGTACTTATTTTAGCTTTTTTCAGTCATGCAAAACACAGATCTCTAGCTAACAGGAAAACTTGAAAAAGTTTTACATTTATTTTGCATTTAGATAAGCCTGTTGACTTTCAAACAATCTTTACAAGAAATTATCCAGCCCTTTGAAGGCTGAGTTTAGATCTCATTTGTGCTGATCTGACTTTGAGTCATACCTACTGAATTCGCTATGATTACTTCCAACTTAGGTTAGAAAAAAATGAGTTAAATGAGACCTCTGTGGTCAACAAATGGGAGTAGATTCAATTACAGAACTGTTTGTCTTTCAAGACTCCCAACACTTCTGAACACAGCTGGGAATTTCTCTAGCAGCAACACCTCTCAAGATATTTTGATACTTCCAGCTCTGGTCAGCTCCCCAAACTCAAGGGCTTAAAAAGTCGAAAATGGAAAAAAATGCCTTGAAATCTTTCAGAACCTCAGTAAAGTCTATATCACATCTGGGAAAGGGGCCATTCTTGCAAAAACACCTCTAGACAAGATAGAGTGTACAGAGCTGTTTAAATTCCCAGCTGATTCTCTGTCCCTAATTCTATTCTTGAACTCAAGTTTCCTTGCAGTTTATTGCTGAGTGCAAAATGATGTTTCATTTCAAGGCACATAGTGACTCGACGACCAGAGTTTAGTTCCTTGCTTTCCAAAGTGCTTTTATGAAATGGAGAAATGAAAGGTACTAAAATAAAATCATGTTATATTCTTCAAATCTGTTCACTTGCATTATGTTGGGCACTTGATATAATACATAAGACTGCATAATGCCTAAGAGAGGACAGCAAGGAATTATTGCTGTGCATCTCAGAACTCTGAAGAAGGTCAGTTCAGTTATATTTCTCAGCAGAGAAGCACACTCAAATTCTAGTCAAGTACTTTTGTAAAATAGAACAAAATAATCAACGATATTTTGCACACACCTTCTTCCAGCCAATTATCTCTAGTAAACAGGCATTTACTATTGAGCAATATATATTTTTCTTCATTGGCATTTTCAGTGTAAAAGCAGTTTACCATAAGTGCAGAAGCAAAAGTAGAAGTAACTGTTTTCACCAAGTTTGTGTGACACTCATGATTAAATAATTCAATTTTCATTGTCTCTCCTTGCATGCTTTCTGTCCTTTATGTCTATTACTGAAATCTGGCCAAGACTTTAATGGCTCAGAATTACATTTGCAGAAGAAGCAACTATTTTATTGGTGAAAACAGCTTAAATAAAAACCTATTCTCTTTTTAACATACTCGGAAACACCTTTTTTTCCATTGCCTTAAATTACAGGTTTAAAGCTCTTCCAAGTAAAATTATATTTTGCCTGTACCTTTTATTTCCTGATGAAAATATTCACCTTGTCTTTAAGATTTTTCACTGAAGACCATCTGACCACATGGCAAATCAATTCAAATTTGGCTGGAAAAAAAACAGTAGTACTGGTAATAATAATAAACAGTTATAACAGTCACAATAATGTAGGTATCTATGTACTCCTACATGATAAACCATAAAATATGGTACAAATTTTGACAACATATTTTGTTTTAAATTTTCTGTCAGCTACAAAATTGCTTGTAGCCAATCTAACTGGAAAAAAAAATGAAAGAAAACCAAAAAACATTCTTTTTGACATGGTCTTTTTTAAAAAAATTATTTTATTGAAAGAAAAATTAATCTCCCAGATTTTGTGTATGTTTAGCTGAAAGCAAAAGAGATACACTTTCAACCTGCAGTAGGGATCTATCCTCCCTCATCCCCAAGCCCATAATTTAGATCTTTAATCTGGTCTCTGGCTGTAGGATTTTAAGCTTTCCTATGAAACCAGGACGGTAAGAGAACTAATGTTACAAAGGGAAAAGTAATACAATATGAAACTGCACGCAGAAACAGCTTCAACAAAAATCACCATGTAACACACGCTGGCACCATTATGCACTTGTTCCCTAGTGATATCTCTTTTGTCAGCACCAAGTGCCAGATCTTCTACTGCACAAAAAAACAGATTTTAAAGCCCATTTACCGTAACACTCTGCCACTAGCTTCACAGCAACAGAAATCTGTAAGCCTTAAAATTAGAAAGAAAAGTGAACATATACCTAGGCCTTGTTAGTCAAAGACTCAAAAAAATTGAGTGGATCTTAATTCACAGAGCAGTCATCAGACTGACCATCAGGCTAAAGAGTTGCATGTTTTTGTACTTACCTAGAACACAGATGCTGAAATCCTCTCACTTAGAGTTAAAATAAAATAATGTAGAATTATAAATTTCCTGTTCTAAGAAATTCACTTTCTTAACCTCTTATCCAAGAGAATGGACAAAATCCCTAATTATTTTGAGGGCAGAAAAATAACTGCATTCAAGTACAAGAATTAAGTTGCCATAAAATTGTAATGAATATTCTGTATAAAATGTCTTTGACTATGCTTTCTGTTATAACTGAGGAAAATATTTAAATATGTAACTTATCAAAATAGCTACTTGTTTTGGGTGAATGAGCAAGTGGAATTTTGTCTGTGTTAAAATATTCATCTCCCTGCCCCAATCTTTTTTCTACTTTCCAGCAAAACTAAATAACAGAAAGGGACCATATATTTAAATTGGCAAGTTCTGAGCACTGACAAATTTCCACAAGAGGAGACATCCCAAGCTCTGAACTAAACTGTCATGCTCCAAGTATAATTTTAAGCCATTGACTTAAACCCAAACATTTGTAGATTAAAATGAAACCTCTCTTTAATAGCCTGGATCTTTGTATGAAAATAATTTTGCTTCTGGAGCTAGATTGTGCTGGTATATTAGTCAAGCCACCCACTTCTCTGCTTTAGTTTTTCCACTAACTTTTCCATTTTCCTATTAAGAAAATATAACTGTGAAGTCACCTACCTCTACATCTATTAATCTTTTTCCCATGATCAGTTCTCAATCTTCATCCTTCAGGTCTTGCCAGAATGTTGTCACTCCTTATCTTTCATGCCAGCTTCTCACTCTCTATGACAATCTCAAGTTCCTCTGCATCTTTTGCACAGGTCCTGCCTATATTTCATCTTGATTTTCATGCCATAACTCTCAAGTTGCACACCAAAAAGTATCTTCCAATATTACTTCTCTGCTTTGTGACTCTTACTTTCTGTTAAGCTTTATAGAGCTGTCAAAGCCTCTGGGAAGCAGATACAGCCTACAGCAATCTGCTGTAAAGACACCAGGAGGGTATGTGGGGTCATGGAAGAACAGCTCTTCCAGGCCTGCAGAGCAGTAAGCCTTCAACAGCATTGAAAGCATCGAAAGCAACACATTACAATAAGAAATACAAATTCACTGCAAAGAAAGGGATAGTGACTGCAGCAGACCTTCAGCATCTTCCTCCCCACAGCTCAGACTTAGCTATCCTTTTCCCTTTGCTAGTAATTCTCTTGCCCTCTCTGACAGCCTGTCTTTTTCCAAAACAGATTTTGCATCCTATTTCTACTGTTACTATAGTCCAGATCTAATGAATGTACTTTCTAGCATTTCCAGTCCTTCATTTGTCTTGCCTTTCTGGAAGTGTGACCTTGTGAAGGCTTATGTACTTGAGCCTCTATAACAGAGTGAAGCAGAATCTGCTGTGTATATTAGCACAGCATGCAGATGGTGCAAAGGGGAATCCAACTCTCTGTGAGTCATTAATGCTTCTGCAATCAGGAGACAGAAAATACAATTAAACTGGGGGAAGGAGGGGCCCAGGCAAAGCTGCATAGTTTTGAGGGGAGGGGGTTATTTTATCACCTTATCTCAAGTTTTTTGCCTACTCTCCTTTTAAAGTAAAACCAATGTTGCTACTCCTATTGAAGCTTCACAGAGCAATGGTAGGGAAGAGTTTCCCATTCATCTTATTGTTTCCATTGAGCAATGTTTGCTAAAGCCCCTCTGACTGTAAAAACTCAGTGAGAGGAGCTGCATGACTGCTTTGGTAGGCTAAACTAACTTCAGATGGAAAAGTCTCATGTCAATCATGGGTTTAAATATAAACAAGAGTTAACAAGCAGGCTTGTGCACAGAAAAATCACATTATGACATGGGTTCACATTTAAGGCATGACTGACAGGAGACGTCAGGTCACTCCCTGCCACAATGGGAAACTTTACACTCTAACCCAGAAACAGTATTTCCCAATACCCTCTGGCAGCAAAACTGCAATTTAAAGGGCAACAGATCCCAGGCTGCTTTCTTAACCATGAAAAGAGGGTGGTGCTGTCCCTGTCAAACTCTGTCAAACTGATTGCTTTAGCTTTATAAAAGTGTCTCAATATTTTATGTGTCTTACTTAAAACCTAGCTCAAGGAGCTATTATTTTTAGCTCTCACAGTCACAGAAAAGGCTTATAAAGTAAATTTTACAGGCTTCTACTTATAAAAGATTTTTTTTAATTAAAAAAAGGTAATGGCTTCATGAATTGTTGTGATTTTGAGAGCTCTTGAGCACTTTCAGCTGCCAATAGTAATGTTACCCTCTCCCTTTCCAGCTGAAGCTATCAATACTAGCAGTAAGTGTCCAGTGAGTTTGCAGCTTTGTGACTTTGTTATGCTTAAGGGAGCAATCCCTAGGTATCCTACTCCTTTCCTCCTACATTGCCATCACCTGCCACCTAAAGAAACAGCTGCTGACAAGCACCAACAGCCTTAGGTCTAAGTGAAATAAATAATTGCCTTGTACTGAAAACAATAGACTTTGCTGTAATCTTTGCCTAGGTGCTGTCTTGTCAAAATGTTGAACTAGCAGAAATGTAGGACAGAGTCACAGGAGGTAGCTGACCCTGTATGAACCCATTCTTTGCAACAGAGTCCTGTAAAGTAGTAATGGCCTGGTGTAAAGGGAGTAGGAATAAGAAAGGTTTTGTTGGGTTTTTTTAGGTGGCCACTCTTTTCCTCACAAACAAAAAACTTCAAATCTATTCATTTCAGACTTCCCCGTCACTTCATTTTGTCAGCAAAGCTGATGAGCCTTGAGTCAAAATTACTTTAAGTATGCTATACATTTATATAAAATTTTAATCTATGGAAGAGTGAAAGAACACTGCAATAAAAATTGACAAGGAAAACTGGACAAATCATCATCTGGTAGTCCCAGTAAGAGCAACAAATTGAGCTAATGTTAGGATGGAAAAAGAATATTTCAAAACTGGCCCAGTTGTTGGTAGATTTCTACAAAAAATTCTCATTCCTGCTGGCAAAATCAGTAGGAAAGAACAGCACGTTGGCATGTGTTGAGTTTTACCTGAATTGTGAACCAGCACTTGTTTAAAATATCAAGCCATGTATTCATATTCAGGAGAAAAATGTTTTGAGAACTTTCCCAACAGAGTAGATGGAAAGAATTAAAAATAAAGCACTTTTTCACATAAACAAACAAAAGCTTCATTGTTTTATTTCACTTATCTAAATCTCTTCAAATTTTGGCACATCTTAAGGTACATTTCTGACCCAATGCCAAACTAAACATTTATGCATCATAGATTTCTATTTTATCATAAGCTGATACAGCTGTTTATTTATTTAAATTTTACCAATAAAAAAATATTAAAAATTCAAGAAAATATTGTCCTAGTGCATATTCTCTGAAGTTTGGCAAATTAGCTTGCATTTCTCAAAAAATAAAAATATAAATTGTGACCTGTTCCTTGGTAATAAATCCATACAAAACCCTATAAAAATAATAGATGATTCTGACAAAATCTTGAAGCAGAATTAACACTTCAGTACAATTTTGGCAGCTGCAATCTCTAGGCAGTAGCTGAGTGGTGATCAAAAGCAGCAATTTGACACATTTGATATTAACTGAAACAGGGAGGCTTTATGGGGTCACACTTGCAGTCTGAACAGAAAATATGATGGCACACAAAGGTCAGCTCTTCTGAAGACATGAAACACAGATCCCCAAGGTCCCAGCCCGGACCCCTAGGTCATCTTCTTCCAAGATGATTTCCTGATGGGTTCCCCTCCACATATACTAGTGCATGGCTTGTTCTTCCCCAGGAAATTCTGTCCTGCAGGCACTGCCAGTATGAATCCAATAGAAATTGCCTTTAGCCAGAGAGCTTAATTAGATGCTTCCATGATAGCATTGCATTCTTTGTGGGAGTCTGTTGCGGGACACTGAGACTCGTGACTGAGGCTCTGATTAGTTACTGCTGAGTTTAAAATATGTCAAAGAAACAGAAACTTACATTTCAAAATAAGTCAGGTACCTGTTTCTACATCTGAAAGGAAGGGAGGCAAGCAAGGGCATTGGAAGTTAGTCACCAAAGAACTTGGGACAAAATATAGAGCCAAAAGTGCCGCTTCTCAGCAACCACTGCTCAGCATAAGGTACGCTGTATTTGTGTCCATCCTGGAGTTCAGACAAAATCTGCTTTCACAGTAAGTTCCTGCAACAAAGGGATCTAATCAGCATACACTTTTGGCTGTATCGGAGTATTGGCAATTATAAGTAGCAAGGAATGGGTCTGTCAGGTTGTCTAGGGCCTCTTCTAAATGAAGCATAAATTTCAGCTGAGATTCTCATCTAGAGTCACACTTAAATTTCTTTCCATGAGATTTTGAAACTGAGTTATGTTTTGGAGGATAATTATTATTCCTCCTGTTCTGCCACATCAACAAATGATCTGGTGACACAGGTATGTCTTAGAAAACACAGTAATCAGCTGACTGTGTTTTCTGTTGGCATAAATCTTGCACTGCCATTCTGATAACAGCTCTCTGTTTCTGCAGCTCAGACATGGCTCTCTGTAACTACAGCATCAAAAAAGGTGACAAAGAGAATCACCAGGTGAATTTTACAGCCTCACCAGGTGAATTTTACAGCTTTATGCTATCCTCTGCTAGTACCCTCCCCTTCTTTGACCACAAAACTTATGCCTAATAAAAAAACAGAGTATACACAGAACTAAAAAAGTGATAAAATTATACTAAAATTTTCCAGGAAACTAAGCTTCTTATGTGTGTAGGTCTGCATACAACTGCAGGGATATTACCTATTCTACAGGCAACAGAAGGAAGTTCAGATAAACGGATTTCTTTGGAGTTATGCAAATGTCAGTGACCAGGATTGCCTTTCAGCTTTTTCCTGTTATAAGAACTGGACCTAAAAAGGAAGATTTGGTGAATTAACCTGGTAGCAAAGGACTACATTATCAATTGTCTTATTTAATCAAGAGGGAATCAATCAGTACCACTACCCTTAAGCTTCCCTGTCATCATTTCTTCCTCCCACTCATCCTGCTTTGTTTAATTTGTCCCTAATACTCATCTCAGTTAAGGAGTACTAGGCCCTCACACGTATTTAGGTTTTCAGTCTCCTGGGAAAGCAAATAACAAGCCTATACTTAATATCTTTGAGGGGCTGGCTCTTAAAATCTGAATGTCCATTTGCTAACAAATAAGAAAACATAAGCAAGCATCCCACAGGAAACTAGTAAATATTTGGCAGCAAACAAAAGAAAGATTATATTTTACTGAGATTTCTTCTCTTAATGAACAGATACTGAGTGTTTCTTTTTCATTTCAGGATAGCTAAGCAAGCAGAACCAAATACTCTTTTTATCATAATGAATTCAGCTATCCAAGCATGCGTTTACAGACAGATAGCTTTAGAAGGCAAAGGCCTCTGAAATTTTTCTAAAAGCTAAGTGAAAGACAATGGCACTGGTGTAAAACAGCTTAGTTATTTTTCTTAGACCTTTTAATATACAGCATATAAAGCAAATGTTTCATCAATTTCAATGAAACTATTCTAGAAAATATTCAACAAGTAAAGCTTATTTATTGTTCAGATCCTGAAAATCCTGCAAACTGAAAACAAAATTCTTGCAGATGAATTTTTAAATTACTTTAAGCATACCCTCATACTTACTTAGATACTTATGAAACTAACCACCAAATAATACCTGTCTTGTAATGGGGCCTTTTTCATCTGTGTTACTTCCTTGGAAGAAGTTCCCATTCCCTGCTCCACTACTACATGTTTTACTTCAACAATCCATGCCAGAGCAGTAACTCTGCAGAACTAGACACCATCTGTTAATCAATACGATAATCGAAATACTATATATCAAACCTCACATTCATTTCATCAATTTCTTGCTGCTTTTTCAAGCATACCATATTCACCTGACTACATATTCAGGAGATAAAAATGTGTTTAATCACCCCAAAAATGTGTTTCAAAGGAAATAATCAGAAATTAAAAACATTCTATGTCTACAGCACTTGAAATAAGAAACACCAAGATGGTGGTGTATTTAATGTCCCAAAGGCTGCTGGACTAGCAAAGGCCATGCATCAATAAGGAGAGAAACATGCTACAGGGGAAAGCAATAGGTTCTTTTTGTCCTTAGGCCAGAGGAATCTAATCAAGAGTATGTGCTACTTTTACACATTTTAGAGAATATCACCAGAGAATTTAGGTTGTAATAGGTCTGCACTGTACAGGAAAGAAATTAAATAGAAGTTGCTATCACATTCTCATGGCTAAATAAATGACTTCTCTGTCAGACTTGACAAAGTGATAGTATAAATAACTTCCAATTTGCTAACACTTGGCTAGTTAGCTTGATTCAGCAATTGGCACTGATAGATAACCTGGCCTTATTCTCAGATGAGCAATGACATTTTTTAATTCTTAATTCTCACTGCAGAAAATTGCAATCTATTGTAAGAAACAATGATTTACCATGTTAATACAGATCACCAATATACACATTGCAGAATTTCCGAGTGGCTATCTGTATCATCCTCTCAGAGTGTGTAGTAGACCTTTATAAAATATAGGGGAAGAAATGGAGCCAAAATGTCAGTTCAAAACATCCCAAGGAAAGCAAAACCACAAAATAAATCTTTTTTATAAATCCTAATTATAGCCTTCACAGACTTAGCCTGATACTGGGATCTAATTGAAATCTATTATACGGGCAGACCCTTGCTGGTTACCCTCTTACTTCTCGTGTAAGTGTCTTAAAACAGCAGTTAATTGATGGGAAAATGTCCTTCTGCATGAGAAGGCGTGAAGGTTGCTGCTGCTGCAACTTTGATAACTCTTTGCTTGTCCGAAAGAGACGCTGTCATGCAGCACCAGCTTCAAGTACATCACACACTTGTTGCCATGTGTTTGATTGCTGCCCTGCTATCCCTAGTCACCTGTCATTCTTCCCAGTTTGAAATCTAAATCTTCCCCAGCTGCTGCTGTGGCTGCTTTATCTGTCATGGCCAATGAAACTGAGAGTGATAAATAGCACCCTGGTGGTCAGATGTGTCCCAGGGAGAAGAAAGACCTGAACAAAGGGAATCAGACTTATTTAGTACAGTTCCTGTTGACAACTGTCAGTTCAGAAGCCTCATGTTCATATTCATTGCTGACCAGCTCACAGCAACCCATTCTTGACTATGTGCTAGCTGAATCACATCTCTTGAAGGTATCTAATAGCAGTAGATACAAATATTTTAACCAATGCAGGATTTTCCTGGGGAAAAAAAAACAACACTTTATATTAGTTAAGGACTAACAACAGTACACAAAAGAAAACAACCACCTGTTGCACAGTAGCTGTTTTTTTTCCTCTTATTTACACTAAGATCCAAAAAGAGAACAGATTCCTGAGTCAAGCATTTGACCCCACACCTGTCCTCACCAGCACTGGTATTGAGAACCATTTTTCAGCATCCTCTGTAAAGTTTAAGATCTTAACATCTAAGTATCTCAAAGACTCTGAAGTAACAAAGGACAATAAATCTGGTGACTCAGTCCAAACAGTTACATCAGTACTGTCTTCATGCTAATAACTGGTGCAACATTTTAAAAACAAGGAGGCAGGGGTGACCTTTTAACAGCACTGCTAAAATTCTCAAAGCTCTGATTCAGGCATAGTCCTTAGTGTTGAGTGTATTTAAGGGGATAAGCAGCTAGAATTTCATTTTTCAAAATTGAAAGAAATGAAAATGTAAAGGTGATATTTAGGACAGAACATTTTGATGGAAAACAAGGAGTTCCATCTTATTCTCTTTTTAGAGTTTTCTGTCTTTCATCTCCTAATGTTATTGATCTTTGAGGGGGATGGATGCCTCTGTTTAAAGAAGTTGTTTGTTGAGTCTGGGTGAGATGGAGTTCTCTTTCCCATAGCAGTTTTCACAGTGCTGTGCTCTGCATTGGTATCTGGAAGGGTGCTGCTAACACACTGCTGCTCTGGCCCCTGCTGAGCAGGGCTGGCGCTGCATGAGTGCTCTCTCTCAACACTGCCCCACCATCAAGGGGCTAGGAGAGGGCAAGGTCCTGGGAGGGGACAGAGCTGGACCAGGTGACAAAAATTTGAAAAACAATAGTCAGTAAATACCAATTCTGTTGATCAATTGAATAATTATTTTTTTTTAAAGCTCCTCAAATTCATTCTTGAACCCTTCATGGCCATTTACACGGTCTTGTCTTTTTTTTTTGTTTCGACAGCAGATGAAAGGCTCTAGAATCACCTTAATGAACAAAATGTGAATTTTATATTTGGCACATAATGAAAAGACAGACTCACTATCAGAGGAGAGTATTCAGCTACTTCCTAGAAACCAGGCAAAACTAAAAAATATCAAAAATGAAGGGAAAGGCTCCAATTAGCCAGCTTTTGAGGGCTGGCCACTGGAGATAACTTTACATGACTATGCACAGGCACACATACAAACAAATAGCAGAAGCAAAACCTTTTTTTTTTTGTAGATCATATACAAAAGCAATCGGATGAATGGACTTAAAACTTTAGTAATGCCTTAGTGACAAGGATGACAACATGACATCTTGCAGAAATGCTTCAGACATATAGCAGGAGTTAATATTTCAGAAATTCAAGAGAATATCACAAGGACAAAGCTACAAAATAATGATATTATTAAAAAGGCTGCAATTACAGGGATAAAGTACAGCCAACTGAAACAAACTCAATAGCTAATACAACGGTATTAGTAGAAAGTCTGCTATAATCTGGCTATAAAGGTTGATTAATAAAATTACAAGAGTATTTGAATACCCTAAATTCCACCTAAAAGAGATTATTGCTATGCAGTTGTAGTTACAGAAAGAGCTAGCTTTTCAAATAAGCCCATAGAAACCTATTTCATAAGAGGTAAACAGAATTATATGAAAGCCTAAGAGGATATAAAACTTTATAAGCAAAAGGCAAAGACAAGAGGGATATAATGGGGTGGAGAATAGAAGGGAAAAAGGCAATATTAGTCATTGGCATAGGAAATAATAAGCAGATTCAAGTATTGTGCAAAATAAGACAGCCATTTGCATAAGTAAATAACCCTTTTTTGCCTACTCTCTTCCTTTCATTTTATTCACAACCTCCAGTTCAGCTGACCTCTATTTGCTACTTAACTACACCTAAATTTTCTTCCCACTTCCTTTCAAATTAGCTTCCCAATTACTGCATTCCTGAGCGCATTTATGTACTTGCAGAAAACCTGTACATTGGAGATTTAGGTAATTTATAATTTTTCCCTGAATCATAATAGCAATAAGAAATAATTGTATTAACTATACCACCAGTAGCAAGTACTTACCCAAGATTAAAGCTTAGCAAATGCTTCATTTTTTTAAATTTAGATCCTAAATGGGAAGTGGGATGCAAAAACGTGGAGCAGACTATTTGCAGACTGAGAGATCTATAAAAATAACCACACAACAGAAATGGGAAGGATGTGGGCATGAGCCTGTGATGCACAACAGAGCAGCAGAGTACTTTATTTGGGCACCCACTTTGTTCTGCTGAAAACTTAGTCTGTTCTTTTACCTTCCCTGAAATGATTGAATCAACTTTGTCAAGCATAGGGGAGGAGAAATTTTCAATGTCTTCTGCAAAGTACATTCCACCTCTGTACAACATTCTTACATACTTACTGAGCCACAGGAAGAAATTACATTATAATCCAGTGGCTGCAGCAACAGAGTGCATTCCTATTCCTAGTCCCTGCTCCATGAATATGAAGTACATCATGAAGCATAACATCAACAGGCAGTACCAGGAGCTGCCCATCCATCAGTGCTCTACAAGGCGGTGCTTAGGATGCAGGCTGGAGCAGATACTACAAAATGAATTCAAACTGATGCAGCTCAGTTCTCTACAAAGTGATCCGACTACAGCACATCTCATTAGCTGCATGAGTAACTAAATCTCATGAAGCCAAACAGCATCAATCGAACATAAATGCACCTGCCTTTTCAGTCATGCATAGCCTGTAGCATTATGTTGGAAAAATTTTAATTGCAAGGAGGATTCAAACCCCTAATCTACTGGGCAGAAAGGGGAGCATCACTATTCTTGAATTTGTTTTGAATTAAAAATTTAAATTTGAATAGAAATATTTGCTAAATTCAAAATAAATTCAAAAATAATTTCAAACAATTAAACTCCTTAGATCTATTTATCTCTATTGTAAGATAAATTTGTAATACAATTTCTGTTATTCATGGACCTCATGTAAAAGAAACTGTTTAAGTATAGAATACAAATAATTAACAATTAATTTGAATTTTGATAATGTGAAAATGCTTAAGTAGTAATCCAAAATGTTAATTTATTTTATGCAAATTTAACTGCTAAAAATTACATTATTCATTCATTACAAAATGCAGTGATAGGACAAAGGTTCAAATAAGTTCAAACTGAAAAAGGAGAAATTCCATTAGACATACAGAAGACTTTCTTTCCTGTGAGAGTGGTGAGGTACTGGAACAGCTTGGCCAGAGAAGCTGTGGATGCTCCATCTCTGGCAGAGTAGAGGGCCAGTTTGGATGGGCCATTGAGCAAACTAGTGGATGGTAATCCTGTCCAGGACAAGGGGCTTGGAACTGGATGATCTTTAAAGTTCCTTCCAATTCAAACCATTGTATGATCCTACATAATAAATTTTATTATATTCTTGGTCTTAGTTGTATAATTTTGGAAAGAAAACAAACAAACAAACAAAAAAACCCACAAAAAAAAGTAAATCAAATGCAACATGCAAAGCTTCTCCAATGTGTTTGGCTTTAAACTTACACACATTTTAAAAAATCATTTTTACAAATGAAACTGGTTGAGTACTTAAAGAAAGTCTTTTGGCACTTTGCTTCTTTTTCTTCTTCTAGAATCCCTCCCTTCTCTGACAGTTAAAGTCACAATTGACTTTTCTACTCCTGCCTCCTTTGTTCTGGTGTTATATTAATTTTTCTCATCCCTGGTTTCATTCCCTTATTTTCCATCTACTTCTTAAATTCTTATTAATTTGTTGTCTTAATTTTTAGTAGAGCTTATTCCTTACATAACTCAGAACCAATCCCTGAATGGACTGCAGGGAGAAGGGAGGAGAGAGCAGGGGGAGAAAGGAAGCAATTCCTCAGCAACGGGAAGGTTTCTTGCTGAATTCTGCATCCTATATTCAGTGAAACTCTTGTATTTTTACAGCCCATTTCATAACAGATGGAAACTACCACTGCTTCTAGTAGCTGCAGACCCCACAAACACATCAGAGCTTGCATAGGCTCAGGACAGTACAGAGCACTTGTACAGCAGGACACCTCCGGTCACTCCCGACCACGGCTCCTGTGTGATCACATTCCCCAGCAGGAGGCATGGCTGGGGCACAACCAAGCAGCAGATATAAATGTCCAGGGCAAGCATGAAATAGTCTTAAAATAAGTTCACAGTGTCTCCTCTTCAGCCTTCACATTCTTTAATAAATGAATGAGGGATTTTGGGTTCTGTGCCTTTCCAGAAAAAAATCTCATTAATATTGCTCTAAGACACAAATAATCTCCCCTCAAAAAAAAAAAACCAAAAAAAAAACAAAACAAAAAAAAAACCACCACCCACAAGAAAACAGAAATAGAATATTTAAGAAAAAATTACCCTGAACCCACATAATTGCCCATCACACACTTTGGCAAACATGCTGATGTTTCCTCAGCAAGCATAAGCTTCCCAACCTCGCTTCCACTCATGGGTATACTTGGCCTCCACAGTGAATATTAAAGAAGACAAATGTATAAAAGGATACTAAGGGGAACAAAAATAAAATTTAAAAAAAAAAAATCACATTAGTCATTCTATAATTTCTAATAATAATGATGTTGAATCATTCCTTTAAAGTAACTACTTTGGTGGTAAGCATTTAAAAAAATTTTAACATATTTAACAGCATCTTGAAGTGCTATTTTTTACTCTTTTCAAAACAAAAAAAGATAATAAAGTTCGGGAAGGTCATTTTTGCAGCCTATTGCATTTTTTCAAGTGTAGCAATACTAATACAATTGCTATGTGAACAAAGTAAAATGACAAATCTGGAAAAATTCCCAAAGGAGTGCATTAGACAAACATGAAATAACAGATGATTGTCCTCAACTTCTTGCTGCTATTAACGAAGTATCAATGTCCCCACTGGTTCAAATGGGTTTAAAATAAAAATTTAGTCACTTATAGTCAATTCTAGGGACATCATTCTTATGAGGAGCACCTGAGGGAGTTGGGATTTTTTAGCCTGTAAACATTTAGATCCATAGATGACCTTACTGCTCAGTACCACTCCCTGAAAGGAGGCTGCAGCCAGGTGGGGTTCAGTCTCTTCTCCCAAATAAAAGTAATGGGACAAGAAGAAATTACCTAAGGCTGTTCCAGGAGAGGCATAATTTGATATCAGGAAAAATTTCTTCACAGAGAGAAAGGGTTGACAGGCATTGAAACAGTCTGCCCAGAGAAATAGTTGAGTCACTCTGCCTAGAGATATTTAGAAGACACGAAGATGTGGCACTTAGAGACATGGTTTAGTAGTGCATTTGGCAGTGCTGGGTTTGCAGTTGGACTTGATGATCTTAAAGGTCTGTTCTAACCTAAACAATTCTGTGATTCTATTTTCCCACAGAGAGCTACATCTTGTTTTTCACATGGTTGAACTAAAACTACACAATAAGGGAATTAGATTAAATCAGATTAAAAAAACCTCAGACAAGATCCAGCTCTGTCCTGTAAACACAATTTTTCAAATGATTTATAAATGGTTAAATTTTATATGTTTTTGTGTGATTTAGAGTGTCCCTCATTACACAAGGGGGACCAAAAAATCTGATTTTTCTTGCAGACTTTTCCCTATTTTTCTAGATTACCAAAACATATCTTCTCACATCAGTGTCAGCAAGGGATGGCTAGAATGAAAAGTCAATTTCTAATATAGTACCAAGATATTGAGAACTGTGATCCCAAGAAAAGCAATGATATTTTCAGAAATGCATAGCTCCTACCATTCCCTGTGAAGTTAAATTCTGAATTGTAAAATAAAGAAAAAAGCAAACAAAATAATAAAATATTGCATACCTGAATCATGTATCTACTAGAATATTGCAAGATGTATACAACCATCATTCCAGAATTTGAGATCCATTTAATTATATTTTTTTTAAAAAGTGAAAGGTTTAACTTGGTTAGTTGTAATAAGAATTCCTTTTAAAACCAAGTTTTGTCACATTTATACAGAAGGCAAAGATTCTGAATTTTCAGAATCAGTTTACAAAATGGTTTTGGTTGTTGCTATAAAAATAAAGATGCAGCTATAGAAAATCAGGGGAACAAGATACTATATAAGGACTAGGGAAAAACTTTGAAAAAGTTGCAATACTTATCTTATAAATGAGCAATGCGACTTCATCTGAATTAACATATGGCTTATTCCAAACAGGGTAATAAGAATTATGAGAGATTCAAGGAAAGACTGTAAGAATTATACAAATGGATACCATCTTATGAAGAGTGATAAAAAAAACCAGTAGGAAGAGTGCAACAAGAAAACAGAAATATTTATTAAAATCAGTACTATAGGGAAGAAAATTGAGCCATTCCTCTCACAGTAACATAGGTGATCTCAAAAAAAAACTAATTCAGGGGTTTTTTTATGTAAAATTTTAAAAATAATTTGCAGCAGAATGTATGAACAACAGAAGTTTAGAAAGATTCAAGGAACACCTGAATAACAGTACAGACAAGAGGAGTAATTCAAGTAATGAGACCTTCTAGAAAGCACCTTTTGCTTTTGCAAATTATATAAAGCTTAATATTTGCAGGCTTAAGTCAATCCATCTAAAAGCACAGGCCAGTGATGAACAGGACTACAAGTTATCCTCTTCTGTCTCCAAGGAGTTGTGACGCTAGCTATTGTTGACAGAAGGACATGCAAGACAAACCTCAGCTCAATAAAATCTGTCAATTCCTACACTCGTAAAATTACAAATCTAGAGAGCAATCTTTCCCCTGAATTCTCACATAACTATCAATATTTCTACATCTATAAAATAGAAAGTTTATATTGGTATATAAACTGCTAGAGCAAGAAGTGTAGCCAGCTTTCTGAATGCAACAGTGATAATTCCTTACTGCAGGGGTCACACTGTTTTGCTAGTTCAGTGTCCGATACTAAAGGAGAGTTAAACTTTTTTGTATGATCTTATCTCTATCCTCCATTTAAAAATGCTGAATTTTTCTTTTGTTTCCGCTGAACAGCACTCAGCCAGCACAGCAATATAGCTTGAGATGGGATTAACTACAGCAGACAAGACTCTCTGGAAATAAAAAAAAACATTCCTACATTAAAAAAAAAATCACCTAGCCCTTTATGTCTTTTCCGAGGCATTGACAGCTACACATGCAGTAAGGTTTTCTGGAAGGAAATCAACAAGAGACTAATGCATGAAACTAGAAATATTTTTTAATGTTAAAAATTGAATCAAGGGAGTTATTTTCCCCATCTCCCTCTGTGCAAAGATGTTATTTAAAAAAAAAAAAAGGTTTATATTTCTCCCTCTTGATAGATCACATTGAAAATGCCATTCTTCTTCCTGATAGAATTTACAAAGCAAGACAAGTAAGAAGATCCATGTCTATTTATGTTTACATAAACATTGCTATGAATACACATGTAACAAGGATAACAGGAACAACATATATGATCTGAGACTTAATTTGAACAAATCACTGTCAGTGATATAAGGATCATGAAAAAATTATAAAATCCAGCCCTTCATAGAAGGTACAAGGCACACCTCCTGAGTAAACTTATTTATGGTCAAGAACTAGTGTGTTTTATACCATACCAACACCTTTTCAAAGGTGCCAATATTCAGAAGTAATCCAAAATTTCAGGTAACAATTGCAGGATTGTAAGTGCTTAGTGAGAAGAGCACAAGCTAGAAAACAACCTATGATGGGGTTTGATCATCTCTGTGTTGTGAGTAGTCTATGCTAATATTTCAAATGCTGTAACAAGGGTAATGCTGTAGAGTGAAACACTTTCTTAATATTCTTGACTCTTACATAATCTTCCCTACATGAAATTTTGCTTTTGCTGATGACTTTTCTATGGTTTAACATTATAGATATGGCGCTCCACTTATGAAGCCACAAAAGCTCCTCACAGGGAGGAGCCACCAGCCTCAAAGTTTCAATAAACATCCTATTAAAGAGGCATTTTTTTCCAGCTTTCTGTGCTCTTCAGCCGAGAGCTATTTCTCAATCCTTGCTGGAAAATTGCAATGAAGTAGCAAAATAAACAAATCATGTAAATTAAAAGCAAAAAGAGTGAGAAAAAAATTGAAGAAAAATCATTCTGTCACACACACAGTCCTTGAGTATAGCTCAGTACTTTTAGTTTTGTTTAAACTAAGGGGTGTCTTTCACAGATCCATAGGGCTGGACTACCACTCATGAAGTCACCTGTGCAGCTCCCTCCCACATCTATTTATGGCAATCCTGACATATCTTTTCTCTGTAGATTGATTATAAAAGATTTGCACTGAGAGGGACCACACAGCCACAATGTGGATCAGTTACACTAGGGAAACAAATTTTCCAATGCTACCATGTAAGGTCATTACTATTACAATGCATCAGGAATACAGAAACAAATTTATTCCATTCCTCTTATAGGTCTTTGTATGTGCCCTTTGTATCCTCTTCAAGTCAAACAATATCTCTTTCTCTTTCCCCAGAAATCGTGCTCCTTTGATCTCTGACAGTTCTTCCACCAGTTTCACTCCAGCTGGCCCACATTTTTCCATATACAAGTGTTGTATGCTACCTAATGCCTTAAAACTTCATTCTGAAGCTATATTCCCATATATAAGTATATTAATTTAATATGTTCTGGTCTGGTAATGGCAGGATGTTAACTCCTCTTTGGCTTATGATCCACAAATGATCTCTCTGTTACTACCTGTTTGGAAGTATTTACATTATTTTAAGCATCTAATTAAGGTACTTGCTCTGGCAATGTTCAGTTCCTCATTTTAGTCCTTTGCATGGTCCAGAACACAAATCTAAAGTAGCCCGAACTAAATAATAAATATGACTTCTCAGCATTTTCCATGTGATGTATGAATTCATCTTATTGTCTTTTCCAATGAAATATTATCACAGGTCTGATACATTCAAGAATTACACACAAGTACATCTGAAGATATTAATTTCAGAGTGGATCTACTTTGGCAGAAATTCAAGCTATGCAATAATATTCAGAAGACTCCTCCATATACCCAAGGACCATAGCAACAAAGATAAGTAATTAATTGGATGATGAAATTGAAAAGAAGGGTCTCACAAGAAGGCTTCTGAATAAAAGGCAAATATAAGCTTTTTATTTTATGTGCTTTGCACATCAGGGGACACAGAATGAAACAATAAAGGCATGCAATTTTTGGCTTGATATGTAGTTTACACTTTAGTGGTAAATAAATAAATAAGTAAATAGTAGTTCATTTTATCATTAGATGTGCCAAAAAGACCTCAAATGCTGTTAAAAACTGCAGTTATTATCAATTCTATGCTGATAAAGCCAAATTTGAAAAAAAAAAAAAATAAACTGTGACAAGCACCTGTAACTTAATTGTCACAGACTCACAGAGGTTTCCAAATTCCACCACTCAGATAACAATTCTTGCCACATGTTTTTTCAAAGAGGTCACCCAAAATTGGACTGGGGACAAAAGCTCAGGCCTAACATGTTGTATTTCATCACCTGTCAGTGGGCAATAGAGAATAACTAAAAAAGGATCTGGATAAAGCTATACATGCAAAATGCTAGTGAAAGTTAGGTGGGAAAATAGGACAATATTTACATTACAGTAATGTATCTTATAAAAATTGTGCTGGAAATTGATATGAAACCCGAGAAATGAACCATAAAAATATAAGCCTTTAAAGAAATATGTTGTCACCATACAGAAACTAAGAGAAAAATAATGAATCTAAATTGCTATTCTACAAGTATTAGATTATATTCAAACCTTTATTATACTCAATACTTAATGGTCATGTCAGGAATGCCCAAAATACATAACCAGCACTGGTAAGAACTAACTTAGATTTTCGTAAACCAAGATCAGTCAGTGTAAGGAAATTCTAGTGAACTGTCATTGATGAAGAGAAGGCAAATATATTTATGGTACTCACTTTTACTTATGTGGGATATGTAGGAACTTAACAAATGAGTCTTGAGCATGGAAATTCATTTCTAAAATGTTTAATATTATCCAGAGATTTTAAAAATTTTAAACAAACTAACAGACGCACATAGATACATGTATTTAAAGATATTAATAGATAAAAATACATAAAAATATAAAGAATTTTTCTTTTTTTGAAAACTAGGCAATGTTCTATATTCACCAATTTCAGAAAGAAAAGCTTTGGTTAACTGTAGTGTACTTGGGAAGTCATTTGGGGTGCAAGGATACCAGGCTTTCAGGAGGGTATTTTCCAGACTCACAATTATTTCAGTATCTAGTTTTGTAAATTCCACAGTATATGGAGAACCTTTTCTTTCTATCATCCCCATAACAGCATCAAGTGCAAATTAGGTAAGGTCCAAGCACACCCTACAATCATATCTGAGGTTATTTTCATCTTCTAAAGTAAACTAAAACAATAAATTCAGCATTTTTTTATGTTAATATTCTGTTCACTTAAAATGATTAATTTATTTGCTTTGGAGACTTTAGAAAGCTCACAGGTAACTGAGGAGTGTAATAAATACTTCTGTAATTCTCAGATTATATCCTTTCTGTAGCTGTAGTTATTTCATGGTAACACTCTTCCAGATTCCCCATAAAGGTTTTATTAAAAATGTCAGCTGATGCATACTAACTGCATCTGTAAGATGCAGTGCCTACTAGAAATGTAAGCAAAAAGTCCACAATTTCTAACACATTATCATTTCTACTGTGTACAGTATTTGTATTTGAATATATTGTAGGCATAAATAAAATTTATGTATTAATAACAAAATTTGGGTTGTACTTGGTGCAGATATTGTCTTATTATTATTTCCATCTACTTTTGACAGAAATATGATTATTTTCATTTGTTCTAAAGGGACTACCTGATGCTATCAATGTTTACTTTAGCAGAATGTTCCATAAATCATTCATAATAAAGATGAGGAAATTACAGAACTTTGAAGTACAAAATGCAAGTTTAGCAACAGCCTGTATTGAATGTTAAGATATCTCTCAAGTACATCTTCAGACCAACTTGTAGGAAATATGCAAAGGAAATGGAATCTTTTCTGGTACAGGCGATCTGTGAATCAATATTCTGCTACTCCAGAGTTTTGAACACGCTTTTTCCCCATCTACTCTATCTAGTTCTGTTTCACTGAAACAACCTCTAAAGGAAAAAAATGTCAAATTAAAATCTAGTGAGGAAAATAAATACATTTGTGTGCTGTTTACACAGTGATACATTCACCTGGTTATTATAGGATGCTATGATTTAAAATAGTGCTGTCGAATGAGAGCAACAAAGAACTTCCAGCAGGCACCATGGAAACTCATAATCATAAAGCCATCTTAGAGTAGGATAATAAAAATATATTTAAACAGACTTTGTTCCTTAGTGATACAGGATAAATCACAAAAAGAAAAACGGAATTAATTATTGCAAGGCTACAGCACAGTCTTTATCTGCAAACAATGCAGAGGAAATAACAGGGAGACAGCTGAAGAGTCATAGTGACAGCATTAGAGGTCATTAATACCTTCCGTGAGGACTGAATGCATTTTTGAAATGTCATATACACAATTTAAACAGATATATGAGAGTTCATTTTTCATTTTATGTAGAATATTTCACAAGCAATATTTAGGTAAGTTTGTAAATTATGACAGTAAAATGTTTTTCTGGCCCGTATAATTAAAGGTATATTTCTCTACTTCATTACATCCCTGAAGCTCTTTGCCCCAGATGAAGGCAGGGTAGATATTTTGGTTTGGTCAGGCAAGCCACTGTAAAATATCCTTAGTTTGGGATTTATGATAGGGGCTGAGTAGCTAAAAGTCAGGACAAGACTTAAAATACTTGTTCATTTAGAAAATGTAATAGCTTTTAAAATAGCATCCAATCTATTTACCTTCTTTTTTTATGGCAAGTGTGTTAATTAGCTTTCTCTGAGCATATAAATATAAGCTGTACCCAAACATCTTACAGGTTTACTTTCTGTGCTCTGGTGCTGTTTTTATCTATTCTTGATATCTAGAAACCCTCAAACTAAGAACTGTCTTTCAAAACCATATTTTTTTATTCCTTATGCAATTCTTTATGAATGCAGAAAGAAGGAAAATATAGATAACAAATCTGATAAAGCTATTATAAAAATGATTCACTAGAGATAAGATGCCCTACACTCTTCCAATAAATAATACTTTTTAGGCTAAAAGGAGCTACAAATACCATTTCAAATTCTTGAAAGCAAGGTTTAGTATCATAGGATTAATTTTCAGCTTAAGGTACTAATGCATATTTCTAGCACATATTTTGGTTTAGAATAGGAGAGAAGAGAGTATCTTGGGTTGGAAGATCATCTAGCTCCAGCCCTCCTTCCATAGGCTGGGACACCTTCCACTAACAGGCTGCACAAAGCCCTGTCTAACCTGGTCTCAAATACCTCCAGGGCACTCACTGATTCCCTGTGCAGTGTGTTCCAGAGCCTCACTACCCTCACGTGAAATTTTTCTCCTTAGTATCTAATCTAAACCTGTCCTCTTTCAGTTTGAAGCCATTTCCCCTTATCCCATCTCTACATGCCCTAGTCAAAGGTCTCTCAAGTCATGTTCTCTTGCAGGCCCACTTTAGGTACTGGGAGGTGCTCTAAGGTCTCCCTGGAGCCTCCTCTTCTCCTGGATGAACAGCTCCAACTCTCTCAGCCTGCTTCTGCAGGAAGTGCTCCAGCCCTCTGATTATCTTTGTGGCCTCCTCTGGACTCTCTCTCCAACAGGTCCTCATCTTTCTTATGCTGGAGTTCCTAGAGCTGGGTGCAGCACTCCAGATGGAGTATCATGAGTGGAGTAGAGAGGAAGAATCACCTCCTTGATCTGCTGGCCATGCTGCTTTTGATGCAGCCCACTGGGATATGGCAGGTTTTCCAAGGATCTCTCTTGCTGAGTATCTGCTAAAGGTTGTAAAGTTTCTGTCTGCAGCTATATTGCTACCTATTACAAAATCTAATTTACTATCAAAACAAGACTGGAAGACACTACATTTTGATAATGCTGTCCAAGTAAAGGTAAGCAGGGAGTCACTATTAAGGTTGATGCTGTTTCTAGAGGTTCTTTTGGAATTTTGGGGTGTTTTTTACCCCACTCATAAACTTCAGATTCTGAAACCTTCTTTCTAGTCATAGTTGAAATTAATATAGCAAAGTTTTGATAATCTAACAGCCATCTTACTATATCTTTAGATGTATTATACAAAGTAGAAAACAGTGAATAGGATCAAGAAGGCAAATTACATCCATATAGCAATGATACAGTGTTGCAGGAATTTCAGATGAAATATTTTGTTTGTTTTTGAGCTAGAGGAAAATATAGCTTTTACATCATAATAGGTCAAACTTTGCATAGGCTCAAAACTGCTGCAAAATTCTGTTCGAGTTGTTGTAAGAAAATATACCAGTATCTCCCATCTTTGCTTCTGAATTTTGATTAATTCAAAAAGCACTGATCAGCTTCCCTTCATCATCTCACACTTCTGGTATTTCAAAGAGGTTTTAGCCAGATATAATCCTTTTGCTGTGATGAGCCAGCCAGCAGAAATCCCCAGTCCACCCCTGCTCAGTGACTAAGAGGTCCTGAGTCACTTCTGGGAGGGCTGGCAGCAGCCTGCAGCCACACCAAAAGGCACAAATTGCTGCACTGGAAGAGTAAACTGCCTATAAATATAAATAACATTTGTTTTCTTTCTCCTGTTACAGCTGCCACCTTATAAATCTAACTATTTTGCACTTCCTTTTTTTTTTCAACTAAATTAAGCCAGACAGGTGCCTCATGCACTGTGGGAACTGTAGAACAAACCAAGAAAAACAGCAGGAGAACCTAGTCTTTAAAAAGGTACAATACAAAGAGACAACAATAAGAACAATTTTTAGAAAAGCATGCTGCAACAGTGAATTCTC
Source organism: Thryothorus ludovicianus (assembly GCA_013397245.1). NCBI lineage: Eukaryota > Metazoa > Chordata > Aves > Passeriformes > Certhiidae > Thryothorus > Thryothorus ludovicianus. The sequence goes on from VZTB01006934.1 coordinate 430,730, forward strand.
TAGAGGAGCTCCCTACCCTGGTTACACATCAGATGGTTGATTCAGTAACTACAGAATTGCAAAATACCATGGTTAGTTTAGTCTTCATGTGTCTAGGTGATGACCTGTGACACCTTTACCATATAATATATAAGTAAAAATGAATATTTTTGTGGGTTGTACACAAATTTCATTAGACTTTTAGGATAAATTATTTCTCTCCATCTATTGTACTGCTCTGTCATTGGCTCAGCTTTGTTAATAGACCCTTAAATTCTACTACGAAAAAATGCACCTAGCTACTTACAGCTCAGCAATAAATTTCAACCCTTCTTGTAAACTATTATGAGTTATAGTAATCTTAAAAGCAGCAAGGCAAATGTTTCAGAATGGTTCCAGATGTGCACAACCAATTCTTCACCCAAAATGCAACCTGTCAGTCAGTACACAAAAGAGGGAACCTTGTAGGTCTTTCAGAAGACAGAAATCCTATTAGAGAAGCTGCTCAGGATGTTTGTGCCTCACCACCCAGGTCACAAGATTCCAGCCCTGCTGCCTCTGATTTTTCCCTGTTGCCCCACAACTCCCATTCACCATCTGCCTCAGAGCAAAAGGAGTGTGAGCATCATTGTGGTCTGATCTGCTACACCTCTTGTTTGAGTACAAGCAGCTATACAGACAATTGAAGCCCTGGAGGAAGATGCACTATGTACATCTCAAGCAGAGAAAGGGATCTGGACACAGAATTTCAGTGGCTGTTTTCCAAACACGAGCATGTTTCAAGCCCTGAACCTCATGAGTGATCATGAGAGAAATTTATTAAGCATTCCTATTTGAATGCACAAACTAAGGTGAAAATTAATAGGACAATAAAAGCTATTTAAGTTTTGCTTGTATAATGTGTGCACAGTTTGTAGTTGTGTGTTAATACATTTTTTGCCTATACATAAACAGGTGACACTTATGGTGACACTTTTAATCTTTATCCAAAAGTGAGCTGGCCTACTAAACAATGTATTACAGTTTTCATTAAAACAACACTCCAAGTGTTCCATCTACAGCTTAAATCTTCATTTCCTAGTGATCACTCTGTGCCAGGCAGACTCCCTGCCTCTAGAAAACATATCTGCATTATAAAAGGGACAGAGGTGTAAAAGAAACCATCTTAGTTTTAGGTGTTGAGCTGCAGAGTCTACTCCTCAGTGCCATTACGTTCAGAGGAGGCAGGCTGTAGCACCTCTACTCTGCATGGACTGCACAGGGAGCCCTGTGTACAAACCTAAGCCCAGCACCTTGTTTCAGTTTCTGAATTTTGGTAGTACAAATTTTCTTCCCTTTCTCCTACATCAGGAAGCACATTGATTTTTTTTTTTTTAATTTTTAACTTCTCAGAAATTCCTTTCCATATCTGAAAGAATAAAATCTCAACAAATGAGCACTGCAATACAGCTGTGGTCAGCCTAAGACCTAGGGTTTCCTATAAAAATTATCAGTACTGGACCACCTTGATTTATCTACACAAAACAAGCACAGTTAGTTTAAAAGTACCTCAGCTCATTTAAAATTATAAGTTATTCAAGAGTGAATAGAACTGCCACAAGAATTGGAAAACCTTTGCTTAATGTCCAAAATTCCTTTAGAACTTTATAAAGAAGATGCAGAGTGGACTTTTGACACTTAGCTAATTACAGGCTTTTTCCAAATTTGAGCCCAGTTATTATGAAAATAGAAAGGAAAGAAAGCTAGTGAAATTTTGGCTTCCACACAACGTTCACCAGATCTACTGTGCTAAATAAGTTAATCCAGAAAAACCAGCTAAATCAGTTAATCATTGACAAACCTGCAGCTCCACTTTGGAGACAGGAGGTAAGAGGCAAGCAGGTCACATGTGCCTGTGTTTCTGCCTGCTGATGGAAGAGAGCACATGATAGGGTGACAGTACAGGAACATATGCAATTATTTACTGCCTGTGCTGCCTGGAAGAAGCAGGATCTGCTCTGAAAAGATGGGCCCAAGAAGAAATCTAAAGAGACAGAGCATGGAAAGGGATCAAGGCATTCCTTTTCAATCAGGTTCAGCAAAGCTCCAGGCAGCAGCAATGATACCAGGACTTTTTCCAGCATCAGGTTATAAATTAATTCCTGGTAGATTGTGAGCTAAAAATATACCTCAAAGAGATGCTATCAACAGAGGACTAGGAGAGCTCCAAGAGGAGAGCAATATCTGGCATATAGGTAAGAGCCCCATTTTGAGAAAAGGGCTACTTATTCACACTCTCCTGACCCTGAGATTTGCAGGGATTTAATTCAGCTGGGAAAAGCTAGGTTTTAATTTTTACTCCCATGGCTGGAAGGTTGCTGGAACTGGGTTCTGCTGAACTGTTTAGGAAATCTTCTTTGCAGAGAAAGCCTTAGCTCCAACCCAGAGTGCTTGGGTTTAGAGGAAGATGAATTAAACCCTTTCCATATATACTTTATCTGCTTCCTGCAGGTCAGCAGGGGGGCAGCCTGCCAGAAAGGCAGGTCACAAGCCACTCCTCCCTATACAGAGTAACCATTTTTCATAGAAGCAAAAGGAAATAGCATGATAGCAACCAGGAGTCTTGCCTGATGGTCCCCACTCCTATATAGAGGAAAATGGCTTGCACGAACCTCAGTAAGTCATGAAAAAAACTAAGAAAGTAACTACCTGCTGAGTTTGTTTGAACCAGAATTATCCACTAACTTGAACATTTCTTCAGCCTCCCTTTCTTTACTTCCATGCCAAAACAGATCTAGAAGCTGTCACCATATGTTGATAGTACTCATTTACTTATGCATTCCTTGTTTTTACTGAACAGATGCCACTGCAATTTGGAGACGAGTTTTAACTTTCTTTCTTGTCCTGACATATATTAAACTAAAACTAATAGTCCAGAACTCAGTGGCCTGGGTTTGAGTACTGCTTTGTAACAAGAAAAAGCCAGAATCTGAATTTCACTTACAGAATTTTCAATGTGTCCAGAATAAATTCCTGTTTTGAACTTGAAACAAATGAAAACAAATTACTAAAAATTTGGTTTTAATAAATGATGATTGAAACCCCTCCTGCCTCCTTAACCACCATACACATATGTATTGTGAGTATTTTTGAAAAGTAGTATCAGCCCAAAAATTTGTATTTTAAAAGAGGGTATTAAATATACAGAGATAGATAATGTAGCAAAATAAATGTGTGTAAGTATCATCCTCCTTTACAAGGCCCCAGTAAAACCTTACCCTTACCTTGCTGTGCACAACCTGCTTCTCCCAGGGGCAATAAAAATAAAAATTAATTCAGTTTGGAACAGATGCAGAGAAGGATTTCTAAGGTGATGAAGGAAGTGGAGAGCTAATGTTAGTAAAGACTAAAAGAAGGCTAGATCATATAGCCAGAAAAAAGAAGTCTGAGAGCAGATCTTAAAGTTCTCTATTAATAGATCAAAAGGTAAACAGAAGGGAGGGAAAAGGAACTATTCAAACCTAGAATCAATGCCAATGGAAAAGCAAATGGTTAAAAAGTGACCATAAATAAATTTAAAACAGAAGTGAGAAAAATATTTCTAAAAACAAAGAAATCAAACTTTGGAAGCCTCTTTCAGTAGAAGCAGAGAGGGAAAATATTTTAATTAATAACAAGATGGAATTAAGTGGTTTCATTTGGTAATAGCAGCAAATTGGACTAAATTACACTGCCCCCTCTATTCTATATCTCCTTTTGTTTTCAAGATAGAAACTGAAAATATTTGTAGATACGAAGTATATCAGCAGTGCATGAAGTATATGAGAATTTATTGCAATGTGTACAACACTTTTTTCACTCTTACAAGAGCAGCTATTCGCACTGCCTTCAAAAGAAATCGTAATGCAAACTACAAAACCTAAACAATTATTTCCAGATTAAGCCTCAGGTTAATTCCATATTAATGTAGCAAATTACATTTCTGAGGGACTATGCAATTTTAGCTCTTGGAGGTTTTTTTTTTGTGCTATCATCTAAAAAATCATGGCTAAACACTTCAAACTGAAATAACAAATGGTTACTCTTGGACTCAGCCTTGCAAGATGAATGTAGCTGGTCAATAATCCATTCTTTCATTTAATTTCATGTGTTTATTTTTAAATGCTATAATGCTGATTTGGTTAAAAACATGTTCCAACATCAATGAATCACTGGTAATCCTCAGGTAACCAGGAGCTATTTTTATGTCCAATTAGGAAGGGGGTTTTAAATTCATTTAAATAAAATATCTGGAGATAAGTATTCAGTTGAATGGCATATATTTAACTTCAGTTTAGAAATGAGTGAAATGAAAGAAAATACAGTAAAAATGGTCTTTCTGAAGTATTTAGAGGGGTGAACCTACTCTGAAAAAGGTAGCTTGTAAATTTGTCCCATCACCATTTGGAAAAGTAAAATGAGAGTCAGTGATTTTGTAAATATTCATAGATGATGGGGGGAAGGGTGGAAAGCACAAAGTGATCTGTCTGGATCTGAGCACAGGCAAGTTTATTTCAAGGCATGAAGCAAATTTCCTTTCAAAGTCTTCAGCAGTAATATTTGAAACATTTCACTGTCTGAGTTTGGGCTTTTGCTTTGCCTTTAGGGAAGCACAGATGTCAGTTCTGTAGTTTCATCTTATTTAAAAGGATAAGTGGGAATAGTGAAAACAAGATTCCAGTGATGCAGCAAGATGGACATTAGCATAACAGGAATACTGCTGGCTGCTTCTTCTGCAAAAATGTTCAGGCCACATTACTAAATCTCAAGAACTGATAGGCTTTCTCTTTTGGGGTATGGTCTCTCCAGAGGGCAAGGGGGAATGGAAATAGTTTAAAGAGTCCACACCCTGGTTGTTAATCCTTCTTTAGAAACATAATCTAAAGATTCTTTTTGGAAAAAGGGAGAGCAAATTTAGCGCTAATAGGTACAGCCTGGTTCCTGCAAACAGCTGGAAATCTCACCATCCAAACTTCTCTATATCAAAGCCTCCAGCAAAATGACCTCATATTCTGAATACAGCTTGGATTTCTCCCTCTGACATCTCTCTGAAACAGTGAGCATTTTGCTATCAATGCCAAGCTTTCAGTTTTAGAAGGGAGTTATTTAGTGGAGAGAGATGGGCAGAGTATATGTCCTAGGATTTGACTTTTTAGGCCAAAGTTCTGTTCTCAAAGTGCCTGTAATTGGGCAGGCTGGGGTTTCAAGTGCCTAGTAGTCCTCTTTGAAGCCTCTATTCCTTACTAACCACTTTTTTGTTATCAGCAAACTTGTGCAGAAAGCTGACTTCTGCAGTGTTTTGTTGATTCACACCATTTGTCCCAAAATAGGAAAAAAACTTAGTTAGTAATTATATTGTTTGGAACTCTTTTAAGAGAAAATTCCATGGTTACCGACTCTCCCAGGCTTGAAGGAAATTAAGAAAAAAAGATAATAAAAAAGTAAATGGACCTTTATGTTCCAAGACTTTAAACTCTGAGAATGGTAATACACAGCATTTGGTGCTTAACTTCATACCACAATTTTAGCATAATTCATGCAAGAATACTTGTGTTTATTATGGAGAAATTCTGAACACAAATTGAAAAGTAGTCTGACTTTCAAAAAAATCCATGAATTTTCATGTTATCTAATCACCTCCTCTAAGAATCACTTTCTCAGATCATTCTTCAGCCATCACTCACCTGATCTCCTCCAGTTTATGCATCTAAGGCAGCATTCTATATTTTTCTGCATCTAATGTTATTTTCAAAGTTATTTTGTGCTTCTCATGTAATTTTAAATTCATTTATTTCCTGTTTTTCTGGGAACTCTGCAAAAGCAGCAGTTTTGTAACATTTTGTGATGCTGATTATGAATACAGTGTCTTTCCAAATCTTTTGTTGATGTCACCACATGTATTATAAACCAAATCTGTTCCAGGTGTTTGGGCTGCTGCGCTTCTTGTGAAAGAAAATACATAAACAGATTGCAGTGATAAAATATTTCTCATCAAGAGTTGTGAGTTACCACATAAACTTTTCCTTGGTAACAGGTTTTTTGTCTTTCACTTCTTTCAATACTTCAGTTAACCAATTGATTATCTCTAGACTGATGTGTGCTTCCTACTGAGATTTTACTGTTCAAAATTCACTGTTTTGGGGGGATACTTTGACATAATCAATAGTTCCTTAAATAGAGAAAATCCACATTCCTCAAACATGATGGCTTTCTATATGATTTCCCACAGGCTCTTCATGGGACAGCTCCCTTGTTTGCATCCCTTTTCAGCTCTGGTTGTCGTCAGGGTAGTGCAAACCAAACAGTGCCAGTTCTCAGTGCCTGGCCCAGAGGACCCAAAGCCAAGAGTACCTTGGTCAGCACTGTTAAACCTGCAGCTTTCCAACATGTAGCAGCACTGAAAGTGCTGAGAGAGAGCTCTGCCTTGGAGTGGTCTGGCCAATGGTGCTCAGCCAGGGCCAAAACCTGTGAGGGACCATCCATCATTTTTACAGGTAGGTATTATTGCTAGATTTATACCTTTTTCAATTAATAAGAAATATCCCATATTGCCAATAAATCAGAGGAATTATATATAATATGACTAAACAGAGATTCAACATTCGCCTCTTAGCCAACAAGAAATTTACTCTTTAAAATGAGTAGATCAGACCAGAGAATGAGGCTGAAACAAGTGAACAGAAGTTTCCAACAAGTTAAAAAAATTGTATAGAATGCGTTTTCACAAGAGAGGGGAGAACACAAGAGCTAGGCATAAAGTTCCTCAAATGATGTTTCTTTCTGTGAGGATGTCTACTTACTTTGTTTCCATTAATTATTTCCCCTCTGTTTTTTTAATCTCTCATCCAGAAATATTTCAATAAAAACTAAATTAAAATAGGATTTGAGGCAGTGCTATTAAGAATTAGAAATTTCATTGTCTCAGTGTAGGGATTTGTTTGCTGTCTTGGCTCTCTTCTCACTTTTCTTGGTTACAGAAACTTTAAACACCCACCCAGTAAGACATGTTACATTATTAACTCCTAAGTGTGAAAAATGTAGTTTCACTCAAGTAACACATGTCATCCAGCTGTCCAAACCAGCAAAAAAGCAACCTCCTCAGCTACTTACAAAGGGATTAGGAATTTAAGAGCAAGACTATGATCCAGTGAATAAAAGGATAAACAATAAATAAATGAAACCTAGACCCCCTCTCAGTCTCTGCTTCTGATTCACTCTGAGATTCCAAGCGTCTCTTAACCTCTCTGTGCCAGAGTTCCTACATCTGTAAGGCAGAAACAACACTTTCATTACAAAGTACATGGAAACATATGTAAAAAGCTGGATGGCACAGTGACTTTAGCAATTACTGATTGAATATAATGCAAATAGAGCCCTGCTGTACTGTAACATTGCAACATTTAGATTCTTTCATGAATGCTACCAATAAAATCAAAGTTCACAGGCTATTTTGAATTTAAAAAATGGAAATAATGAAGAAATTTGCATACTGCTGGATTTCTTCCAACACATACAGATTGATGATATAAGATGATAAATTTTCAGATGCAGTAATTAGCTGTATTTCCAAACTGCCTCCTTTCAGTATCTTTCTCACCACATGTTCTTTACAGAGGAATTGTAAAGCAGATAATATTGAGTACATAGAACCAGGCAAATAAAACATCCTACCCTATTAATACCTAGGACACTTAGCTCACATGGCTCTGCAGCTTGCAGGCTTAACACTATATATCATGCTGGAGAGAAACAGCTTTTAAATTAAAATAGAATAAAATCAGCTGCCATAGAAATATTTTTCAGAATAGAAATGAGACATTAACACTCAAAAATAATACAGGCAGGTTGACAGTGAAGACATTCCATTCATGGAATGGAGGTTCCAACCCACCACTACATCTCCTGGGGATTTTTTTTAAGTTTGTGAAGAAATTTGAATTTGGGCCACATACATTCCAGATCAATGCTTGGGCCATGAAGCAAGTGATAGTTTGGAGGCTGGTTAGTCATTGTAAGTAGAAATTCCAACCCGAGTTTAATTGTTGGCACTTGCAAATAAAAATTTCCTAAATAATCAGTCCTTTTTGTTTCTGTCAATAAAAAATTAAAACCCTTTCCTAACTCTAACCATTCAATATGGTTAATTGTCACAGCACCAAAGGAATAATGTATACTTGTAAAGAGAAGAAACTGTTCAGTTTACAGTACCAGTACTAACTTCATGATTCTACAGCCTCAGTGCATGGTCTCCTGATATGACCCTGTTTTCCTTGATTTGCCTTCAATTAGAGCCAAGAAAATATTTGCAATTTTGCATCAGGTTTTTTTTGGCTACTTTGTAGACAGTCAACACTATTTACTAAAATAATTTCACCATAAAACAGTCAGTTTTCACATTGAACTGCCTTCATTTGTAAATACATTTCATTTTTTGAACAACCAAAATTTATCCAAAGAAAATATTATTTTTGATTACAGAGAACAAACACAAAATAAATTACAAAATGTAAGTATATTTCATCAGTAAAACTGAAAACTTTCATTTTTGAACTCATGAGCAGTCATATTCCTCTATAATTCTTTCAGAGACCCTCAAAGTCATTTATTCATACAGTTTTATGTCCCAAATATTCATTATTTCCATTAGAAGATCTCATCCCTGTCTTTTCCAGATTCTGAGGGTTCTCACCCATATCCTCTTTTACCTTAGAGTATTACTTATTTATTATAAAATCATAAATGCAAATATCATCTTCCTGCAGAGTGTTAGAATATCTACCTTAATTCTGTAGACCTATCTTATGCAATCCTAAATATTATCTTGTCTTTCTGATCATTCTCTCTTGAAGAGAGAAGGTTTTGGGGTGACTGAATTGTGGTCACCTGAAGGGACCCTACAAGAAAGGTGAAAGACTATTTATAAGAATATGGAGTGACAAGACAAAGGGTAACAGCTTTAAATCGACAGAAAGTAGGTTTAGAAAACATATTAGGAGGAAATTCTTTGCTGTGAAGGTGGTAAAGCCCTGGAACATCTTGTCCAGAGGACATGGGTGCCCCATCCTTGGAAGTATTGAAGGTCAGGTTGGATGGGGCTCTGAGCAACCTGGTCTAGTGCAAGGTGTCCTTGCCTGAATCAGGGGGATTGGAACCAGATGATTTCTCAGGTCCCTTCCAACCCAAACCATTCTATGATTCTATGGTCTAATAACTGATTTCAAGTCAAGCTTAACATGGCTATAAAGAATCCATCCAGTTTTTTTTCTGCAAACCTTCATCACTGCATTTTATCTCAACAGCCATATAATACTGCCATGCTTCTCTGCCTGATGGGTATAAACAGCATCATCTTCAAACCAAACCTCTTACAGTACTCACATCACCATCATTGTTACACGTTGCAGCTTCTCTCTCCATAACTTATCTGTGAAGAAGCAGCTCTTCCATCCACGAGCTCCCACAAAAAACGCAAAAATACTACAGGCTTTTCCTGTAGCCTTTATTCTGTACTTAGATAGTAATCACACTTGGTGATTGATTTGATTTCTCCTGATTGTCACATCTCTGAATCACTCTCACAGCTCTGCCATCTACTGCATTGTTCATCAGGTATTTACACCCTCTCTTCAGGCTCTTCACAACTTTGTTCCACACTCACAATTATCTCATATTCAGTTCCAAGAAGTTTCCTCCAATCAGCCTATTGGATAGCTTTCATTTTCAAATATACGTTTTTTTCCTTTATGCTTTTTCACCTCTTAGGAAGAATTTAGCAAATCATCCAAGAAAATCCATCATTATTCTCCTCTAGATTGCTCCTAAAATCCTCTGATGTGTCACTAGGTTGTTGATGCATTAAAACCACAATCTATCATGCTGAATAACACTCATGTATGGTGATTAGTTTTAGCTTTATTTGACATTCCCAGTATTCTGAAAAGACGATAGAGAGACAAAGATAAGCTAGGTTTATATTCACAATAAATAGGTCAACAAATCCACACCCATCTTTGTTCAGTGCTGTATAATCAGTGGAGGACATACAGGAGGCAGAAATAATAGTCTTCTGCATTGAGTTGCAAAATTGCACACCTAATTTAACAGAGGATTATTTATAACTGTACAGGAGCATTTGGTTGGCTTCTTTTTCCAACCTTGTAAAGCAACACCAGCATCACCAGGCTGAGTTCCAATTACCTGCATTCTCTGGGAGATTCTCGGGATGAAAGTGGTGTCACAATTGGTTTATCTCACCTTAACACTGTGCACATCCAGGCTATTAGGGAGATGTCTTGGAGAAGACATGTCTTTAATAGCATGGATATGCACATGTAGCAAATTTTAAAGCTGTTCAGTAAAAGTGGGTTTATTTTCTATGTGCTTCTTTTACTTCAGAGACCCATGACAGTGGCCAAAAGAGGCAGCAAGATTGAGATCCACTACATGGATGTGAATAAGGTGACATGTCAATCTTGTAGTGCCTTTCTTTCCTGTGTGCATTTTATATTCCTTATCGCTCCCTTTGAGTCTATATCAGAGCTAGCCTTCAGCAACAGAGTGATGGGGACAACTATAAAGCAGAAGAAATTTAAAACAACTGCAAAAACTCTTTCCTATTCACCTGAAAACCTGACAGCAGAAAAGTGGTGTTGCTTCAGCAGACACAGTCTCCCAGAGGGTTACAGATAGCTGGCAGAAGCTGTGGATAAGGAGGCTGCCAAAATAAATAGAATAGCAGAAAATAAATTTCAAAGTATCAACCAGATCATAGAGGAATCAACAGAAACTGGAGAATGTATTTAGATTAATCAATTTCACTGAGAGCTGAGTAGATGACACTGCTTCCCTTCCCTCTGAGCACAAAAAAAGGGAAAGTCTTTGCCAGCTATGTGGTAATCATGGGATGGGAAGCTAAAGCAATAACAGATCAAAATAATTTGGATTTAGTTGATGCAACCAAAGCATCAACTTTAAGTTGGACTTAAGTTAATTAAAAGGATTATGATAGCACTATCTGGCAAAGCTTACAGTATCAGCAGCAAGGTTTATACATGTGTACATCTTTAAATTAGATCCACAACATAATCTCTATCACTTTCCATCAATATTCTTGAGGAATACACCAAATTGTTTCCATAGTTATTCATTAAAAAAAACCAAAACAATTTATGACAAAGCAGGGAAAAAAATCATATTTTCCCAAACATCTAGTAAATCAACAGATGGTGACAATACAATAATTTATAATTATTTTTTTTTACAAAAACAACAAAACCAGACATATGCACACAAAAAAAAAAGTCCACACCACACACAGAAGTTAAACCCTCTTGCATAAATTTACTTTGGTAAAAGCCAGAAGAACACCACAGCAAAGCATAAAAGCAATAAACTTTTGCAGTAGGAAATGCAAAGTCATAGTCTTTCCAAATAATATTAATCCAGACATCTGCCCAAAAATCCTTCCTTATTTTGTCTAGGGAAATCAGCATATTTTAGCTTTCTCATACATACACAATCTTTTCATACCTAAATTCACAGCATTCATTTGCCAGCTCAACCTTGCCCTAGTTACAACCAATGCAAATATTTAACTGACATCAAAACAGTAATAATCTTGAATTTGGAAAATCAAGAGCAGGTATTGTGAGAGATCCACAATTAGTATCTCAAAGGGGAAGTAAAGCAAGGCAGTTCAAATAAATTAGAAGCCAAGGAGAAATGGAATGGTGCTGTGATAGCAGAGATTTCTTCACGCTCTCCTGAGGGCTCATGCCACGGCTCCTACTTGTGCAAACTGCAACATGCACCTGCATTTACTTGAAACATCATCACCTCACATAAAGTCCACAAATCCATGACAATAGGTACTTGTGCCCATTTGCAGCTGGAGGATAAAAATCACATTTGTCAGTCCCAGGCAGCAAGAAAATTACTACCCTGTGCAATTCTCAAGTAAAACAAGTCCCATAGATAGAATAATTCCTTTCTGGTTTCATGCTCTGCAGGTAGTGTTAAAATAGTCCTCAAGAAAAGGAAAGAACAGGGATCATTTCTCCCACAGAAGAGGAAGGATCTCCCCATCTCTGAAAAATATTTAATTATTTTCTCCATGGGGTTTTTTTGGGTTATTTTTTTGGTTGTTTTTTTTTTTATGAGAAATGGAGTACATTTACCAGATTACCACACCAAAAATTTAGCTCAGTTACCTGGAGCCAATATAGGTATTGACATCACTTGGTATGAAAAAAGATATTAAACAATGTGATTCCCAACAGCAGTGGTCACTTCTGCTAGTGCTACTCATGAGAGCAGGAAAACATAACATCTAAAGAACAGAGACTTTTTTGTGGTGGTACGGGAAAATTATATACTTGTTTTGACTTGTCTAAAGGCAGCTGTGTATTTTGATGACTGAAGGTTTAACTGCCTCTGTTCAACTGCCGCTGAAGGGTCTGTTCACTTCTTGCTTATGTTTTGTCCTCCTACAAAGCATTCATTAAAGAAAGCTTCATTCAGGTTCCACAGAGTCATCCACTGTGTGGAGCTCAGTGTATACCTCTGAGGTGGAGGTGAGAGTCTCTCCTGAGACAACTGTGCTGGAAAGAAACCTGAAAATGGTGAGGTGAAAAAACCTGTATAGGAAACTGTGAAAAGCAGTCAAGGAAATATAATTTCAGCAAGATGTGGTACAGTTAACAGAAGTGATGGAAAACAAATGTATTTTTAATTTTCTAAAAGCATAGTGTAGAGTCTGTCAATCTACAGAAAGCATAAAGAGAGATATGCAACTACAGTTCATTTGAGGAGAGAACCCAAATATATTTGTACAGGAGTTTCTACACTGTAAATAATATATCCTGTAATTCTTTAGCATGTTTATATGGGAATATATTTGAATTTCTTACCTTTAAATTTGATTGATGTTTGTTCTAAATAGTGAGAAGTTTGTTGGTCATCAGTGGGTGAACATATCTGTCACTGTGCCTAGATAAGTCATCATATAACTATGGCTTGGCCTCTTTTGTGCTGGTTTCCCACACTCTTTAATGGCAAAAGTGCTAGAGGATATCCAGCTCGCTGAACTCCAGGCACGTGTGTCTTCTAGCACAGGGCAGGGAGGCAAAATCTCCGTGCTGTGCCAGGCTCTTACATCAAAATTGTATTTGAATATTTCAAAGTACAGGCTCCTACTGTTGTCTTTCGGTTGTGACTCCTTTCTAGTTGAAGCTCATCTATCAGGCTGCAAAGTTCAGGTACTATAAGTGTGGGGAAGAGTTAGGCTGCTAATCCTGCTTACCCTGGCAAAACTTCTGGGGTCATGAATCCTTTCTGGAAGCTGCTGACAATCACTCAATAAGGCTCACTCATTGCTCAGTAACAGAACAGATCATTTAAAGCACATTTTATCAGTGCATGGAAAATACAGTGTCCAAGGTGTAGAGGAGAAAAAAGCACCTAAATAAAGACTTCTGCACAGCATGAACACCTAAATGGTTCGACCTAGACCTGTAATTTTACTTCTAGCGCTCATGGATTTTTCAGTGGTTGGCCTTTCAACCCTAAGTCTTTCTTTTAAACTGCCATTTTTTATGGGAAAAATTACAGTAGAAAAGAACTCCTAGAAAATATAAAAATTCTGAGAGATTGCAATTACAGTCTGCACACACTGGTGCAGGATTACAGATGCCAGTAGGATGTGCCTCGAGAAGTAATTTCACAAAATATGTACATTCTCACAATGTGATTCTGTGCCATTTTCCCTGTTGGAGATGGTATCAATCTTGCAGATTAACTGCTACTCATTCTGCTACATCCTCCAAGGGACTGTGGTTCTCTTCATAAATGATTCAGGCAGCAACAGTATGCAAACTTAACTCCTTGATGAGGAAGGAACAGCTCCTTGATCTTTTACTTTAGATTAATTCATTTTACTCCCATTACTCTGTAGGGCTGGCAGCTAGGAGATGGGTCTCCCAAGTGGGTGCTGTAGCTCATCTCATTGCTTCAATCACTTCCACAGGCTGAGAACCAAGTTTTAACATGGACAAAGGAATGACCTCATCAAAAAACCCCAGAAGCAGTCAGTGATAGAAAAAAACAAGTTATATTTGGGCAGTTTTTCCTCATCCACCTTTAAAATTTGAGACTACAGAGAAAGTTGGACTGTTTTTATCCCCTTAGGTGTCAATTTTTTTCACATTGAACACCTGAGAAAGAGAAACTAAGACATGTATAGGGTAGCATTAAGGGAACACTGAAGTGACAAGGAAAAGAGCATCAGGAAGCCTGAGACAGTAAGGGACCATAACCAAATAGTGATAAAGATGACTTTTTGCTAGACTCTGAAGGAGAACAGAATGATCTGCTGACAGCAGAATGAAAGCCTAAGATTTACACCAGAACTAGGAAAAGGTACTGACTGCTGGACTCCCTTGTAAGAATTGACAAGTCTGTCACTCAGACTGCTGCAGACAAGGAAGATATACAATATCTACCATAAGCAAAAGTGTCTGTGGCAAGAGTAAATGCTGATAGGAAGTGGGGGCAAGGAGAGCACAGAAAAAACTCCCCTTAGTTGCCCTTCACATTGGAACAAATGATCCTGCCAGAACAGCTCTGCCCAGCAGGCTCAAAGCAAGATGATCTGTGTGATAGCTCTCTCTGTCCCTAATGCAGAGATCAACAAGAAAGTGAGGATTAACAGATTAATTAATGAAATAGGTCATGTGCATCTGATGTGCAATTCTTGGGAGGAATTAAAGGGAAACTGTCTTTTGACACAGGGATTTCCTTGCTTCTGTCTTTCTAAAGATATAATTAGCACAAATGTTGTGTTAGCGTTGATGACATATTTTTATGGTTTTTTTAGTGTTTAATAGTTCAGTCATTCAGATGCTCCTAACAAGAACAGAAATCTTTACTTATTTGACCATAAGAAAAATCCAAGCTCAAAATACAGCAGAACTCTTTTGAGCATCACAGGATCTGAGTCAGCATCCAAGTTGAAATAGAAAAAAAAAGCCCTATGCTATACATGTGCTTAGTTTGAGCTTGTTTAACTACCTTTCTTAGACTGATGAAGTTTTCCAGCTCCAAAACCTGGGACAAAGTCATTCTGGTTTTGAAAAGTTTACTGGTATTATTCCTAAAATTAAATTTTAAATTGAAGCTTTTTATGAGGAAAGTATGTCAGCAAACAATAAACACATTCTTGTGAATTCCTAGCTATATCTTATGTAGGACTAAAAAAAAAAAAAAAAATAAAAAAATTTAAAAGAAGCCCAAAAAACATTAAAACTAGTGAAATCCTGCATCAGAACTTACTGGAGCAGCTGAACAAAGAATAAATCACAGTGTCCAAAAAGCAGCACAGTTAAGTGTTATATCAAACTGAAATATGACAAAGAAGACGATGTGATTACTCATTAAATTGGAAGTATGTAAAGCCTAATCTGATCTCCTAGTATTAAAAGCCAGATATCTTACACCTAGCATTTTATATTACAAGTATGCTCATTATGTTTTAAACATTTTGGTGCCTGATACTGACTTTAAGCCTGCAGAATAGGCAATTCAACACTTGCCAAGATCATATTTTACAGTTTAATCATCCTCATTCTTAATGATTCACACTTTGTTTTCAGCTGGCATGTTTCTAGTTTTGTCTTCCAGCTGCTGATTCCTGTTATGCAGCTCTCTGTTAGTCTAAAGAGCTCTGTGATACTCAGTAACTTCTTCCCATGAAAACACTTATCCACATTGATCACATTTCATGTAAATCATCTTGTAGATAAAACAAACCATACTGAGCTCTCTCTTTCAATCTGAAATTACCCTCAGCCCTCATACTGTTTCTGTTTATTTCCTCTGTGCTGTCAATTTTTCAACTTCCTTCTTTAAATACTAATTCATCTCATTCTAGCTGTTTACAAGCTAAGCCCTTGGCCTAAACAAGTCTCCAAGGTCCCTCTACAGTCTACAGAGGACAGAAGGCAACTCCAGAAATCAAATCATCCTTATTTCTTAGACACCTCTCTCAGGGTCAGGAAATGATTCAGATGTAACTTGTTCTCCACAGACTGCAGCAGGAATTTAGGCCACCCATCTGAACTTTCAGAAGGCTGAATTTCAGTTAATTCAAATAGATATTCAAACCCTGGTATCAGTTGCTTTCCTCATCTGTGCCTCTCTGCTACATCGTAACAGAGAAGCTGATTTTGATTTCTCACATAGTCCATGACACCTCTATCCTTGCTAACAATACTCTTCCAGATGGCATTTTCGTCTTTTGTAATCTATATTTGGACCTACCATGTTCTGGGAAAATAAAGATCACTATACAAGCTGCATTACTATCCCCATTGTTGTTATCAGCATTTGAACAGTTTCACATCTCAGCTGGACATCATGAAACATCTTGTTTAGGAGGCTTAATTAAATAATACTAAGCTTTACAGATAAATGGCAACTTTGATGCAAGCTGAAAACTTCTTTTAAAGATAGAATAACTCAGCATATTCCTTCATAAACAAGACCTAAAATCTCAGATAGTTGTATTGATTTCAGCCTTCAAAACAACCATAAACTTTGGAAACATTAACTTCATTTGGTAATAACACCTTTCAGTGATACAGCATAGGCTTGTCTCAATAGGTAATGGTTGAAAATATTTCAATTCTGAAATGTAAGAGATTATAGAGAGAGAAATAACAGTTATTGAAGAAACACTTATCCCTAAATCTTTGAATTTCCAAGATCCTAACATAAGTAGGCAATAAGATGTTATGAAAAACCTCTGCTGTGATATGAATCAAGGAAAACCACAACAGCTTAGAGATGCTCCAAAGGCACTAACTATGAAATAACCAGTTAACCTAGATCTTTGAATTAGTGACCTTACAAACAGTTTACCCTGAGCCACCGCCAGTATCTTGCAGCCATTCTAAAGCTGCAGATGAGCTTTGCTTCAATTGCTTTTGTGTATTATGTTGGAAAGCATAAAGAATTGTTTTGAAATCAGGAAAAATATGCAAAAAAAATAAGATAACACAAGTGAAATGAAGTGAAATAAAATCTTTATCTTTACCATGGACTGTATAAGAAAACTGAAGGTTAAAAAGGGAATGAGTTAAAGAAAAGAAAAAAAAAAAAAAAAGAGAGAGAGAAAAATCAAGATCTTAGAAAAGAATTAACAATCTATAGCAAAGCCAAATAGGCAAAAGAAATGTAAGGAAAAGTACAAGTTGCATTATCAGGCAGAAGCCATTTCTCAATAGTGAGCTACGTTAGTTATGTGTTACACAGGGCATTTCTTTCAGAAAATACCACAGGAACATTTAAAGGCGGGGACTGATGCTCCTCCCCTGGAAGAGCTACTGAGAGAAGTTCCAGGGACATGGGAGGTGGCACAGGTGAAAAATCCCAGCTAGTGCAAAATGGGAGCAAGGAGGAGCTGGGAACAGACAGGCAGGCTACCCTGTGTGCTACAACCCAGAGCTGCTGAGATGAGCAGATAGAGAAAGACTCATTTGCAAAAAGAAAGTGGGCAGAGGAAGAGCTGTATATAAGTTCTTCTTCTTCCTGTTCCACTTTCATCTAGCCAATTTGCATTTTATGTAATTAAAAATTAGTTTGTAGCTTTTCAATCAGTTCATATGGGAGTGGGGGAAGCTGTGTTTTAAACCAGCTGGTCTCTGGAGAGATGAGCACAGATCTTCACGTAGCAAAATGCAGAAATGAAACAGGTAAGATGCCCAAATAACACAAGTTCTGTCTTGTGAGGAAAAAAAAGAAAAAAACAGCAACATGCAAAACTGAAAAAACAGCAAGTTTTAAAAGATGCATTATTTGATCCGGAACTGTAAATGCAAATGTCTTCATCATAAGCATGTTACTGGGTTCTGCAACAACACAGTCACACTAGTGAATATTCATAGTATTTTTGATAAGTGAACAATCCATTAGCCTCTCATGGCCATCCTTAGAAAAAAGATACTTATTTATATATATCTTTCCAGCAAAATAACAGTCTAAAAGTATTCTTCAATACCTATTCTGCAAGATATTTAAATTCAGTGAGGAATTTTAAATCTTGCAATTTCTTTTCTCTTTTGAGTGGGTAATTTGAAATGAATCAACAGATTTTAAAATCTTTCAAATGATTTTAACGAATCTATCACTTGCAAGTTAGAAAAATGCTTTTGTAGTGCAAATTAATTACATTATAATTAATTTTTGATGTTTTTTAAAGAAAAGTAGTAATTTCAAGTTAAAAATGGAAATTTTTCTAAAATTCAATTACAAAAAAAATTTGAACTGAATATTAGGTAGTTATTTCTTTCTCTCTGGGTCATCAATCAGTGATAGTCTTCTTAGGGCACTGCAGTAATTCTGAGTGGTCTGGGAAATGTGGAAATGGTCTCCCAAAGTAATCAGAACAATGCAGACCAGGGAATCAGAAGAGAACATGGTCTCTCACTAGGGAGCACTAAAGATGGATGAGGTGAATGTTCTGAAGGGACAGAGAGTACAGGTTTACTGTTTTAACATTAAAATAAAGTAAGCTGAAATGCATTTACAACACTGTGGCAGTGCAGCACCTGGCAATGTGATTTTTTGGGACGGAGGACCTTGAACCACCTGGCTCAGTAAAATGAGAACAAGTCTTTTATTTGGCAAAAATTATGTTAATCTCCTTCAGAAATCACTATATTCTTCCCCTCTTTCGTCTCCAAAGCCTTACTGGAAAATGAATTAAGAATGCCAGGCTTAAAACTGTTTAAAGGCTATTGTCCACTACACTAATTTTTATCAAGTTAGTAAAACAAATATAAAGATGCTGTATTTCTACTGAGGTTACAATAAGACATTAAGTGTTAAGAGACACACCACCACATTAAGTGAAACCCTTCAACCCCCTTGCAGTGCAGAAGTATTTGTCAAAGGAATCATTAACAAAACTGTACTTTGTAGTTATGCCTGTGCTTACTTCAGCAGCAATCTCCCTCTTGCCCACAATCACCTTTCTTCAGCTAAGATAATGATGTTCCAGCAGCACTGAATAAAGATTTGCTAACATTTCTTTTGTCTTCTTTTTAAGTTGCAATCTTTGCTTTCTGCTTTGCATTTCATTGTGGGTTATTATGGCATGGGAGTGAAACTTGTCAGTTGTCAAGCTCACAGTGTCAGCAGCCTGGAAATGCTCATGCTGCTAACTAGCAATTACTCACACAGCAGTGTTAGATCTGAGCAAGCATGGGCGTCTTTGCAAAACCTTCAGAACTTCAGCTCCAGCTCCCGGTACACGCTATTAATGACAAACTACAAATCAGGGGAAAAAAATGCTTTTTCAAATGAGGCATTCAGCTTGGGAGATTTCCATTCACTTTGCTACAGCTCCAATCAAGGAACTTGGGAATGTGCTGATTTACATGGGACCCTGCTGGCATTGCCGAGATGACAGATGGTACTTGGCCAATCAAATCAAATCAAAATGTGATTCTTTAAAGAAATGTGGCACGTTGTTCCAGCGCTCATACATGATGTTTATTTGCAAATGTATCGGAGATTTCCACCACTAATGACTAATTTTCAAGTTACTCAACTGTAACTCAGATTGTCATCTTTTTCTTTCAAGTTGGGGATATTATTTCTCACAAGTGAGGTGAGGCAGGGTTCCAAGTGTACTTACAAAAAGCCATACTAGCCTATCTTCTGTCAACAGGAAACTTGCAGGAGATTTGCTGCCATGTATAACATTCTTATATTGTCCTCACAAAGTAGTTCTAGATTTTGTAAAATTTCTTGTCATATTGGTCCCATTTTACATCTTTTATATTTTTTTCCCAGGTGAACAATAGAAACAGTGATTGGTAATAGCACTACTATTGTTAATTCGATTGAAAATACTGGAGTTACATACTGAAGTTATCAAAATACAAATACACATTCACGTAGATTTATCTCATCTTAAGTTGCTATGGCTGCAGGCAAAATTACTAGAATTTAAATAAACTTTCTTTTTAGAGGAACATAAATTATTTTGGTTCATGTAACTTTAAAATGAGATTAATATCTGTTATTTAGATGAGCCATATTATTTCTCCTTTAGAAGTTGAAAAGTTTTTCCTCAAACACTTAACTCCTTGTTAGTTACTCTTCACTATAATGTCTTAGAGATTATAGTTACTATCTCCCAGAGGAACTATTCAATAAAACATAATGAAATAATTAGGTATCATATAATTTGTAAAGATATTTTCTCCTTCTTTTTTCCTTTGATAACTGATTATACAATCAAACATGTTAATATTTGTCACACATAATCAAATTTTAGTTATCCCTCAAAGTGTTCAAGGCCAGTTTGGATGGAGCTGTATGCAACCTAGTCTAGTGGAAGATGTCTTTGGCCATGGCAGGAGGGTTGGAACTAGATTTTCTTTAGTGTTCTTTGCAACTCAGACCATTCTAAGACTCTATGAGTAAAAATATCAACTGTCCTCAAGTATTCAAATGTCTACTTTGACTTAATGGTTAATATCAACTTCTTAGATTGGTTATTTTAATCTGGTTTTGTTGTGACCAGTTGGGGAGCATGTAACAAAGAATAAACCTTGAGATATTTCTTAGCCTAGCTTCACATACTAACACTCAAATCCTCTCTTCTCTGGAGAAAAAAAAAATTATGAGTGAAGAACAGATGTTTGTACTTTCCTGATGTGTCACACGCAAAGACTAGACTTGAAAGTGTTGTGGAAAATCCACACTGGTTTCTAAGCAAGATTCAAGTCTAAGGACATCCAGTGTTCAGCCAGGATAAAAGGCTGTCCAGAAACTCACTCCACAATGAACTGCTGCAAAAGTCAACTCAAAGGAGCAAGCTTCACTTGGCAGCGCCAGCTCTTCTTAAATGACAATCACATAAGACTTGGAAAGTCATCTCCACATTCTTGGCTAAGAATCCTCTCCTCAACATTCACAATTTAGGAACATATGGGCTCCCTTGTCAGCTTACACTCATGCCCATCTGTTCAGATGGCATGGAGTCTGCCCACAAGTCAGTCAGATGGCTGCTCGAGGGTACACGTGGCGTGCAATTATGGGTTTAGATAAGCAGCCTGCACAATAGTGAAAACGCTTTTCCTGCTGCAGGGTGTCTCTCATCTGTACCAACAGTGAAGCATTGGCACCACTTGCCTCCTTACACTTGAACAGAGAAGTTTGAATGCATCTGACAGAAAAGGAAGCAATCAGCTGACCACTCTCATTGGTCATTGGAAATTGGACTGCCCGGTAACAGAAAAGCACAAAAAGGAACTCTTTCTTAAGACCCATAGCCTTGGCTAATCATGCAAACTTAATGGGCTTACAAAGCAGACCAGAGCATTATACAGAATATACAGAACTGCAAATGAATATTTCAGTGAAGATTAAGTCATAGTCTGTGGTACCTAAAATATACCTAAGAACTTCATTTCACTTTTGCTTTCATCTTTCACTGTTGTTGGGAAAACATGGGGACCAGGAGAGAGAAAAAGATCATCTAACAGGCACAGTAAGCTCCTAGACAGTGATTGACAGCCTCATGACACAGCAGCATTCAGATTGCAAGATCTTGCATTTCCTGTAACAAGTTGGGAGCTGCTTTTACATTTTGCAGTAGTTGCTCCCTAGAAATACCCCTCAGGCACATTAATTGACAAGGTTACACAGTCAGTTTAACTTGGATAGCCCAGGGCATCCAGGAAGAAGGTTTGCATCTGCCCAGATATTGAACAAAAAGTAGTTTCCAACATCTGTGTGGCAGCATCCCATTGAAGCAAAGTCCTCTTGCCTTCGGTGAAAAGACTTACCAAGTGAGCAGGGAAAATGGGTGGCAACAGCTGAAGGAGTTTTCCTTTATGCAGCAATGCAGCAGCCTGGCAGATTGACCCAGACATCTTTTAGAGAGCAGGGTACCACATATCAGTACACACATCAACAGTGTGTGTCTGGGATAGAAACTCTGCATTTTTTTCCAGGCAGGGGTTGGTCCTAGCATGAACTGGAGAAACTTTTCAGCATTTATTGTAGTGGTTGTTCTTTCATTCATATCACATGAAACAGCATTCAGCTGCTACTTTTCTGAATCACGTTAATTTTTTTTATCTCCAAATACACACAAATTCATGACAAAAGTTTGATATCCCAAAGACTGGCATATTTGAGCATGTGTAGGCATGCAGGAGGAAGTTTGAGCTGTAGATGAAAAATTCCTCTGAAATTATCCCTGTTCTGGATATTTAGGGAATAGTTTCTAGCAATTAGTATACTAAAAAAATAAATAAATAAATACAGCTTCCACAGTTCAGAGACCAGAAAAGGATTAAACTGTTAGTTAATATTGTTTGAAATGTCTAATCAGAAATCCTGTAAAATGCTGTCTTTCAATTCTATTTCAGTAGAGATTAAATTAGGAGACAGCTGAACCACTTAATGAAAGTAAATCCGCAAATAAGAACAAATCCAAAGAAAATAATTCTTCAGTAAGCAGTGGAGACTTATCCAGGTCTAATACAATTAATTCTACTCAAATAACATAAAACATTTCATTCAAATATTAGTTTCAATTCTTTAGGTAATACAGTACCACTTGTATTTCCTTTCTATAAACTTTTGAATAGCAAAGCTTTTTTCTACAAGTTCAGTGGAATATGAATCACAAAGTGTGTTCAACATCATAAACAAAAAACAGTTTTAAAATCTGCTCATTAAGTAGTACAAATAAAAAATACCTTCATGGACATTTTTTTATGTATTGCAGATAAAGAGTAACTGTGCACAACATGGTATTTATTAATGAATTTGTTTCTATGTTTTTCATAGAAATTTCATAGAAAGCTACTTTTTCTGTGTGTTCACTGTTTTTTTTCTTAGCAAATAAGGCACTAAGAGACTGTGTCAGCATGCTTGAAACCAGAACTAGAGGTTAGCATGATATTTTCTTAGTAGTAAACTTGAAATAAATAATTTTGATTTATGTTGGTTTGATTCTCAGGTTTAGAAAGTTTTAGCAGGTTAAAGTATAAGGAGAATGCTTCATTGAAAAAACATTAATTTTACCTTGCACCTTTTTTTTTTACCTTTCTAAGTATTCCACTTCATGATCAGAAGAAATTATAGCACTCTAAAAGGCATGAAAGACAAAGAGCAGTAAATTTGGCCTTGGATCTAAGGCAGCTGTAGAACAATGACAAATGAATTTCCTACTATCATTTCTATTCTGGAAAAGGAAGAGGGAAAATAATCACAAAAACTCCCTTACTTCTCATGAATAGACACAATATCAAATGTAGTGATTCCCAAGCTACTGGGTCTTACCTTCCAGAGTCTATCATAAGCAAACTTGAATGGACTGTCACAAAATTGACTATGATTCAGTATACATTCCACAACAAATACCATAATTTAAAGCAAGGATACAGAAACATACATAAATAAAACTGATCACAATAAAGTCAAACTTCTCCAAACAACAGACACAACAGGCACAATGACAGATGGTCTACTGAATGCCCAATATTAATAAATTCGCAATGCAATTTTGCTTGTTACTGTTAGGAAAAAAAATACACCAAAAGTACTTTCGTATGCTAAAGAAATTCCATCAGGTGAACTACCCTGTTGGACATTCAAGAATGAATGTCACAAGTATAGCAGGGACATATTCTGAAATATTTTTTCCTTCTGCTAGTTAAATTAATTGTATGAAAACCTTAGTCTTTCCTCTTGAAAACAAGCAAATCCAGTAAAAAAGAGGATTACCTAGACTTTTTTCTTCTATTGAAAACTGAAGTTTTGAACTAAATCCTAAAAATTTTAGGACCATTTAACAATGTGTACTTTTGGCTTTCCCAGTGTCAGGGGTCCATCAGCTCAGCACCTATGAAGAAAGGTGAGCTTGAAGGTCCACACACATATAAGGAACTAAATACAGAACTAAAAGGAGAATAGGAGAATTTTGTTAAAATTACAACAATGGAAAGTCACATAAATGTTTTAGTCACTGTTCTGGATCCAAAATTCAGATTGTTTGAAGATGTCAGCTCTCCCAGATGCAATCTCTGAGAAAAACAAATGGGCAACAGACACATAATAATCTTTTTAACCCAATTCACTTCAGTAGTGCTCACCCAATCTGAAAAGCATAAAAGACCTATTCCCCCCCTCTATCTATACAGAGGAAAAGCAATGCACGAATAAATGCTATTTTTAGGTAGCATTGGGTTATATTTAACAGTTCCATCTAAATATGTACTACCCAAGCAGTTCAGAGATTCATATTGGGATGCAGTACAGGGACTGAGAATTTGGCCATGCAGGTGCTTTTCCTGAGGAAAACTCTGACTAAGTTTTGAAATAGACTTTGATTAAGAAAAAAAAAAAGAAATAATGAAAACTCAGTAAGTCAAGTCAGTTGGAACTGGACAGCCAGGACCTTTAGATGTGCACTGAGGATGAATTCTACATTCATGAGAACAGAAAGCAGAACAAATGATTTTGTAAAACCACAATAAAATAAACTTCCTTCCAATTAATATGTATCTACCATCTTTTTGTGAGTACAATTCTTTATACCAAGAACTGAGACTTTCAATGAGAGATCACGGTCTTTCAGGGCTCTGTCTTTATTTGAAACATGAAAAAAAAGGAGTGAAAATTTCAGACAACATTACTGATTGCACAATAACAACCTACAGAAGACTTCTGAGATAGTCATTTTTCCAGCGCATCCACCAAAAATACAAAAATTGTCCTCCAACACTCTTTGGATATTGTAGTCTGTCCTGTCACTAAACAGAAGCCTGGAGTGAGGTGACAAGGCTCAGAACATCAACCCACTCAGAGGCTGTGCAGCATGGAAAAGCTGAAACAGTTCAGTAATGGAGGGGCACTCTGGAACTGCTGCATGATGAGTCCTGATGGAACAAAAGAAATCTTTCAGTTTCCGTACAATCAGGTTGCTGCAGACTGGAATTGATTATGCAGACCTGATCAGCAGTGTTACTCAGCCTGGAAACTGTGCAATCCACAGAATACCACTTTATGAATACAGTGTCAAGGATTGTGATTAATATTCTGTTAGGGACTGACTTGATTATTCCAATTACAAGAATTAACTAACAATGGACTTTAAAAAGTGTAACTGTGTGGGAAAGCCTTTGCAGTGCCACAGTAAGTCTCATTCTTAACACATTCAATATATGACATAATGTATTTAAAACTGGATTATTTATGCTCATGTACATCAGCAGAAAAGAGGCATTCTGCAAAAGCAGAGATGATAGACCAGGGAAAGCCTTTCCGTGACACACAAAGTTTAAAAACATTTGTCCTTGAATGCAACAGGGGATGGTGATGCTGAAAGTTGAATGGACATGTGTGCAAATGCCCACATCAATAAAATAGGTTTGTACACTGTTAAATACAGTCCTTGGAGATAAGCTAATTAGCAAACTAGAGAGTTTTAAAACTCTCAAGTGAAATCTTTGAACTGAAAAAAAAGTTATCTACTAATGAAGTCCCCTGTGGGTTACAGTCCAGATCTGGCAGCATACAAACTGCTATAGCTGAATTTCAACTAGGCTGATACACAGAATTTCAGCAAGAGAAGTCTCATTTAAGGACAGAAAAATTATAGGTACATATATAAAATACCCAGTGACCAATATCTCTCTTCACAATTATTATTGTTTTCGCTGTAAGGTGAAGAAGAATGGTCTAAACATCCTCTGTCTGAAAGGGAAGTAGCGAGATACACATTTATGCATGATTACTTTCTAGCAATATCTGTGAAGTTTCTCACTCATACAAAATGTAACAGAATTAATTGTTATAAAAGTCATGTAAGTATATATTTTAAGTATGTTGCCCAGAAACAGATGTGATTTCTCTTTTTTGGGCTTAATGGTTTCTGTAAAAAGGCTTCTTTTTCTGTGTTGTTTAGCATAAAGTATTCAGGTTTACAACTATGCTTGAATCAGAATCTTGAATCTAATAAAAAAATGCAAGCGGACTAAATATCCAGTGTGGAGCTCCATATAGATCTAATAATTGTACTAATCTTGACAATAAGAGAAGGTTTGTATCCAAGAGCGTTACTTATTCCTTATTAAGGAATAATGATTTATCACACTGCAGTCAAGAAGCCAGCCAGATGGGCCTCATTATTTAATAAACATGATATTTTCATATGTTTTATGATTCTTTCTCTATCTGACTACAAATTCTGGGAATTACACAAAAGTGGTTTTGTGAAACAATCAGAACAAATCAAGCTCTGAAGTTATCAGCTTCCTAAAACTGTCACAAGTTAGAAACACAGTGAACAGAGATCTGCATTGAAAACAGGAGAAGCTGTGTCTTATTCTCCAGGAATAGCATCGGGACTTAAAAACTGCCATCCAAAAGGCCAGGGCAGTCAGGTGAAAGGGAAAAAGTACGAAGAAAGCAATGTCCAAATAAGTGGCTCTGATAAACAGCAAGATACATCCAGACATACATATGAGGAGAGATTTACATTCTTCCTCTCTTACCTACAAAGACTTTTCCAAGCACAGATGTTTTTCTCTTCCAGGCTGAAGTCTGACTCCTCTTTGACCTGTGGTTTTGTAGTAGAAGAGGGATGAAAATGCTCCCAGGCTACATTGGAGACAGCACTGCAGAGCTGTAACAGAAAAGTGAACAGAGCAAGGAAAACCTGGCTTTCTGAAATTTTATTCGTTTCTTCAAATTTCATTATTTGTATGGGATCTGTTGCTCCAGCTGGATCCCTGTAAGTCTATGGAATCTGATGGTTTCATCTGAGAATACTCTGAGAGTTGGCTGATGTCAGTTTAAGGCCTCCCTCAGTGATCGTGGAATGTTCTTGGGAGACTGGAGATGCCCCAGTTGACTGGAATCTGTCAAATGTTGTCCCAGTTTTCAAGAGGAATGACTCTGAAAACTACAAGTCCAGGAATCTTACATTAGTGCATGATTAATTTTGGAGAAGGTTATTCTGGAATTTATTGAAAAACACCTGAAGGACAACATAGTTATCAGTCACAACAAGCATGGCATCATGAGGTGAAAGTTCTCTTTGTCAAGCTTAATTTCCTTAATTTCACAATTTGTCCTCTCAGAAACTTGTTTGGGAAGTTAGGACAGAAATTTTTGATTCTGTCTCTTCTTCTGGAGAAAATGTTCATCATTCAACTGGATAGACACTTCATCTGAGGGTTGAGGAACTGGCTCACGGGTCAGATACAAAGGGTTACGGGACAGGGGGTGACATCAGACTGCTGATCAGTCACTGATGGGGTTCCACAGGGCTCCAACATGGGACTTATAGGAGTATTAAGTTTGCCTACAACACTAAATTGGGAGGAGCTTTTAACTCCCTTGAAGGCAGAGGCCTTGTAGAGAGACCTCGACAAATCAGAGGCATGGCCAATCACAAACTGTGTGAAGTTCAATAAGGGAAAGTTGAAGTCACATTCTGCACCTGGGATGGGGCAACTCTGGATGTCTGGACAAGAGGCTGGAGATCAGCCCCATGGAAAGGGATCTGGGGGTCCTGGTCAATGACAAGTTGAACACAAGTCAGCAGTGCCAGGCCAGGGCAACCAGGGACAGCATCATCGGCCAGGCAAGGGAGGGACTGACCCGCTCAGCTCTGTACTGCGAGGAACCCTTCCAACTCAGTATATTCTGTGATCCTATTCCTCATTTAAATCAAGCTTGAGGTTTCTGGCTTGCCTTGGTTTTGGTAGCAACATCTTTTTTCTTTTTGAAGTAAGCTAAACTTGCCTTGCTGACATGTCTATTCTTTTATTTGCCAGATGGGATTAGCTTCAAAGGTGCACTTCTGTTTATTCAATACACATCTTTCAGCAGTTTTACTGGTATTTAGTGACTAAAAGGGATGCAGAAATTATATTTTGGCTTGTGTGAAAGTTATCTGGGAAGAGAGGAAAGTGGCTGACATTAACATTCCCACAAAATAGAAGTAATATAAAAGTTGGGATGTCACAAGGACATTATAAATGTCCTCATCCATGGAGAAAAGTGCAAGTTGGACACTTTGAACCTCCTGTTACTTGATTAATTGTTCTTGTGATGTCTTTGGAGACCATAAGGTTCATTTTTATCCATCTTTTCTGTGAGCCAATCATATTTAACATTTCTCAGAAAGCTCTAGGTTATTGACTCATTGTTTACTAGACACTTGCTTAGAACAGACACTTTTTCTAGGTGGTTTCTGAATTAATTGCTGCCTATAGTTGTGACTGATCCCATTGTGTCCTTCCAGTACATTTGAAAAGAAACCACTGTTTTGAAGCTTCAAAATGTAGCTGCAAAAATATTAACCTGTATTCAGCAAATGCATAGTGGCATTGGAAAGCTACCTGTGGGTCACTTGTTCGTGTTAATGCAATCAAGAAAAAAAATGGGGAAACTGGGTTTTGTGTATGCAAAAAAAGACTGCAAAACTTAGCTGCTGTGCTGTGCTAGAGAGAAAAAATTGGCCTCAAAGTAGGTAAACTGAAAGGATTTCTTTATTCCTCATGGACTTGTTTTAAATTATTTCCCATATAAAGCAGTGTAAAGAAACAACTGTCAGGTTGCAACTGCCTGAAGGCAGGGAAAGAAGAGGTCAGGCAGTCAGAGAGCTTTTATGTTCCTTTTCTACATTGAAAAAAAAAAAAAAAAAAGTAAGAGTATATTGCTCAAAACAAAGTCAACTTCATCCAGCATCCTGTCTTCCAGTGGACAGTATCAGTGTCAGAAGCAAGAGG
Organism: Thryothorus ludovicianus; assembly: GCA_013397245.1. Classification (NCBI taxonomy): domain Eukaryota; kingdom Metazoa; phylum Chordata; class Aves; order Passeriformes; family Certhiidae; genus Thryothorus; species Thryothorus ludovicianus. Next base: position 459,547 of record VZTB01006934.1, read on the forward strand.
TCAATAAACATAATACTCTCAGTTTCCAAAAATCTTTGGCTTGAGGTCTCACCAAGACAGTGCTTACATCTTTGAGTTTAATAACTTGTGATGGATTTTTTATTATTATTATTCCATTAATTTATTCATCACTTTTAATCTGCTGTAGTGAGGGTTTTCTTTGGTTGTTGTAAAGCTATTGCCATTTGTTTCTTTTACAGGCAAAAAGAGTAAATACAAATTCTCAAGAGCATGTATGTGCATCCTGGATCGATTCAGCTCCATGTTGATGACTTTTATATAATCTCCATTCCTTTTTCATGTGTTGCCTGCCATTCCACAACTGGGCACCAAAAGGACAATCGATAGACCAACATATGGCAATACATGGATTGATTGTCTGATAACTAAGAGCTATTTTTGAAACAATATTACTTCTTCTAAGGTTATTTCTCTCTCAAGCTAGCTAAGAGTGATACATCCTGGCCTCTCTGAACAGTAACCTGAGCAAATAAATATTAAAAAGCAAATTATCATTGCAAGTCTAATTTTTTAGGAAAAACCATAAAAGATATTGATGAGTGTATGGAAATACATACCTAGTGTATTTTCATGCATTTAAACTGTATTGTGGATAGCTTACACTCCTGAAAAAAGACAAGGTGTTTAAAAAGCAATCATGTTAACAAGCTCTTCATAGAGTCTGCTGAAAATCCTAGGAGCAGGGTATGGGATTTGCAAGAGTTCCTGAATTAGAAAGGCAGCGAAGCGAGACAGTGAAAGGGACACAAAAGCCTCTCCAGATCACTTATGTGATCGATATTTGAGGGCCAAATAAACTGATGAATTAATGTAGAGAACTCAAGCACAATGTCTCCATAGTGATTAGCAAACAAGCAACACATTTGTTCCTTCCTGGTCTCCAGCACCCTATGCCCATCTCCAACTGGATGGTTTTACAAAGCTCAATGTCTGTTTCAAAACACACAAGGGCTTATTTTTTTAAAACATTCACAGATTTGAAATGTCAAAAGCTAGCATCTACAGAATGTCCAGGCCTCATTTTATTTTGAACTTTTGCACAGCACTAATGAGATTACATCTAGACTAAAGGGAGTACTGAACTATGCTGTTGTGTTTTTCATTTCCTGCCAAAGTCTTCTTCAAAATTCACAGCTCATTTGAACCTTTTGACTACTTAATAAACAAAGCTCAGTATTATCACTATTATCTCCTAATTAAAACATACCTCACTTCAGAGTTTTATTGCATAATATAAAGCTTCAGCTGCTAGTGTCTACAAAAATTGTTGTGTAGGCTTGAGCTAATTGCACTTCTGAAACCATAGTTCTGCTATAAACTAACAGAAAACAAGATATGTATAAGAAATATCAATTACTCCCCTTTAAAAAAATTCTAAAGAAAGATCTTATAAGTTTTAAGCTCAGTTTTACAGAAAACATGCTTCAGCCTACACTTTACATCTATAAAAAGTGTTATTTTTGCTTTTAACACCTCATGGTACCAGAAAGGCTTTATTGTGCAATTGTAGTTAGTTTTTCTCCATTTGAGACTGGTTTATCATTATTTGTGTCAGAAGATTTTGACATCTGCCACAATTTAAAACCAAGCCCAATGAAAATTTTCTAAATTATAATGCCACAAAATCTACTGGCACATGGCAGACCTTGATTTCTGCAGGCATATCTACCCACAATCTGCCTATGCTGTGAGGGCAGAAGAATAAATTTTTGTGGTATGTTGAACACGCATATAAATTGAAGTGGCTGTGTTATAAGAAACAGCGTAAGACAAATTATATCTACCAACACTCCTCACATAATATATATATATACGCCTGCCTTTCTGTCCAAATCTCTGGGGGGAGAAAGAGACAAAGGAGCCACCAGCTAAAGAGTGAGGTGGAAGGTGGGTACCTGTTAATTGCCTGGGAAGATACAAAGAGGGTGGTGAAAGAAGCAAACTCTTCCTTATCATCAGTGAAGCACAAACCAGGGAGGAGGGAACCTGGAGAAAGGTGGGGACACTTAACTAATGCTTCATCTGAACACTGATTTTCACTTTTGTGTAACTCGCTAAGGCTTGGACTGCTTCCATCAATGTCACGGGGATAAATTCACAGCTATGAAATGTGGCAGTATAATTCTCTGTTTTAAAGAAGAGGAGCTGGGTGCCACAGCACAATGTCAATGCCATTGTCACACATTGGAATGGCAAAATAGCCCTATGCTGAACCAAAATCACTTTTACTGAGATGGATCTTCACCATGAAGAATGCAGATCATGGAAGATACATATCAGAGAGGAGCAGGGAACAGTTCTACACACTTTGTCACAGCAAATCTCAGCAGCAAACATTTACAATTCCAGGTAGCCCTGCTGCCACTGGTACCTCCTCCCATTGCAACAAAGCTGTCCATGCACCTTCACGAGTGGACCAGGCTCTTGATAATGGGATAGGATCCTATAGTTTTTGAAAGAATGGCCGGATCCCAACAGTCACAGCTTAGAGAGACACACCTTCCTCTTTGTCAGCCAAGATCACTAAAATGGCATCTGAATGTAAATTAACATAATAAAGGAGAAATATAAAAGCAGCATTGGAAGACAAAACAGAAGTATGAGCAGTCCATATGGAATGCTCTCCCTACCCACCAATTCCCCTTCTTTTCATACAATTTTAGGATTGTCAGTGTTGCAGGCAGCTCTGTCCACTCCACCTGCTCCCCTTTCTGCCTCTAGAAGGTCTGTGCATGCCCTCTGGCACTCACTCTTCTCAGAGAAGCCTCCAGACTCACCTAGAGCTGCTACCAAAGTCGCTGCACTGTTCCCCCAAGCAAAGTGCTCAGGCAGGGGCAGCCACCCTCCAAATCCAGACACTCCTTCCAAAACAGCCCCCTCAAAGGGGCAGCCATGCACAGCAGCAAAACCCCAGCACTGCCCATCACAAAAACTGATGAAAGAATGTAACAGAATCAGGAGAGGAGAGAAGCAACGAGGATCATCTAAGAGGTGCCATGAACCAGGAGAAACATGATGGATGTATATAAACAATAAGTGCAAGAGAGAAAGGTTGACCATCTTCTTTGCTAAGTTAAGAATTAAAGGACAGTTAAAGCCAATACAAAATGATGGATTCACAACAGACAGATATAGTTCTTCAGATGTGTAGTTCAGCTGTGTTGTGGATATAATAAAGATTACTTGGATTCAAAGAGGAGCAGAAAAATATTCTTGGCTAAAAAACAATTATTTAGTAGCACTGAGTATAAGGCAGTACCACTGATTCAGGAACTTCAAAAATCACTGAGCAGTGGTAGCTTGGAGAATATTTGAATAAAATATTACACTTTTATGTGTCTTGTGTTTTTCCCTTTATTTCACTAGTAGGATCACTGGTGACAATCAGGGGCAAGAAACTAAGGTAAACTGAGTAAAGCCTTAGTTTTTTCAATTCATGGAAAAATAATTTTTGTGTTTATTGAGCATAAATTGCATTTTAAATTGTTATATAAGAAGCCCCAGACCCACTGGGTAACTGCAAAGAGGAGGGAATGTATCCCTGTTCAGAGAGCAGCAGCATAACTTTCTCTTAAAATTAAGAATTGACACTAGTAAGTATCTTCTTATTAAAAAAAATAGAGATCTATTCTTTTCCATCACAGGCAATCATGGTGGTTCAGAATGAGCCTTCTTGGATTTTTGTTAAATAACCATAGAGGAATATGGAGGAAATCAAAAAACTTGATTGAAAGGTGACTTTCAGAGTGGAAAAAGAAGGAATCATCGCATGACTATTTAACTAGTAATATATAAAACTAATAAACTAATAATATGGAAGGGGAATGAAGGAAGCGGGACAATATGACACTTTGATTGTGTTTGGAAACTTAAACTGAAGACCCAGTACCATGACATTCAGCAAAAAGGCAATTTAAGAGACCAAGACTAGAAAAGTAGAGGAAACAAAAAAATATTGGTCGTAAGAATGTCTTAGTGTCCCTGCTAGGAGATTAGAACTCATTGCATCACAAACCTTTATTTATTTATGAGTTTAATTTTCTTTGTAATAAAATGTACAAAGTTGCAGAAATCTTTACATCAAAGAAGCAAGGACAACAATATCTGCACCCAACAGTAACAACAGTTACAGAAGAACAACTCATTTCACACACAGGGAGACTTTTGATCTCAAGAGTCATTTAAATTTTGGCAATATCTAAGGAGCTTTACATCTATCTTTATTAAAATGAAATTCTTATTGGTCTATTCCCTTCTTCTTTTCTTATTGGATTTATACTAATGTCTCTCTCTTTTTCCCTTAGACTTTCTATCCTAATGATGATGATTTTCTTTCTACACTTCTCTCAGATTATTCCTTAATCAGTAAGGAATATTTTGACAAACAGGTTCAGATTGTTAAATTTCTTCATTCTTCCAATCATGTCAGGAATTTCACTCCTAGATTATAGTCGGATCTGTTTGCATGTCCTTTAAGGCCCAAAAAAAGGGCCATAATTATTTCTCAGAGGAAGATATCTAGAAGTTAGCCCCACTGTTTTCTAAGTGAGGAATTTGAAGATAAAGATATACTGAAGTACTTAAACAAATTCTTCTGGAATATCAGAAGTATAATAAATTTTATTCCAAAATCTCCTATGTAAATTCACGAGGGAGTTTGTTGGGTTTTTGCTATTTTTTTCTAATTATTTGGAATAATAGGGGGTCTAATTTTTTGATATTTAACTAGGAAACATGTTCTTACAAGGTTTATATGAAGGCCATCTATTTGTTTTGCACTGGGAAGTATTTTTATTTCCTCATGTATATACTTTGTGATTTCAGATACTATACTGTCTCTGAAAGTTTTATTCTTTAAATATATTTCTGCCCATTTCCTGTTTATACTTTTAATTCATTTTGTTTTACTTTGGTTTCATTTCTGGAGTTTTCTGCAACTCATTATTAGTGTTTGTAAAGGCTTAACACTGGAAAATATGCATGATTACTGGATTATGCGAACAGAAAAACAAGCAATGCACTCAAATTCCTTGCCTAATTGCTATTAAGAAGGAACCAGACAAAGTTTTCAAGTGCTGCTCACCACTTCATCACCTTGACAATTGTTGTGCTAGTTTCATTAAAGAGTAGGCAAATTAAAAATATTAAAATTTATGGCAGTATTTTGGAAAAAATGGGCACGTTTAGCTGCTGTTGCATGTACCAGGGATGCCACTGGTGTAATACTACAGCATCCTGCAATACCAGTACTATCTCAGAGGCAGCAGCCCATGGCCCCTTCCCTCAGCCAATATAAACTTGCAAACTGAAGGCTCTTTGGATGTTTCATTATTATTATTATAGGGAACAGTAAATAATGCTAATTAAAGGAAATGCCTTGTTTGCATTACCCAGTCTTTTAGGAACAAGAAGGCCTAAAACTGTCATACTATATAAGTCATGAATTTTGCAACTCTTAATTTTAAAATTATGTGTGGTGTTCCTGTCAAAACATGTCCTCTACAACCTAAATTATTGTTATGAGCAGAAAAATATTATGTTTAACTCTCAGAAAGAAACCAAATGGAAAATACAGACTTCCTTTTAGCAATAAATAACATTAAAAGAAGTCTCACAGAGCACATTTCAACAATCAGCCACAGGCTAAATAAGCAGGAAGCAAAGTGAAATGAAGCAATCCAGTGGATTGATTCATGAGGTTTGCATACCAGCAAAGCTTGGTCTGAACTCTATCTGGAGCTAGAAGTAAAAACAAAAGTAACCAAATCATCTTTGGCCTTCCTACAATACCAAAAGGCATCAGTTATCTTCCCATATGGAGAAAGCAGCAAAGATTACAGGCAGCTACCTTAGGTTGACAGCAGGAAACTGAAGTAGCAAGATTTCCCTGTGCAAGGGTAGCAATGGGAGTTTAAAGCAGTAATTTTAATCGAAACAGAGATGCATATAATTGGTAACAACAGGAAAAGGTAATTCCTCCTGTGTGGTATTGAGACAATGCTTCCCCCATTTTATAACTCCTCCAGAACAAGCAATACCTTCCAGAGAAGGCTGCTGTACCGAGTAGAGCCAAACTGGGTACATTCATACATTTTTTTTCTCACCACCTCCCTGGATGCAGCAGTTCATTTAATCTAATATATACTTTAACAAATGCAATATTTACAATCAAATCACTTTTAAATCTGCTGAAACACAGTTTTGCTAAATCTAACTGAAGATGCAACTCCATCTCATACACAAAAAAAGAGGTTTTAGTCATGTAGAACAGCAGAGAGCTGTCCCTCTCCAATTTTTCTTGAATGTTCTAGATTCCATCCTTCCTCTTCCTAATACAGCATCAGAGGACAGAAAATACAGCATATCTATGATTTCATTATATAAGTACACTAGCAACATATTTTTCATTACTTCTCTACTTCACTTAAGTATTTTTGTTCTGTGTGGTACCCAGAGAAATCTCTGTTAAAAGTAGTACACAATTAGTGATTCTTGTCTCAGCTATCTTCAGTCTTCTGATCATTTCACAAGTTCCACTGACTTTTAATTAATAACTTGATAAAAATTGGTAATCATTTACTCAAATTTTAAGCAAACACCATTCATATGTTAAACTCATTGAACAGCATGGAGTAAAGCAGTGACCACCAAGACACTGAGCACTTAGAGAGTTGTAGCTTCTGTTCAGAAACTACTGTTCAGCAGTTTTCCAATGTCTCCCAAGTTTTCTCCCAGTGAATTTAGAAGAAGTTCCAACTGACACAAATCATGTAACCATTTAGGTTCAAAAATACTTCTAAGTTCATCTTTTAACACATTAAACCGTGTTCCTAAGTACCACCTCTACATCCAACTTTACTGCAAAAAATAAGCAGTCTTGTCCTCGCAAGAAGTTCTTGTTTCTTTTTCTCCCCCAGCCTGTACATCAACTCAATCACTCAAATAGTCAAATTCAACTTACTGAGGTAAATTTAAACCAGAATATTCTGGCTTAAAATGCTTGATAAGCAAAGGAATAATTCATAATCTAGGCATGAAAGAAAGTTTGTGCTTCTTCTGACACTTAGAGTGAACAGAAAGATTTCAAAATTCTGGGAAGAAGCAGAGAGTAACTTGAGGAAAAAATCTAGGAGAGTGGCCAATGATACTCACTTTTGAGGGCACTGATCATTTCTAGAAACCACTTTGGCTGTACAAGTTGTGTTTGTTAATTTGATAAAGCCCTAGAAATAGCGAAACCTAGGACTGCTGTGCACAAAGGTCAATATGTAGTGACTTTCAATATTGTTGTGTTTGGTTGCCAAAGCTTCTTAGGCAAATCAGTTACCTCTGTAAAATGATGCTTGCCAGCACTACTGCCTGAAAACTGTCTATAGACACAGATAGATACAATTACTGCATTCAGTAGAGGAATAACTGTGCACATCTACTTCCAGCAATCAGCACTGTTTCATCAATAATTGGCTTCTCTCTCCCCAAAGATTTCCATTGCAGTTTCTGCTTTATTTCTTGAAGTTCTAACAGCAGAAACCCCATTTCCTCTGCATTACTTCTCTAATGATGGTTCTTATGTGCAACAGGAGTTGCAAAACTTTATGAGAGAAGTAGTAATAGCAGAGCCTGATTATAGTCAAGAAATAATGGACAACATTTCAGAAAGTTTGACTCTGTGGTTTTACTTCAATGGTCACATTTGGCATGATGATGCAATCACATCCCATCGGAGTCTAAGTGGCATCAGACCTTTTTTTTTTAAAGTAAGCTTTTTTCCCTAATTAGGGCAGCAATACAATCCTATTTCCATTGCTTCACTTCAGGATCAATAAAAAGAGAAGATGTATTTTAGAACTTTGGGCTTCCTGAAGCAGCACATCTCATAGCCCTTTCAGCTACTGGACTTCAATGAGGAGCACTTATCACCTCACAGAAACTGAAAACATCCAGGAAGCAAGCAATATTGGTTTGGACTGAAAGAGTTAAAAAAAAAAAAAATCCATTCTCAAAAAGATGATGGAATGTACCTTCATTGTACAGTTTCCTTCATTCTAGGAAGAAAATGTTTGAATGAGACAGAGCTGGAAATAGAAACTAACATTTTTATTTTAAAATGCTTGCAGCACTGAAAAAGAATACCACACCTAAATCCCTGCTGTCTGCAGCAAGAATCAAGTGAAAAGCCTACTTGTTCCTGCCAATTAAAATTTATGGTTTTCTTCTGTAACACTAACAAAGTAACTCCCGTAGATTTTTTATGGTGTTTTGCTGTCTCTGGGTCTCAAAGGAAAAGGAAGCTAAACACCCTTCATTCACTTGGTACAACATTTATTGCAACTATTCTGCACATTTTAAATGTCTGAGTTCCTCAAGAGCATTTTAAAAGGGGAGAGACAAAATGATGAGACTAGACTAAATCCTAAGACAACATTTTAAAAAGGTGTATTAAATACACCTGAAATAATTTCTTGGATGCATTGCCGAAGGATAGATTCATTCCTGACCATTCCTCCAGGAGGTTCCCTAGACCTTGTATGAGAAGGAACATATGCTCCTTTGGTGTCAATTTTTGTATGCAATGTCAGTAATATTGCATGACCATCCTAGGGTGTTTCTACATATGGAGGGAATGAGAATACCAGGAATTTTCCTTCTTTTGCTTCTGAGATTCCTCTGTTACTGTGTTTGTATGACCACTCTCCCCACCTTAACACAAAAAGAAAACAGAAAAAGAGTATGGTACCCCTGAACAACCCAAGTACTTCTGCTGTGCTTTTTAAATATTTTGAGGCATCTTGGAAATGTATAACTCAAGAAAAAAGCAGTTAGAAGAAAAACAGCATCCAGCCAAGAATAGCCTGTTGAACCACAATGTCAACACATTTTCTGCAAAGAGAATTAGGGAGCAGCAATATGATTTTTTACAGCTGTTGGCAATATATTCAATAATTCTAGTTAGAGCTGTAAAATACACAAGTATCAACCTTGTGTGTATTAGGAAAAATATTCAGAACAGAACCTCGCCTCCATTTAGCTGTAAATGATTAAAAATAGGACCCTAGTATATGCATAAGAATCAATGCATTATTTAAATAGATTTTTTTTGCTATAAAGGTTTTGAAAGCATGCTCAAACTACATCACCAGAATAAATTTCATTTTTTCACTTTTATTGCATCTAACTTAAAATGTGACAAAACACTTCTTGTGGGCAGATTAATAATGTATATTCCCCGACCAGCAGCATTTATTCATTTATAGCACAAATTACAATCTGTCCAGATCTCTCTCCTCCATATTGGCTGAGTTCCGTAGATAACTTTGCAACATGGTAAAGAAAAATGTTCAATTTTTCACTTATGGATAAACAAAAACTTGTTAACTGATAAAACTAAGTGTAACCATTATAGGAAACACCTAGGAAACTCAACATTTTCATTGATACTAAACTCAATTCACAAATTTTTCCGTGCAAAGGATTCCTGCAAAACCGTCTGTCTCTGAGATGAGTGGCCCCTGGGTTTGTGCCAGTATGCAATCAAAATTCTCATTTACTTCTAGCAATTAATTAAAAAAAAAAGGTATGAATTCTAACATTTAATAATTTTCTTCTGATTACTCATAAGTCTTTATATTATTCATTCTTAATCAGCTTCAGGAGTTGGAACATTTTCTGCACAATTGTCTCTTACTTCAATAAAAAAGAATCAATATGCATTTCCATTCTCTTTCTCCTATATGCTGCTCCAATTAGTCTGCCCCATCATCTGTTTTTATTAAGCTTTGCTTTATATCTGAGACTGAATTCACAAGCCTAACAAATGATGAGTCTGCCTCTTGTTTCAGTTCCTTAATTTCCCTCCTAAATTATCTGGTAGACTGCTGGGGTGCTGCAGCGGTCCATTGTCTCTTTCTCCTGGTTGTTATTTTGTTGCTCATTCTTCCATTTCTTTGAATTAAAAAGTTTTCTCACTAATCATGTTGGTTTATTATTTCTATTGATGTCTCAGCTTTTCTCCAATGATTGCCACCTCTCAACAAAAAGCAGGGCCTGATTTTAAAGGCTTATACACAGGTTAGACACTGAGATGTCTTTGGTCCTTGAAGTTTTACTGGATACATTCAGGGCTGCATCAAGTCACAGCTCTGTCTGCAGATAGGAATACAATTCCCCCTCCTCCTGACACAAATTGCTGTTCATATCTCAGAAACTGAAGGTGACAATTTTGCAATGTGCAACCATGTTACCCCAAAGGTGTATTTGAATTCCAGTGTCTGAAACAGAGTTTATTCAGATCTGTGCCATGGCTGTGCTACTCCTTACTGTAACATCATAGCTGCACAGTCACAAGGTATGGAGAACATGTAGGAAATATTACGAGTTCAAACACAAAGCTCAGTCATGGATCTTCTACCCTGACCCTCTGATATCAGCAGGCAAATATTTTCAAGGCAACTAGAGAATTTGCATGCTCCTTCCATACTGGCACAGAGCTTATCAGATTTGCTGATGTCTAAGCAACATTTGTCCTCTTCTAGGGCAGGAAAATAGGAGAATACCAAAAAACATTACCTGCAGGCTCATCCATTCACCCAAGAAAAGAAATCTGCCTGAAATGTTGAATCTGCAGCCATCTGTGCCTATCATCTGCTCCAGTTACAAACAAATGGGAGGAAAAATCTAAGAATCTCTAGAATTTCCTGAACATTAACATGTAGACTAGAAGCCACTGTAAAGAGTGAATAACAAAATCCACAAGTTTTCTTAGCCAAGCTGCTCAACAATGGAGAAAGAGAATAAAGCCATCAGCTCTTACTTTGAAAAGTCACAGAAGAATTTACCAGATTTATTTTTCTATTATCATGATTGCTTGCCATTTCCTTCTCTTGGTCTGCATTTCAGAGCTAAGAAATTATTGGGTCGAATTGCTTTAGTCAGAAATGTGTTGTGGTGCCTTTATCAATCTGTCCTTCCTTTCCTTCATTCTTCTGTTTACTCATTCAACTTTTCTCTCCCAAATCAAGTCAAGAAATCTTGCCTCATATCTAATATTGTATGTAGCTGTACCTGCCTCTTTTAGAGATGCTTCCTAATCTGTGTCCATATTCTGTGTAATGGGATTTTCCTGACTCATGATCACTTTGCATGCAGAGGGTTTTCAAGATGTGACTTTAAAAATGGTTGCTTGGCACACTGTTTCAGAGGTGGCTGATGGGTCTAGGTTTTTCAACCTAAAGGGTAACAAATTCTTACTTCCAGAATATTTTGGGGCTATTTTTTTTTTTTTTTGTATCATGCATGAAAATAAATCCCCATAAAAGAAAGAAGGAAGAGGAGTTTCCCCAGAATGTAGTTCACATCTGTTCCAACCTACAGAAGAGGCAGACAGACAGACCCATGTCTCTGAACACAGGCGAGTTCTCCTCATGCAGTGTTCACTATGGCAATCACAAGGATTTAACCTATAATGTAAGAAAAGCATTTGGTACATAAAGATCCCATTTTCCATTTGAGCTGGCTTTGCTTATTTGACTCACTCCAATCTGTCTGCTGTTTATATTCTGTTTTTAAAGTGGTACAAAGAGGTTCTTTGTGTGTCATCATTTTCCCTTGTCCACAGTGGGGTACCTAGTATCCTTCCATCAAATCAGAGCAGAGGATTTCCTTTCTTTTTATGCTTTGCTCAGACTCCTGCCTGCCTCTTCAATGCTCAGACAATTGCCACATCAGGGAATGAAAACTAAATTTCTGACTAATAGCTACTGTAATTTCTGCTAATGTGTAATTATCTCATGGCAGGAAGCCTTATTTACTTATTATACTAACAAGTATAAACCCTACAAGAAAGCAAAATCATGACAAGGGGAAGAGCTGAAATACTATCTTCTGCAACAAGGATTTGGAGGGCAGGAAAAGGAGCTCTTTAGCCTCAGAGTTATTTAGCCTCTGGAGTTATTTAGCTATTTCAAGAGACTAGCAGAACATTCTTGTTCTTTAATCATTGGCCTATGTAGTCATTCAGGATAAATTTCTGATTTTCCTTATAGTCCTTAATTTCTGCTCATCTGATGTTCCTATTTCCTTGAAGTCAGTCCAAATACTATCCTCTTGTACCTCCCACCGTGAAAACCCCCTCTGGTAAACCTGAAATCCTCATATTAGCTAAAGGTAGACCACAACCTATGATCAGAACAGATCTCATACAGAAAGTGTATTTAGGGCATCTCTAAGGCAGGCTGCTTGGAGTTCACTCAGAGATACTGTCCAAAGAAGAGGAGGTTTATGTTATCTTTTAAACCTTAGTTTAATGTTTCAAACACCTGCCAAGCAAATGGGAGATATATCCCAAAGCAGCACTTCCCAGATGAGAAGGAAACTGAAGAAAGAGGATTTGAAACAAACATTGATGGGCCAGGAATACAAGATTCACAGGGCCAGATAATGAACAATTTAAATTGAGTGTAAATCTGCCCTAGGATTTACAAGTTGAAGAGTACAGCCCAGGTGTCATGGCTCTCTTCCAGAATGCCTCTTGATTTTATGCAGTGCATAAGCAATTTAAAATGCATAAACCTTCCTAAGAAAGCAGATGAAAAGGTGTTAAACATAGAATTACCCTCATAACTTCTACAGCATTAGATAATGAAAAAAGTAGTAAAGTTAGCAGTTCTAAAGGTGTATCCATTCTTAATTCAGAAGAATTTGTCCTTCAAAGAGACAAACAGTATATTTATTCTGCTGAGAAAAATTCCTTAATAAAGTAAACCTAGTGCAAAAGACAAAATATAGATACTACTGAGAAAAAATTATTTTTCAGAAACTTTCTATAACCAAATTTATGAAAAGTCTTCTAAAATATGACAGTAAGAAAATATGAAAACTAAATTTTTTTAATAAATTTTTAGACATGCAGTTCAGCTACTACAAATCCTCACTGGAATGATTAATTTTCTAATATTTCAAGTAGAATGAAAGAAAAAAGGAATGCAAATGTCTTTGGAGTTCCCTGGTTTTATTTGTGTATCTTCAATTTGATAAATAAATTAATAAACATTTGGTGCATATGTTATTCTTTATTGGGTCAACAAAGAAAATGTAAATGTCTGCAAAGAGCAATACAAACTGTCACCACAACAGTGACAGAAAACATTACATTAAAGGGACTCAACATGACCAACCTGAGACAGCCCTCTGGGGAGCAGAATAGGCTTATGCACATTCGTAGTTGAAACATTAGGAAAACATCTGAGACTGCTTGACATCAGAAGCAGCAGCAGCAAAGCTGTGCCCCTCCAAGGTATAGTGGACCTCTCACTTATGCCATGTGTTCTTTTCTACGAACCAAAATTCTACTCGCAGCACTGCAGCTTCTCAAAAACAACCAAAAAACTAAAACAAATACATGTGGCCCACAGATCTCATCAAAGAAAAGAGTTTTGCTTCACACTTGGAAAAACAAAAAGGGCATTTACCTGCTATGTACAAGATAGAAAGCATCTTTGTTATTTCTGCCAGTTGAGCTCTAAAAATGCATCTTTTAAATTGCTAAGGAATACACATTTGGAATTGCTAAGGACATAATTTTTAGATAGTAGCAAAAGTAAGCTCCAAGTTAGAACTCCAGGGTAACTAATTTAAAAGGCAGAGAAATACTTTACTAACAGACAAAATAAACAACACGTTGAAAGACCTGTAAGAAAAATACATGCAAATTTTTCAAATCTAAGAAGTGTGCTAGAAAGACATGTAAGTCTCACATTTCATAATACCCAGGTCATACTGAAGATAAATAATGAAATCTAAAACAGGACATTTTTTAAATAATTTACATAGTACTCCTATGATAAGTGAAGATCAAGTAGAATAATTAATCATCCTTTCTGAGCCAAAAGAGATAGGAACAGCCATGAAGATATGCAGGAATAATGAAGAACTAAGCCTAGCCAGTTTTATTAGGAAATTACTTTGAGAAAATGTTGTCTTTAGTCACAGAAACACATGAATAATAATGAGAACTAAACCACGATAAATAATCACTCTCACTAGCATGAAGGAAGACCCAGCTATTACTAAATGTTAGAGGGGGATTTACTTAGCACAGGTTTGTTTAGACAGCCTCACCTCCTCCTTGAGGCAGCTGACAAGCCCAGAGCAGTACACTGACAGTGGCTAAGAGAGACTTAGGGACAGCAGGACAGAGGGAGGGACAGAGCTCACCAGCCCCTGGACCTCACCAGCCCCTCATCTTATTTCGAATACATGCAAGGTTTTCAAGGCACTGGGAAAGGAAGCTGTCCATGTTTTCTCAAAGTGATCATGTGAGGATATTTTGGAGGACCTGGCAACACCAAGGAGTCACAAGCCTAGAGGGATTGAGCACATGGGGTCTCCACCTCTGCTGGTATCTTGCTCTGGTAGATCATTTCAGCCAAAATCTGAGAGCAACCAATACTTTTTTCATGCCAAATTCCAGTAAAAAACAATAAAGTTTCTCAACCATCCTGAGTGTGTATGTGGAGCTGAAAACATTTCATGAGATAAGAATGTCTCAAGAAGCAGGCTAAGGCACATCCCCTGTGTGCTAAAATGATCCTAAGGTCTAATACTTGTACAACACTGGGTTCCTCAGAGGAAGAGGTGTTAAGTAAACATAAGATATATTCACACAGAGAAAAAGTTAATAGCCAATGCACACTGAAGAAAATGCAATATAACAATATTGTGTCCATGGAATATCATAAAGCAAATTATTGGAAAAGCAAAAGACTGGACACATATACAGGAGACATAAGGCATCTTTTCTGAAAAATGCATGCAATGCATAACAAAAATGGAAAAAGGGAAGGTAATTATCTTTAGGAACTTAGATGTTATATTAGGTCTTCAATGAACCACACATCCCCCAGGAATAGCTAGAAAGTCCAAACTCTTGTGAGTCAATACATTTTCTAAAAAGAAATTAATTAACATCCCCACAGTAGAAGTCAAAATGACAGCACATGCAAAAAAAAAGTGTTTTCCCTAACATTCTATATTGTGAGGCTTCTAATTTCCCCTATATTCTGGCACTACAAATATTTACTTAAAGCCTTTCCTTTTTTCCAAGTCTGCTCTTCCGCATTCATCCCTTAAAGAAGTTTATTCTCATCATCAAATACTGGTGCTTTCCTGTCCCAGGAGTGATTAATTTTGTTGTTAAGACTCATAAGGCAAGACCTGATCAATGAAAATAAGGAAGCAGTAGCTAAGGGCGCTACAAATCCCTCCAAAGTAATTTTGATATGTTTTTCCCTTATAGGCATGACAATCCAAAATTCATTCCAGTGATTCACAATTATTTGGATACAAAATGCTGAAGACTAGTTTCCTTTTCCAAAGGTGGATCACAAGTTAGGTCTGCCTAACTTTGTGAAATTGTGTTTAAGAAATCAAGGTTTGGTCAGCAGGCTTGGCCACAGATCAGAGCATTGCCCTGTTAAAGACAATGCTCCAGATCAACAAATGTGATCTCCTGCCTTAAGAGGCTGCCATGAAAATCCAAGAGGCACGTTTCTTGCAAAAAAGAAATCATGCCTGACAAATCTGCTGGAGCTCTTCCTCTGCCTACAGGGTGTCTTATAGAAGATGAAGCCAGACTCAGAATCAAGTATTCTGATTAACCCGCAAAGTCCTTCACAAAGCCCTCTACAACTATGTCTTCTTACACATTCTTTTAAACTCTTTTAGTTTGCTTCTGTATAAATTTATTAAAGTCCAGTCTTTCTTAGTATCCTCTAAAGCAAAAGATCTACCAAAAAAAAAAAAAAAGGGAAAGAAATTTCATGATAACCATCCATCCTTTAAAAAAAAACAAACCTCAATTGCTAATATCTGAATAAGAGTTACAAAATTAAATACTTCTTTTCTGTTCCAGCCTTACTAAAGAACTGCATCTTCAAGTAGTGGCTCTTGCCCATGCTATCTTCCTGTGACATAAAAGGTCATGTTTATGTTCCCTAGAGTCCCCAGGTTGTTTTGCAGAATCTGCTGGTGTTCTTGGACTGTTTCAGAACACCTTAATCCATTATCTTAGATGTTTTCTCATAGCCTAGAGTGTCCCTGGATTCTGATATCCTCTGGTTTTTAGTTTTGATCACAGACATAATGTTCATCTGCAAGACAAAGTTAAAAGATCCCAGGCTGACCCTATAAAAGCAACTTCAGCTGAAAATCTGAAATTAATTGTGTTGGTCTACAGAAAGATGGGGATGAGGGGGCAGGGGACTGTGCAGGTGCCTCACCATGGTTTTCTACTACTATTTTTCTTAAGTAATTTATTCCTACCCTTTGACACTTACAGAAATACTATCTTCTATGCTTGTTTTCAGACGAAATTTGAATGGGAAAAAAACATATTTCAAATGATTTGCTGCAGTGAGTTCTCACCAACACAAATGGCAGAGGTTCTGAACCTGTACAGCCCTTGAAACAGAACATCTTCTATGTTTCTAGCCATTTAGAATTCCTACATGAAAAATAGAAAAAGCACAAAAGATCCCTGTGTCCAGGATACATTAGTTTTTTTAGAGGACCATTACAATAGATGAATGATGGTTTGGCTGTTTTTCTGGCAAATATATCTCGATAACAGCACGAATAACAATAGACACAAAGTGTGTTAAATTGTAAAATAATCCAGAAAGAGGAGAAGCATTAACAACTTTCTATTTGTGGTGCTTTAATTGCTCCATCATTTAGTTTATTGAACCATCAAATTAATTTAATTGAAGGTGACAAATTTAATATACTCTTCCAAGAATCAATTTGGATTGCCAAGTATATCTAAAATTAACCTCCCTCAGTTTTATTTCACCTAATTTTTCAGTAATTATTTAGAAAAACAATATATTTTATACTAGATAATGCTTATGTACAGCCTTCGTGTCTATTTTTAAACTACTACGAGAACAGAACTGTTTCTCTAAAAAAGAAGCTGTAAAATTTTGATCATATCTGGTTACTAATTTCTGCCAATAGCATATGCATTTGCAAAAACCAAAAATAGTATTTTCCCACCAATTATTATAAAGTTGATTGTGTCAATCCTCGATTAACAAAAGCAAAGATGGGAGTGATATTAAATGAAATTTGGATTTATGGATAGCCCCATATAAAACCATTATGAACCAAAATAATTGTCACTATGAATTCTAGTTTCATTTCTAAATGAGAATAGTTCTGATAAAGATCTTGAAACTTTTCTATAAGAATAACCCCTAATTCCATATTTTAATCAGCATATATAATGTGATCACACCTCAGTAAGTCAAGAGCTTTAGCCAGGCCTCTAGCTATTACAGCCAATTTATCATTAGCACTTTATTATCCATAATGGAAAGATATTACCTCTCTTGCAACCTGGAACTGCTATGTAATGTTTTGATCATCACTTGCAAGCAGGGTAGCCAAAATCTTAATGTACAACCCTCTCCTAATAGAAGAGGTAGGTACATATTTGCAAATGGAAGCCTTCAGTCTTAGGGATAAGAATAGCCCTGTTTTCTTAAAGATACTCAGGCGAATGTTAAATATTTAAATCATAAATTAATATTTCTTAACACTTTCTGTGGGCACCATTTAAAAGTGACCCAGGAATCTTTGGCTTTGAACACTTCATAAATATATATATATATATATTTGTCTGGATTTTTTTTTTTGGTTTTTTTACAAAGTTAGCGTACACTCATTACTAAGCAGTTATCTATAAAGGTAATACATATTTCCAAAATGACTGCTAAGGGGATAAGGTTTTTCACAGGTACAAGACATGTATAAAGATTATAAAGGACAAACTGGATAAAAGTTGTTCTGTACCTTTTTAATAATGTCTCACTTCTTACCAATGGACCTTCTTTGGTGTGATGAATGTTATTGAAATTGCTGTTTCAAATAGAAATAGCACAAGCTAAAGATAAAACCACTAATGCCTCTTATGTTTCTAGCACCCTTAGGTGCTCAAATAAGCATCTATCATTCATCTTTATTTGTGGTGAAATTAGAATGTACACAAGAAATTTCTTCTTAAAGCTGACTGTGGAAAAAGTACTTCTAAAGAAGCTGTTAGAACTGCAAGTTCTGTAATGGCAACCCTGCTCAAACTTTTCCATCTAGTGTGGTTGTGACTCATCGGAAGTTTGTTCATTAGAATTGTCTGTTTAATTCCCGCTCCACATGGATACCAGTATGTTTTTTTCCTATATTTCTTCTGTTCTAACTGGGTGAATAAATATCTATAGGACGAATAATTGCAAGTTAAATACATCAGCAGAGCACCCTTGCAGCAAAAGCTGGCTGCAGAACAACTTGCATTAGCCAGCACGTCCAGGCAAGTGACTCCTCCCTTCTACTCAGTATATGTTGAGACCACGTCTGGACTGTTGTGCTTTCTTTGGAGTTCAACAATATAAGACAGACATCAGTACACTGGAACAAGTCCAAAAGCCACCAAAATGATCATAGAGCTGGAACACAGGAGGGTCAAGGAGAGGATGAGAAAGATGGACTTGTTCAGCATTGAGAGGAGAAGGCTTCATTGTGGATCTTACTGCTGTCTACAGATACTTAATGGGAAAATGTAGACCAGATAAACTCAGGCTCCTCTGAAAGGTAAATAGCAACAGGATGAGAGGCAACAGAGAAGATGAAACAAGGAAATTCCCACTAGATAGCAGAATATTTCTATTCTTTACCACTAAGGGTGTTTAAACACTGGAAGATGCTGCTTGGAGAAATTAAGGAATCTCCATCCCCGGAAATATTCAGAGCTTGACTGGACACAATCTTGGAGCTACCTGATTTGGCTGGCCTTGCTTTGCACAGGGATTTGACAAAACAGTCCACAGAGTTCCCCTCAAACCTAGACTATTCTGGTGATCTATAAGGTGCAGACAGCTGCATTCTGTGTATGTACACCAAAGACTTGATCACATTGTCAAAGTTGTGCTAGGATGTTTAAATTCCTTCTGGACTGGAACTGGCATACATCTCATCATTTAGACAGAGAGTTATGGGTGTCCAGAATATGGGCAGATTTCCCAACATATGTCAGTACCTGCCTGTACATGTATATATCTACATTCTTTATTAAGAGATAAAAATCATCCCTTATGTTTTCAAATATTACATACTTTGAAAAAGACATCATCCTTTTTTCAGTCAGCTGGATTTGTACTCCTGTGAAGTGCCTCCATAACTCCTTTTACTGCTTTGTGTGGCAGGCTCTTTGTACACACCTCTGTCCTTCACATGGTATCTGCACATGCTTCACTTTCCCCTTACTCTGTGTTTTAGAACCAGCTTGATCTCTCCTTCAGAAGAGGAATAGTCTATCTTGGCTCAGTTGAATGCTACCTATAACTTGAGCTGCCTGACACCAAGCTAAAGTTCCTCTACAGTCAGCAAAGAGAAAACAGCCCCTCTGGAGGGTGATTCATCCTCACTTTTCTTGGAAACAAGGCTGGTAAATTTTTGAACATATGCAAATCTCGGATATGCACAGTTAAGACACTATTTATGTCTTTAGCTGTCTTCATTTGTGAAGTTTTCAGTGAGGTACAGAGCAGAAAAAAAGAGGGATTTCTGAAAAAATTAAAGTTTTTCAGTTAGTGTGACCCAGAGAAGAAGGCACAATAGGCAAGAAAAAACGGAAGCTTTGTACACCTGGTTTCCTGTATAAAAAGAGTGAAAAAAAAACCATAAATAATTTGATTTGTAACTCTGAAACAAGTTAGAATTTTTTAGACGAGAGCACCTTAACCAAGTAAGCCCTTACAAAAGCTACAGTATTTACGTAACACTCCAACTACAAAGTCTCCTTCATTACATCCAGGAACTTAATTCAGAAATTATTTCCCTCTCTTTTCTCCTTTTCCAAACCCTACACCAGCAATAGCAGTTTTTATAGACATGGCACGATTTCCCAGTCTTACAGATGAGTCTGTTCAGCAGCATGAAGAACCTGTTATCTCTTCACACAGTAGTGAACTGTTGTACAGCACTAATTCCTGGCTAAAGAAACCCACATAGCTGTTGAGACAACCACAAGTCTCAAAAGCTGTAAATGGAGGCTTGTATGGCTGCAAGGCACAGCAACCAAGCTGTAAAAGAAAAGTCAAACCTCTCCAATTGAAGCATGTCAACAGACAATTTCACACCATATTTATTCTTTGCTATCTCACAGGTCTTCTCTTCTTCCTTCTGGCATCATCTCCAAAGATTCAAGTTATGTCAATTAATTTCACATCAAGACCAGAAGTGTGCCAGCAGCCTGCAGCTCCTGCTGAGCCCTCGCTGCACAGCGAGGAGCCCACGGATGCAGGAGGTGCTCCAGCAGCAGCGCTGGGGGCAGCTGCCAGGTGTCAGACCATACGGCAGGCGTGCAGGGGCGGGCTGCAAGAGAAACACTCCTATCAATGTCAGCCGAGTCACCAGGGAGCCTGGGCATCACAAAGAGACACGGTAGAAACTCTCCTGGCTAGACAACTGCAAAGGAGTTTCTTCACAGGATGACAAGAACCCAGCCTCCTTTAGAGACGGAGGACAAAAGGACAATATGTCTCTCATTTTATTCTCCTTCTGTGAGAAAGAGAAAAGATAAACTCATTTCCTCGTGTATTTCTCAACACATCTGTAAATAAAAGCACCTTTAGCACTTTTCAGCAGACATCACTTGCGTGTCAAAACTGTTTAGGGTATGACTTTAAATCCTCTCCTTCAGAAAGCAAACAAGCAAGAAATAGCTGCCTTTGATTTATTAAAGATGAGCTACCAGTACTCTAAAAGGCAGAATGGGAAGGCACACGCACATCCTAAGAGCAGGGAGGGACAGATACCACCCTCACATTTATATACAAAGTTCAATCCACAGCTTTTCTTGTTTATTAGCCTGTCAACATTCATGCAGTCACAGTACATCTACACTGACGTTTTTTGAGAAGTTCACCTGTGTGTCATTTTCTCATGATTGCACCAATTTAGACACAGAATGCTTCCCTGTCTGTATAAAGCATTATGACTTGGGAATAAAATTTTGGGGATAAATAGTATAGGAAAAGGAACACATGAAAGAAACTGTCTGTTTTTTAGTTAAATGAAAGATGGGGTGAGTTCAACTGGAATTCAAGCACAGAAAGTGAGGGAAGAGTAAAGCAGTGAAGATAAAAACCCCAATGTCTGGTACTGCATTATTTCCAAACTACAACCAGCTCCTAACTCTCTGGAAGTGCCAGGGGACTCAGCAGCCAGAGCTGTGCCATGTCTGCACTGGAGCTGATGGAGGTATTCCCTTCAAATTACTGAACATAGTCATCAGCTGACAGCAAAAACAACGACCACATAACCCAACAATTCCTCTACAGAATCCATTTGCAGGTATGATGCCAGTGTCAGGGAGACATGGCACACTGCAGCTATTGAGCAGGGAATGACTACAAGCACAGCCCTGTTCCCCTTTTTAATTGTTATATGTCAATGTCTTAACCCCTGGGAGCTGATCCTGGGCTGCTGCTGCAAGGTAAGGCTGTACTAAAGATGCTGTCACTATCTCATACACAGAAATTCCTGCCATGGCAAGAGGTGTTGGAGACCCATTGCTCTCCACCAGCTCCTACTTCCCATCATTAACTAACATCCACAATTATCCCACTGGGCAAAGCAGTTTTTCTCAAAAGAAAGGAAGTTAACTGTGGATGGTGACGTAAACAACACAGACAACAAAAACAGTCAGATTTAACTGCAAAAAGAGATGTTTATAACATTATTGTTTCAAATTCATTGAAAACTAAGCAGAAGAAAAGAAAAAGGAAAACTTGGGGCAAAATTGGGTTTTATGTTGCTTATGTCTGAGAATCAAGGCCGTTTTTTCCTTTTATACAGTTCTCAGAAACTCTCAGTTATTAACTCAACCAAAATGAAATAATCTTCAGAAGCCAAGCACAAAGCAGCTCACTGTGGAAGACAGTTGTTGGACAGCTTTGTTGTCACTGCTGGTTTGTTTCTGTTTTCAATGTGGCACATTATGAAATGCATAATATTAGTGCCTGGGGTCCCCTGTGTCCTATTCTGCCCTGCTGCCTGTAAGAGCCATGTGCTCTCACTCTCTGAGGCTGTGCACAAGCAAGGCTTTGCTCATTTGGTGACTGCCAGCCTCATGAGCTTCCCTATGGAGCAGGGGGTGGGGGAGACACGGAATGTCAGTGATAGCAGCACCTGCCAGGGTAAAAAGCCCTTCAAAGCAAGCGTTTGAGGGGCAACAATCAAGTGTGAGAAAGACAGTCTGACTCCGTGGAACACATCCCACAGCAGATCTCTCCAGCTGCCCATGCTTGCTGTAGGCAGGGTGACTGGCAGACACAGTGACTACCTGCCCTCCTGCATCAACATTTCATGCAGTTCAAGCTTCAACCAAACCCTCACAGTGCTTAGGGACAGTTCTGGCAGAGCCAGACCATGACACTGCTCTGAGTAGTTTTCCCTTTCAAAAAAGAACCACCATCAGGCTGCCCCTGTGTTTTGTGCCAAATGGCACCATGCTGCAAAAAAACAGACTGCAACCCTTCCAAAAGTACAGCAGTCCCTAGAACCCTGAGCCTTCCATCACAGTGGTTAATGTCTGCTCTTCCCTCAAGTAGGCAAAAGGACCAATGTCCTTTGAAATCTGGCAACCAACTGGATGGCTCCAGTACAATTCTTGTCTTAATAGAGTTTTGAGGTGGCTGGCAGTGCTTGCCGCGGTTTCTGGGCCAGCCAGACCTGCCTCCCATGTTACTGCTCACAGTCCAGCACTCAGATTTACACCTCATCCAGTTGCTCAGCAGTCAGGAAAATGAGCTAACACAGCACACAGCACAGCAGAGCACCAAAGGGCAGTAGGAAAAATCACACACATTTCTTCCTCTCTGTGGGCAGTCTGAGCCCACTGATGTGAACTCTGGTGACAAAGAGTGCTCTGCCCTCAGAGCTAGTAAAGGAGTAATCCTTGGCTCAAACCAGATAACTAGCTGTACCAATATGAATTCTGCTGGAAATAGGCACCTTCAACCCATTTCTCTCATGGACGTGTCAGACTGGCAAGGAAAAAGCCCTGAATCAAGAGAAACAGAACCATTTCCAAGCTGTCTCTCCTAAATGGTCTTCTGTGAAACTCTATGGAAATTTGAAAACTGCTACCTGCCAGTAGCAAATTGGCTCTTCTTGCAGGCACTAAATGTGTCACATAAGGTGGCTCCAGCCCAAGCCATGGAAACTTGCTGTGTCAGCGCATCTGCATTTGTGTTTTGGCAGGAAAATGTAGGTTCTGGGGGTGATTAGCAATAATGGTGCTCAGCTTTCGACCATTTGAACTAAACACAGACATTCAGCCTATATTAACAGCATAACTCAAGTTCAACATGAACAAAATATTTCCCTAAGCTACTCCCCACTACCTCCTTTTTCTGTGGCAGAGTATAATGCATCCTGCCTGTCATAAAAGCTTTCACCTCAAGACCTCTTCCTATCCAGGTATCCAAGTGGGTCTTCACCTCTAGTTTGAATGTGTCTCTTCAATGCTCAGCTATGTGTCCATACCAAAGTTTTCTGCATAACATGTCAAACTCCTGGTATTCCCATTTCACAAAATGCTTCTCATTTTACACTGCAAAAATAGAAAAACAAAAACCTCTTCTGCATCAAATGCTGTTTCTTGTTAAAATTTTACAGTATTAAAAGGGGATGGGCCAGCCCCAGCTGACACCCTAGGGAAAGAAAACCGAATTAACAGAATGGGAGAGCAGGGCTCATTGCACAGGGGTCACCCAGCCCTTTTCCTCCACCAGGACTTTCTCTAGTGCAGTGCCAGCTCTGCTGCCCGACTTGGAGCCCTCTGGCTTCACAGCACAAAACTCACCCAATACAACGAAGAGGTCACCGCTCTTTGTGTTCCAACAGGCATCTTTCAGACTGGTCTCTGTCTCATATTTTACTCTCTGTTATAATTTTTGCACAAGCTTAACCCTTGGTATCATCTGGATTATTGCTACAAGGTATGGCAAAATTTTGCATTAAACTTTTTATCCTAGAAAGCATAGAGTCTTCAAGTTCTGCCCAAATTCCCCTTGAGATTATTGGATGAGTGTCCTGGGTTGATGCTAAATTGTATCCCCATTCATCTGTTTAGCTCAGAAATAAGTGTTGTACCTTTAAAAACTGGATCTGAGAGTGAAGGAGATGCAGTGGAATGTCTGAGGTGGTTGTTTTCTAAACATAAAGATCAGAGTTTTCAGCTTTCCTTCACAAGACTGCGTTGTGGGCAGTGTGTGAACAGCAGAAGAGAGCTCTCCTTTACTTTTTGTTAGTTTTTGGCCAGCTGAGGCAGAGAAGTTCTCCGGACTGTGTTTTTTTTCCCTTTTCCTTGGCACTGTTTGAACCTGCTCTGGACTAAACACTCAAAGGGCCCCAGGAGCTCCCACCTGTGTCCCACCGGGCCTGGCCTGGGCCCGGCCTTTCCCAGCCCTGAGGGACCGACAGCAACTGAGCCTAGCTACAGCCATGGGAGAGACTTTCTGAATTTGGCATCTCTGCGGGGCACACAGAGGGTTTGTTGTTCAGTGTTGTTTATTTGTTGTGCTTGGGAGTGCTTTGCCTGTTAAATAAACAACTTTTTTCCACTTTCCTCCAAGGAAATTTTTTCTGTCCTGAACCAGCTGGGGGGAGGGACGGTTCAGATTCGTTTTCTAGAGGAAGTACATCCAGAGGTTTTTTCCCAAATTTGCCCTAAACCAGGACAATGAGTTAGAGAGAAACACAGAGATCTAAAATAGTGAAGTGTGACTTTCAAGAGAGGGTGAAAGAAAAGGAGTGGAAAGCCATTGGGATTTATGTAAAGAAATTTATATCATTGCTAATGGTAGAGTCCATCTAAAAACTCTTGCTACTGTTGGTTTTCAGCCCAATTAGACCAGGATAGCAAAGACCTAAGTGTGTCAAACTAAAGCCTTATTTCTCTACAAATTCTGACATGTTGATTTTTTTAACTCCTTTGAAAATGTGATCGTGAAATAAAAGTAAAAAATCTAGATTAGAACCTTTTAAACACATTGTCTAACAAGACTCAAATTTTACAGTAAACATTAAGTATACAACAGCTTTACAATAGAAACTACATAATAACTCCCTACCAGTCCAGACGTAAACTAAAAAGTGACACATGGACTAAAATCATGTTGAGAACAAAGTAATTTCTGTCGGTACTACAACTTGACTAAATTGACTCAAAAGGGTTTAAAATTATGGACACCATTGTAAGTGTTTCTGTACATCTCTACACTAAGCTCTAAATAATGTTCTTTTCATAGCTAATGTGAACTTTAATTTTCTTACAGGTTGTGGCCAAAAAATATTCTGTTATTAAAAATGCTCTGATATAAATTTGACTCAGAGAATAGATTTGATTGGAGTGCACAGGGGGGTTTTAGGATCAGAGAATTACCTCTAAGGACAAGTATGTCAGAAACAGGCAAACATTGTTAAACATTTTTTTAAAGATATAATTACCATAATCTGCACTATTCCTTTGAATCATAATCAGAAAAAAAACCCAGATTGTTGCTGCTATCTAATTGCTGTATTTTGCTTCCTGCTGGCTTCACTAGGTTTTCAACACATTTGTTTGTTAATAGTTTAAGAAATGCAGGAATTATTTTTTGTCATAATCCAAGCAAAAACTGCATGAGTTCTTTGAAAAGAGGTATGTATGTTAGCAAGTAAGGTCTCAAACATAACAGAAAACTTAGCAACAGCAGAGAAATGTTGCATTAGTATTCTTTATTAGTCAGTATAAAAGAAAAAAAAAAACAGAAAGCATAAATGAGGATGTACTAAGCCATAAATACTCAGCATCAGCCCACATTTTGTTTGGGGAATCGACCATTTTCTCTTCTTTACAATTCTATTTTCTCATTTACCTGAAATAATGTTAAGTACCAAACCACCAATCCCAGCAGTTAACAGTTACCAGAAGGTTGTTTATGATCAATGCCTTACTTAATTCTTTTTTGGTTTTTTCTAAAATTAAAACTATTTCTGAATTAGCTAAAGAATAAAAACCATTTTATTTCTATGGTTTTCTCTGCTAAGATTTCTTTTTCTCAAATAAGATTCAAAATAATGGCTTGTAGATACTCTGGCAGTGCTTTATTTTTTAATGCATCATATCACACTGCAATATATGGGGAATCACTCAAATTAAATTTACTCCTGAGAGATGCAATAACTTTCAATCAAACCACAGGTACTCAGTGTCCTTCAGAAGCAGGTCTATAACACAGGCGGAATGAATGAGAGAGAGCACAGTCAGCTGGACAAAACAAATTACTATTGCTGGATGCAAATTTCAACAGGCTTAGAAAAAACTATTTTGATTAGCTAAATAACTCATAGGTTATATGTGATCCCAGCAAAAGACATTTCTGATAATGCAGTTCTCAGGTGAAATGATGTCCACTTTCCATATGCAGATTCACATTCAGAAATACCTGAGTAGCATCTTAATGTTATTAGGCAGGCATCAATAATAATAAATAACTCGGAAATATTCCTTAGCCGAACGTATGTAGCTGTCCTGTTAAGCAGTTTCCAAGCTGCTTCTGACTAGCTGTCTCTCACCCACCATGCCTAGATACAGAGAAAGCTCTAAGTAGGAAAAGTTAAGAGATGTGAAAAGTCAGCATACAGAACCCACCTCAGGAGACAAGACCTTTGTGTGCCCACACACACGGGCTACAGCTCTTTACACCAAGCATTCAAATCACCTCTCAGGTGTTCAGGGCCCTTCCAAGAGCGATGCATTTTAGAACCATTCCCACCACTCACCCCAAGTTTCTCTTCAATTAAGGAACCCCTGGATACCAAAATCTTCTGATGGCACTGCCTTAGAGTCCAACCCACATAAACTGCCTTTTTAACTTTTAAATTGAAAGGGTCTTTTAGTTATTAAGATGCTCACTATTTATGAGTTTGTCTCAGCTGGTCACACAAACAAAACAAATTAAAGCAACTGGAAAAGCTTCAGCTGCAGGAGCTGTAGAGAATAACACACTTTGAAGTAGTTATTTTCTAAAGCAGAGACAAGGTAATTGAGAAGATTCTCTGCTTTAAGGAAATTAATGTGTTTTCATAAAACTTTTTATCCCAAGTTTATATTTAATTGTTCATAAAAAGTCACGTTTAGCAATCCCACATTAGACACCATATGATTTATGCTCAGACTGTCGGTTTGGATGGTGTTTTAACTGCTTGTGGAAATTGTCATTGTTGTAGGGTCTGGACCATGGTAAACCTTCATATTTGACCTCTGAAAAGAAAAAAGGTCACCACATCTGCATAAAGAAATCATCATATCCTCATATAAATCACATCTTCAAAATTGAGAACAACACACAAGGTGTCCGCAATCAATTAAGGCCCATACTTTGTCACACTATTGCTCCTTTGGCTGATCCAAGTGTTTTTGTCTTAAGACTAGTGCGTGGTGGGGTAAACAGTTTCCTAAATTATTTTTTGTTATCTATTGATACTCAGTTCACATCATATGTACTGGGTTGGAAAAAACAGTTCTGAGTGATTTTCTGTGCCAGTTAAATTTTTATTGACTTGCATTACGTACTTGACTACCACTTTTCTAAACTCCACTAATTTTGCTAGGCCCTTTTAGCCCTAAAATAAATTTTCTTTTCCCTGAAAAAGGAAAAAAAAACATACACTCCATATAACAAGTTTATAGATTTAAATGTCAGTCAGAAAAATATGAAATTAAGAATTAGACTGCATGTGACCTAAAAATTCTACTCAGAATTTAAAAGCTTCTTCTTTAGAAGGGCTGTAATCCATATTCCTGCCACAAGCATTAAGATCCTCATAGAAATTTGTATATATGAGTAATTCTATATGCAAGACTATGCCATAGAATTTGCTGAAAATACATATTCATGTGTAAAGTTAATAGAGCTACTCAGGAATGCAATTTACTTATACACACCATTGGTAGCTGGCTGGGAAGATAATGCTGCATATTCCAGCCCACATAATGACAACTTGCTCATCTAGCACATATTGTGTACTTCAGTGCAGTATAGCTGGGTTACTGTTGACAAAAAAAAAAAA
>VZTB01006934.1:487760-608203 GCA_013397245.1 Thryothorus ludovicianus
AAGGATGTGAATAATTAGTCAGCACAAAATTAACAAGTATTCCCAGAAAGCACTCGTTTCTATTGCTTGGAATTTGGTGCTTGCTTATATCCATGTGGACTTTGGCAGAGATAGAGTTGGTTTTCCTCATAGGAGCTGTGTTTCTAGTTTGTGCTGGGAACACTGTCGATAGTACAGGGGTGTTTCTGCTATGGCTGAGCAGGGCTTGCACAGAGCCAAGATCTTTCCTGTTACTCACAAGGAGCTGGGACAGCCAAACCCAAGTGACCACAGAAGTATCACACTCCATATGACATCGTGCTCAGCAAATAAACCCAGGGAAAGAAGGAGCAGGCCTTTGAAGTAATGGCATTTGTCTTCCCAAATCACCAATTTATATGACAGAGCCCTAATTTCCTGGGTGTGGCTGAACCACACCTGCAGTGGGGTATAAATTCCTCATCTTGTTT
This sequence comes from Thryothorus ludovicianus, assembly GCA_013397245.1. Taxonomy (NCBI): domain Eukaryota; kingdom Metazoa; phylum Chordata; class Aves; order Passeriformes; family Certhiidae; genus Thryothorus; species Thryothorus ludovicianus. The sequence goes on from VZTB01006934.1 coordinate 488,210, forward strand.
TGCTGTTGTGTGAGGCTTTTGCTTTACCTATTAAACTGTCTTTATCTCAACACACAAGTTTCCTCGCTTTTTCTCTTCCCATTCTCTCCCCATCCCACTGGGAGGAGGCAAGTGAGTGGCTGTTTAGGGCTGAGTTGCCAGCTGATGTTAGACCAGAACAATATCACAAAAGTTAGTGCCTCAACACAGGCTAAAGTTTTAACAAACCAGTTTCTCTCAAAACAAACACAACTCACCTCCCTACAGTAAATCCTGTAGAATTCAGTAGGATGCACAGACAATAAGCTTCTGGAAGACAGAAATGGTCTCTTACTGTACTGAGGACCTACCTGTGCATGAAAGATGCCTATTAATGGCATCTGCCATACAAATAATGAGCAAAGAGGAGTGGGGGATAAAAAAGATACCTATATAAGTTTCTCATGAGGAAAACTGTGAGAATTATTTCTCATTGCACTTTCAGGGATGTAACTTTTTCCTCTGCATCTACACTGTATATAGAGATAGAAACATACATCTCATCTCTCTAAAATATCATCTTATACTAAATCCTATGTGTAGAGTCCAAGGCAATTCACTTTCTGCAAGGTTAACATTTTATGCCTCAATTCATGGTATCCATCTCTGTATTTAATGAGCAAATCTCACAGAGTTAAATATATCTCCTTTCATTGTTTATTTGGTTCATTTAGGTAAAAAGCTGAGCACCCTCAGTTTCCACTGCAGATGAAAGGTATGATTATTCAGTGCCTGCTGAAGGGAGACATGGGGCCTGATTCCTTCTGAATGTATGTTTGTGTGCAATATGAACCATGCATGTAAGTATCATCTCTTACTGACTTTAAGAAAAGTTGCAGATACTCAGCATGAAGAAATATGATCATGTTTACACACTCTTTGCTGTAAGGAATCAGGATTGTTCCTGCAAGCCCATTACCTCAAACAGGTTTTGTACATGCCTGTGCTGATCTAAGAATGAACTCTTCAATGACTGAATTTTTTTTTATACATTATTTTGCCAACAGTTGAATATCATGCTATTCATGTCCCAGGAGAATGCTGTACCAATTTAACTGAGTGTTGTTTTAAAATTACAGTGTTGAGAAAAATCCAGTAGCCTTAAAATCTTTCTTTTTTGTAAACCTTACTTAATTTCAACTGACTGGGATTAGGTGAAAGTAGACATTATAAAATGTCTCTAAAGAGACATTTAGAAATGTCTCTAAAGTAGACTCTATAGTAACATGACTGTTGTAATTAAAGTGATATTACTGTGCTGTGATCTAACTTTATTTTAAACTCTAGAAAAGCCTATTTTCAAGATGCATTCCTTTAGCACTTTTGGTATACAGGCAAAAAAAATCTGCAGTTTGCCAGGTTTTTCAGGTGAAACTGAGAAACCTCTGTAATGTACTGGTTTTATAGCCTTAGCAAATAGTTGCTGCTGGTAAGATGTGCAACCTATGCTTGTTAAAAAATGCATTTTTCACTTTCATGTTTTCAGAAATGCTGTAAATTTTACTGACCAGCCCACAGACCAAATCCTGCCTCAAGTCAATAGGTACACACAGTCAGGCAACAGGAATCTGCCATAGGCAAAAATAATGAGTCAGTTTTTCTGCAGACAATCCATAATTCTGGATTCCAAGACTTAGATTACACTACTTCATGCTGTATTTTCCTTGATTTAAGCCACTATCATAATATTTGCCCACATGCAACATTTACAGTATATTCATCACTCAGCCTATCATTGAACACTTTTCTCAGTGAATTCTCCTGCTGAACAATATCCTTCTCTCCTAGTAATATATCATTACTCATAGTGTAAGCATATCCAATTGCTGGGCATATAGAAATTACTCCTCGTGAACCATTTCTTTCCCACTTTTTTAAGTAGTGTCAGACTCAAACCACAAGTACAGCTGTCCAGAAAAGAATTTCTGCAAGAGTCACAAAGAGTCTTGGAAACTCCAGCCAAATATAAAAAGTAAAGCATGATTTGTTCCACTGGACAACATTCCTGCTAATGCTATATGTGCTACGGCCACATGTCAATAACTAGAGTAATTTTATTTTGACTATATGAATAGGTAAATGTAGCAAAACATATTGAAGGCTAATTCTTCATGGACCACCAGTGGGAGTTGGTAAAACAGTGCAGACTGGTATATGAAAAATATCACAAAAGAGTGATCATACTGGTTAATGGAAACTTGTTTGAAAAATGCAAAACCAGTCAGCACACATCAATGCTAAGTTAAAATCCTTCAGTTCGGAGGACACAAGAGATAGTGTACATTCATGATAAGAAGCTTTACATGATCTCTGGAAACATCTACTGGCACTGTCAGAAAGAGACACACGCAGAAGACACCACTAAAAGTCACTTTCAAGCTCAATAGCCCTCTTGCAAGGATGCAAGGCAAAGATATATCAGAGCTTCCAACAGAGTATTGCACTCTGCTGCACAGACCTAACTTGTGCAGCATTTGATAAATCATCTCAGATATAGTTCTCTATCCTTTGGGGATGTAAGACATTAGTATCCCGATAGGCTTTTGGAAGGATAATGCCATAAAGATAATGCCATCACTTAGCTATTAGGAAGCAGAACACACAGATACCTTTCCTAGATGTGTGCCTAGGGGACAGCTGGCAGTCTAGATGAAGTTCTTTTCTTCTTTGCAACCCATACATTGACCGGCATTCTTCCCCTTAGGGAGAATTTCACACTTCTTATGAGCAACCTGGATGAAGACAGAGGACTCATTTACAGAAGAGCTCTCTGAGGAGTCACGTATCTGAGTCAGAGCCAGTCTGTTCAGACAAGACACTGGTACAATCTCCAGGCACGTGAAGATGCCAGCACTGCCTGCAAGTCAAACTTCATGGCTGGCAGCACAGCATGAGTAGGAGGTAAGTCAGAAAGAGACAAGTGAATACTCATAAGGCTGCAACACATCTTCTGCTTAAGAAAGCCTTTCCTTCTCCCCACATTGCTTTATATCTCAGCTCTGAATCATGTTGTCATGACAGATCATATGGCTTGCTCAAGATGCTCTTTCCTTATGTTGTATCTTTCATGCAACAGGGCTGGAGGTGACCATAATTATGCACCAGATCCACTGTTTAACACATTTAGGGCTGGCTGTGAATACTTTTTGACTTCTTGTGAATATGTCATCCTTATTTCCTCTAGAAAAGCCTTTTTAACTATACACACAGTTTGTAAATATATATTACATGCACAGGCATACTACAGAAAGAAAAAGAGAACGTGAGAGTTAACAGCATTTAGAGTGAAAATGACATACAGAAATGTGAACTGCCATTTAATCAACATTATCTTAATCCATTTGATAACTAAGAAAATCTGACAACTGTCTTAAGATCTGCCAAGATCCAACTCTCTCATCTCGGTTGGTATGTCCACTTACCCTTCCCATTTCCCAATTTACAAGGGAGATACTGGTGCCTTAGCCATCCTGACACAAGCCCCTCCTGGATGCTCTTTTAAAATAAGAAAAAAGTTTAAAATAAGTTCTGGGGCTCCCACCAGCCCCAGCCCAATATCCATCTTTGTTTCTTACCAGCTCCTGCACTCATCTCTTGGCTGTGTAGCAGAGCAAAACATTGTCTGTCCATATTGAGACGAAGAACAGAAAGGAGATGTAAACGAGCAGTGATCATCCCTCTGTGAATATCCCAGTTAGAGCCCCTGTGGATGGTCTGCAGTCCCTCAGAGGTTTCATCTGGGTGTTTCTAGGGCAAGGCATCACAAGAGAGAAGTAGAAATAATTCTGGGAGCAAACCATAAGTCTAAGAATAAAGACTATGAAAAAGAAAGCAAAAGGAATGAGAATATTAATGAAATTTAAAGCAGATTTCTGGGGCACCAATGAGTCACTGTTATGCCATTGTAGTTCACAATGATAGAACCATTGTTGTCCCCAAGTATAAAAGATCCACCGGAAAAATTTAAAAGATTCACTCTTTAAGCAAGATTGGATTCCATAGTCTACAGATTCAGTCATACAGATAGATGTGAGTAAAGACTAGAAGGCCATAGTATGAAATAAGAACAACAAAGATCCAAGATGAACTAATCATGACAAATAGGTCATGGAATTCAGAAGGTGCCCAGGGAGTAGGATCAGCAAAAGATTTATTTCATTTGGTCTTCCACCTGGAGGCAGCCCTTGCATTGCCCTCTGCAATGAGGCTTTCCTACAGAACACTTAGAAGTTATAAACCTTCCCCAAAAAAGCCCCAAGACATGAACAGAGTGTCAGACTTCAAGAAATGCATGAGGAGTGCTTTTTCTATAGCCTAGAGAGAATGAGGATGCAGCTTTTCTCTCAAGTGTGTGAGAGAACCACCTGTGTGTCCCTTGCAGAAAACTAAGGAAGGGAAAGATCAAGCCTGACACTACATTAAATCACCTTGCTCAAATAACAATGAATGAGCTAGCACCTGCTCACTGCCCCATAGCAGGGAGCTACTGGCTCTTTCTGCCTTTTTTACCAAGCTCTGCCTTGGCAGGGCATCTTCGACTGCACATGCCAGGAACATGGTTCTCTTCACCCCCCAGAAAAACCCCCTTCAACCTCAAATCTACAAAATATTCATTGCCTTCTCCTTTTTTATGCCCTGTATCATCTCCTACTAAAGTTCTTCTGTACATAAATACACTGCTATGAGTGAATTTGGAAAGTAGTTATAAACCCCCCAAAAGATTTTACTTAGGACAAAATCATTAGCTCACTGAAAGTGTTAGAGGTGACCTCTGGCATAAAAAATAATGTGGCAGTAAAGGGGTTAGTTTCTAAAGATACATTCAAATCCAATGTATGGTAATAATTCAGAAATTGGCAATCATTTTCCAAACCTCTTGTGCAGAATACTGCTATTATTCCTGTGACTATCTCTTTCAAGAGGTGAGTTACAGAAGTATGACATCTCTTGAGAGTACTTATAATAAATCTTTACTGACATGTTTTTCAAACAGCAAGAAAAATTCTACTACAAAAAGGCTTCAAGCTAGAATGTTACTCAAATTCAGATTCAAACTTTTTATTTGTTAGAAAAGAGGTACAGTCATCTCCAGGTGCTTGATGCTACCTGTTCTGAGCAGTGTAAGTAGTGGTGCTACTCTAGGGGAAAAATCTTTGACTCTGGAATTGTTGATCTTAAAATACAGCCTAGTATAAATACACAAAGTCATGTCAATCAGACAGGTACTATTCTAAGATACAAATTACACTCTCATGGTACACACACAGAGTAGTGCTGTGTAGGCATTGAAAAGAGAATCTGATCAGCAGTATCTGATTTGCAATAGATAAGTTCAATTCATTGTGACCCCTGCTTGGGAGCGGAGGTGTCAGCATCTACATTGAACCCCTGAAAGGGAGCAAGGTTTTCCTGCTTTGTTTGCTCTATGTTGTCACAGTAAGCTCTTTTGTTGATACAGTAAGCTTTTATGGGTTATGCTTTATAACCAGTTCCTTCAGCCTTCAAAAACAAAGACAGTTTCTATGCTGAAACACATGATCCCATTGCATAGCAAAGTAAAAAAATCAAGGTTTACTGCATTGGTTTCTAAATCTGTTCTAGTAAATAGCCTAGAGAACTTTGGTCTATTACAGGTCTGTTGGTTTTGCTAATGAAAAAGTCAAACTGTGGAAGCAAAGTACACAGCAACTGAGATTCTAAGATTTCACAGATGTTTATGTGTACCTGTCGTCACAGAAAATTATCTCCAGAATTTGTAGGTACTCCTAAAAGGAAGTACAAGAAGCTTTGTGTGCAGAACAGGATTTGAAATACAAGCAGAAAATACTCCAATACAAAGGAAATGGGATAAAGGCAGGTTTCTGGCCATGCATAAAATCCACGGCCAAAATAATAAAATACTTTCCCCACTGATGACATGGAAACTAAGCCTTTTACTTATTTTTCTATGCTACTGACAGCCCCCTAGATGGAATTTTCCACTTCATAACAGTAGGGTTGAATAAAGAACTGATACAAATTAGTCCTAGAAAAATAAAATGTCATTGCAGCTTTCCAGTAAACAGAGATGAAAGGCCAGATTCTGATCCCAGGCAGATGATGCTGGCTTGCCTCAGCAGGTTTCTGAAGAGCACAACAGTGTCTGTAAGTGGTGAAGAGTGGTTTGTGACACAATGGCCAAAAACACCCAAGTTCCCAAGTGAACCACCTAGAAGGAAAGATGTGCTTAGATGTGCTAGAAGATGCAATTTTCCTGTCATTTGAAGTGAAAAGAATCCAGGGACATAGAAAGGAGCTCTGCTACCTTAAATGTGAAGACTGATGTATTTAGACAAGGGACAGACGTGAAAGACAATGTTCTATTAGATTTAGAAACTCAGCTCATACAGTAAATCATTATTCATTTAATCCCTGACTAATGGCCAGGTGCCTTAGTCAACTGAATGAGATTTCAGGCTGCATCTAGTTGAATACTTGCCCATGCCATGTTTCTTTCCAATAACAAGTATAAGTCATCCTAAGGAAATTATGACTTGTCTCATATAAAACACAGAATCTTCCAAGCCTCTTGCTCAGTTCATTCCGTGCTTTTGAGTTCATATATTTGGGTAGAAAAATAATAGAGAAATAGGGAGCTGTAAATACTTTCAAATATTAGGTCATTAAAAGTCATTAGAATAAAAATATATAATGCATGTGATTCAGTAAAGACAAGTGGAAACCATTACGTTACACAGGATCTACCAGGTGCATGATTATGAAATGCAGAACTTCCATCTAAACAGAAACACTCTCAAAAAGGATACACAAAGTCAAAAGGCACTGTCCAGAGTCAACACTACTAATTCACTGACCTGTTTCATTTCAGGCTACATATTTGTAAAATGGCTTTCATGCAAGCCACCCACATATCTCAGAAAGCACAACAAACACCTCATTGTGTCCTTTTGGCTGTCAAACCTCAAGAAGCTAACCAGAAAGCATCCAAAGAGAACAATAAGGGAAAAAAAACCCACAAACAAACAAGTGAATAATCAAAAATAGAGAAAATAGACACTTGAAGCAAAATGGGAAAAGATGTAATTCAGTTTACTGAATTGGGAAATAAAAAATGCATGGTAACAATTTCCAGATATTTAAAAGATAAATGTTCTTTTCGTTCACTGGTGAATGGAAAATTAGCAATGGTTTTAAATTAAGAAAATAGAATGTAAGGTAAACACAAGGGATAAGAAATGTCTATAATTAGAAGATTAATTAGGCAATAATATAGAGGAACACTAAGGAAAGTGACCCACTTGACTGGGATACTTTTAAGAACAGAGTATGCAAAGACGTATGAGAAAGTCTCTCTGTATAACTAAATCTGCCTCAATAGAGGAATGAATAGGATGTTTCAAGGACCCTTCTAGCTATATTTACCATGATTATATAATTTTGCAATTTGGGTAAAAACTTTCTCATGGGTAATGTAATAGACTCTTTGAAGATACGTAATTGTTGTACCTGGGAAAGGATCCCTGTTTATATATATATATAATATATTTACCCACACATTCCTGTTTTAGGAAATATTAGCTGTTCTTTGTGAGAAATGTGGAAGGCAAATAAACCTTCTCTTAAAGTGAGTCGAAGCAGTGGTTGCTACTACCCAGAATCCTAGCTTCACATAATACCAGTCAGAAACTGAAGCATGCAGAGGAAGAAAAACAGACATATTCACTGTGGGCATTCCGTAAATTCAGAGATCTGTCTGCTGTTTGCGGAAGCTGTCATTACACAACCAAAGCATAAAATGCCAGATGCATAAACACAGGGGGTGGCAGGAGGTCTGACAGGCAGAAATGCACTTATGTGGTCTAGAAACAAAAATGAGAGGATTTTTAAACATAATGCAGTAAAAGACTGTAAAACACAGTAGGAGGGTGGGGGGGTGGAGAAGGCTCGGACTATAAGGAAAGGGAACTTTCTCTTCTCCTTAAAAATAAAAACTATATTCTAAAGGCCAAATACAATCAAAACAGATCAGTCAAAAGAAGTTAGATAATAAACATGACAATGTGCAGCTGAGTACACAAAGCTGACATTGGTGCAAAGCTCTCCATTTGTCTTAGAAGTCAGACACATGAATTTAACAAAAATTGGAGCCTTGTACTTAGCCTCAATTCATTCAGGTTTTTAAGGGCATAAATAGTTTAATTGAATGCAAACATACTTTAAAAATTCGGTCTTAACTTATATTTTTGTACTTGGTCATCATGTAATGAGTTAAAATAGGAAACATAGAAATTGAAATATAGCTTTCATTTCACAAAAGTTCTATTTATCTGTCAGCAATCTACTTTTTTAACATCTCAGAAAATGTAATAGGCTCATATCACATTCATGACTAAATCAGGACTTAAGTAGGCTTTTTTCTTTACAATCAAATTCTATTTGTGTATGCAATTCACTTCTGAAGGTTTAAGTCAATATATAAATCTGCAACAAATTCATTGCATTATTCTGAAATAAAAGACTGACAGCAGGGAAAAAAATTAGGTGTGTGAGGTGAACATTTTTACAGATGCATGTTACAATTTTTTAATCCCATTTTCTGATATTTGAGCCATTTTGAACAAGTGATTTCCTTTTCTATGACCCAGCTTCTTCTCCTGTTAATCCTCTTCCAAAGATATAATTCTTTCTTGTTGAAGTTCAGCTCCCTGCCACGTAAATGAACATAAATGTTATAAACTCATCATTAAGAATATACTGAAGAAGCCATAACAACAGTAAAAATGAGCCGTGGAGAGAAGAAAACTACATTAAAAAAATAAAAATTGGATGATTGGAAGTTCTGGTAGTCCCTTTTTCTCTCTAGCAAATAATTAATTTAACACATATAACTAATTTATTTCAATGCCACTCAGAAACACTTAGTTTAAATCTGTAGGGCTACTCTCAATTTACTTTAGTATTAGGAATATCAGAATTTAATTTCTATGTTTCCATTTACTTACATATTAGTAATGATCCCTGTTGCACATATTTAGGGTAATTATGGAAAATAAAAGGGTTTGGAGATGAAAGGCTGAGTCCTGGGTGAGAAAGAAGAAATGTCTTTTCATTTTTGAGATTCCTAAAGGTGATTTTTATTATGAGAGTATACCCACTTTCCTTCAAAGAAAATTAATTCCTTCAGAGGGAAGTTATGTACTCCCATTATTTCCCACATTCCCTCATCATAATTCCAAAATGATTATTTTCAAATTTTCAAAAATTGGGCAAGGGAAACAGAAACAGAATCCATTGTTTTAAAGAAAAAGGATCGCCATCAAAGCACACTAGTTATATTCCAGATTACAACAATAATAACAGTCTGGACACCTTGGCAAGGCATATCCAACAGTATCAACCACATAAAAAATCAAATAGTTTAATAAATAAATAAGTGTGGATTGTTTTTTAAAACATGCAACATTTAAGGTTATGCACAAAACAATAATAATTGTATCACTGGCAAGATTTTCAATATTCAGGGGGTTTAGGACACTGTTTAATGCTTCTTCACATAATTATTCTCTAGAAAAGGATTAAACAGGTCTTCATTTGTATTATGCATCCTTTCTGATTACTAAGAAACCGCTTTGAATCAAACTTGGAAAGCAAATACAGTGAGACAGGAGTTTCTTCAGAAGCCCAGCCTCACCAGTATCTGGAGGTTAGTTATTGCAATAGTCAATACACTGTGGAGAGAGAGAGGCCAAAACAAAATTTAGGATGGAAAACTGATTAGGAGGAGCTGGGTGAACTGATGATAATTCCAGGTACAAGGGAGTAATAAGCAAAAAACACAAGTGGTGCTTCTCAGAAGCAAAGGAGTAGGAAATTGAGGAAGCTCAGATCTACTGCTGTGGTCTAACAGTGGAAAAACTAAGAGTTAAAATAGTTTGGTAACTTCCCAAACAATAGAGCTCAGGTGTCAGACCCACCAAGTAGCAGAGCAGCAATAGAGAGGATTGACCTATACATTTTGAAGAAGAGTGAAGGAACTTCTGGAGAATGAAAGAGGAGGAAACCAGATAGACACAACACAAAGGAAGGTAGGGCACGAGGATAGCAATGGTAGCAGTGGTGAGGGGTAAAGGGAAGCCTCAGGAAGAAAAGGAACTAGAAGAGAAAGGAGCAGGGAGATGCAGGACAGAACAAATACGATCAGTTGCAGACAAGCACAGCTGCAAACAAACCAAGTACTGCTGCAAGAAAAATCCACTCAGCTTTCCTCTGGGAAAATAGCATGTGCTCCCCTCCACCCACACGTGGAGCACAGTGAGAAAAAAATATGTGGAGTGCATGGCATCAGAAGGACAACGTGCTCTTCCACAGCCAGCAAAAAGCACACAAATTCCTGCAGAATAAGTGCTTTCAAAGCAAATCTAGTAATTCATACATTTAAGCTGATTTTGACTTTATTTTGCATTTCCATAGCACTCAGCATATTCAAATCACAGTTCAACCATGCTCACTGTGCAACAGCAGGTGTAGGGCAAGTAGAGGCTGCAGTGGAGAGCACAGGGCACTGACTGGGCTGTGCTGCAGCTCCAAACCAGAAATACATTATGTGGGCCCCAGCTCAGCAATTTAAATGCAAGCCTGACCATCACCTTTTTGATGGATGGATAATCCTTAAATTTTGCATAATCGATATGTCCATTTAATTTGATTTAAGCAACTCTAATCGTAAAAGAGCATCTCTCACTGAAAACACTTGCCACTTCAACCACATTTTTTTTTTATTCAGAAACAGCAACAATTATTTTTGTCAGAGGTAAGGGTTCTCTGCTTGTTCCAGTCTCATGCCACTACCTAACTTTTCTTATTGGACAAAGTTGTTTTCATAAAGCTAATAAGCTGCAGCATGTCATTCCAGTCATTTCAGTGTCCTTTATCTTTTTTATTACCTACCTACTGATTTTTCTGCCAAGACCTTTTCATGATTGATCTGTTTCAACTTGAATAGAAACTGTACACTTACAGAAGGCTTGAGGAGGGTCACATTTACTCTCAATGTAATTAAACTGACAGCAGTGGCTTTATCCCAAGAAAAATTTGGCTGTGTACAGTCACAATAAATAATGAAATACAAAATTAGTCAGTTGTTTCCATATCTCATTTCTCTTCTAGAGAGTTACGGTCTTTATTGAGCCATGTATCTTGGTCTCTTATACATCCTTTACTATCAGGAGATAGTAACAGTAATTACATCAGTAATTACATCTGAGTTAGTTAATTGGATTCAAAATATTCTGGTCATGAATGTAGATTAGACCTGATTTTGAATCACAGGTAGTTTGAATTGTTGGCGTAGTAGATATGCCAGAAACATTTGTTCATTAAATCACTCATCTGCATTTCATTCGTTGCCTATTGTTACAGGGGCAACAAAAATCCTAAGAATCTAGAGGAATTTACAATTAGAGTCTTTCCTTCTATGCCTACCTTATGACATATTTCACCCTTCTATTTTTTATGTACTGTGTGTGCTCTCACCACTTCTCCTTTTTACCTCCAGTACAAGAGATGTTGGTTTATGCCACCATCTCAGAACCAAGTAATAGGCTTTCCTCTAACTCATGTCTTGTATTCACCTCCTCACCTTTTTATCATCCTCTCTCTGCTCTTCATAATCACTGTTCTCCTTGCTTTTGTGGAAACTTGCCATGACTGCCCAGCTTTGAATCTACAAACTGGTTTGCACCAATTTCTCTTCAGTGTGTTATTAAATGCTAGGACTGGCCCCTGGGATTTTCCTGAGAGAAATGACTGTGACTAAGTTTTTTGACAAATGTGAGCTGTGAGAGGAAAAACTTGAAAGGACAAAGGGAACTCTATCCTTCATAGCAGCAAGAAAACCAACGTAATTGTAAACTCTGCCCTGTTGCCAATATTTAAGAAAGTGTCTATTCATTTAAAAGGCAGATCTAGGTATAAATCTCCTAGATCATAGAAGACCATATGGATAAAGTTTAGGCTGTACACCATTTCTGATGTGGGCATCAGCTATTTAAATATTGAGAAACCTTACTAATGGAAGAACTGAATAAGGAAAATAACCTGAGATGACCATGGGCATAAGAAACACCATCATCATGCTGGATTACAGTGCTGCGGCACCTCATCAACCTCATATCACATTATGAAAAGGATATTTTTCGTGGCCCTAAGTTAGTCAGACCTTAAATAGATGTGCATCATGTAATGGTGAGCAGGTAACTCTGCTCCCTTCAAAAGGTGCTCCTGTGACTTTACTCCACCAGCAAAAACAGCTGATGTGATGCTTTCATGGCCTCCAAAGATACTGAAGGGACAACCGTATTGGGTTCACTTGGCCAGCTTTTGGTCCTGGGAGGGGCAACTGCAGGAGTCAGAAGCTGTGAGAATCTTCCCTTATATCCAACAGAGCCAATGCCAGCTAGCTCCAAGAGTTACCCACTGCTGGCTAAATCTTAGACAATCAGCAATGGTAGTAAAGCATTTGTGATAACAAATTTAAGAAGGAAAAAGAAGTTATTGTGCTGAAGTATTTGCATCCAGAAGAGAGAGGTGTGAGAATATGTGAGAGAAGCAACTATTCAGGCACCAATGTCAGTGCAGAAGGAGTGGGAAGAGCTGCTCCAAGCACTGGAGCTGGGATTCCTCTTAACCATGCTGAAACAGGTTTCCCCCCTGCAGCCCGTGAAGGCCCATTCTGAAATGGAGCCACCTACAGCTTACAGAGGAGACCCATGCCAGAGTAGGTGAATGCCTGAGAGGAGGTTGTGAACCTGTGGGATGTTCGTGCTAGAGCAGAGCCCTGCAGGGATCTGCAGAGCCACAGAGAGAGGAGCCCATATTGAAGCAGGCTTCCTGATAAGGCTTGTGCCACTTTGGAGGAGCCACAATGGAGAAGCCTGTTCTTGAAGGACTACACCCCATGGAAAGGAATCAACTTTCAAAAAATTCATTGTAGCCCTTTAGAAGTACTCACGTTGGAGAAGTTTGTGAAGGACTACCTGCACAAACAATGTGGGAAGGACACCACACTGGAGCTGGGGAAAGACTCCTCTCCTTGAGAAGCAGCAGGAAGAACACCTGCTAAACTGACCATAGCACCCATTCCCATCTCCCTGCACCCTGAGGGAAGAGATAGAGCCCAGGAAGAAGGAAAGGTGTTTTTAAGATTTATATTCTTTCTCATTATCCTGCTCTGATTTTGATTGGTAATAAATTTGATTAGTTTCCCCAGGTCAAATTTTTGTTGCCCACAACAATAACAAGTGACTGATCTCTTTCTGTCCTTAACTCAATCCTATGGTTATAGTTCCTCTCCCACGTCCAGTTGCATAGAGTGATAGAGAGGCTGTGGTGGGTACCTGGCATCCAGCCAGGGTCAGCTCAACACTGTAAGTAACCTTTGGCTCCCATTAAAACCCAAACAAAAAAACCCAAAAAAGTCAGCTCTAAGAGTATTTTGGTTTATGTCAGTTTGCATTTTTAAGATGCCAAGAAAAGTGATCATTTTAGTTATGAAAAATGTCCTTCAAAATGTCCTCTAGAATCTGGAACTGGGAAAATGCAGAAAGGTAGACTATCCTTTGCAAAGCTATTTGTTAAAATGTAACAGAGAAATATGTAAAATTTCCCAATTAGAACAATCTCCATGTAAACAGAAGGGGGAGGGCACCTCGTGGTCATCATAAGCTAAATTATTCCAGTTCTTATCAAACAACAAAACCATCAAACTCTGCACAAAGTCTGGGTCTCATGTAGAAGGCTACTCCTCAGGTAAATTGCATGGTGAATCACTGAAGGCAGACCAGAGGCTGAACTTCCTTGAATAAGTCACCTGCCAACTAATACTGAGGAACAACAGTGAAATATAATATATGTTTATAGACAATTTTCCCAGGGGAAAAAAAATGCCATGGAGGGAATAAATAAATACTCTGATGCAAATACTGTGCCTTTTTATTTCTTTGCCTTTCTTTTGTGACTTGCTTTGGTCACAAAATACTTTGGTTTTAATATCTCCACCCTCTGGGGAAAGACATTATTTTCCATTTTCTTTCCCTTCCCTCAATTGTACATCCACATTTAGGGTTTCAGTTCTGCTGCTCTCTTTATCTTCCAACAAGTTCTGTTGATTTTTTTATTTTTTTTAAATGGCAAGTTATGTGGGACACAGAAATTGCACCAGGACCCATATTCTGTGACCACAGGTTCTGTATGCTTGCAGGTGTATAGCACAGCAAAATGTTCACTTCTCCACTGCACCTGTCCAACTAAAAAAGTGAATCCATCCCTTTAATCCCTTAGAAAACAGCCGTGGAGCATCGAAGTCTGCGATCTCCACTACCGCGCTGGAGATCTTTTCCTCCCGGTCTGGATTGGCGAGTGATACGATGTCCCCATCTGTTTAACGCGGTTCTGATTAACACGCTGCCAGCCGCCCTGAAGACACGCGGTGATTAACTCGCTAATGTGAGAGTGTAGCTAATTAATGAGCTGCGTATGCGCGCTCTCGCAGGTGTGTCCCAGCGAGGGATCCTCACCCACACCAAAGTAGGAGAGGAAGGCTTCCCTAGAGCCCCCCGAGCCACGCTCCAGCACTTGGCTGTTCCTCTGGAGCCAGGCACAGCGACAGTGACACTTCTCTGTGGTAAGCTTTTGGATTTGTCATGTGTGCACCCACTGATGTAGAAACTATGAAAGTGGCACCAGGAGCAATGACGAAAGGATAATTAAAAAATAATTAACAAGAATAATTTGCAGGGGGCCAAGGGACAAGAGCTTTTATTTCATCAGCTGATGTGATTAAATAGGTACACAACACTGCTGCGGAAGTACTCCTTTTTATAAACGGAGAAGAGGGATGGCGTACAGGGAATAATTACCAATTAATTTCTTTCTTTTGTTCTTTTGTCAGACTGACTAACTTGCATGATCAAGTAGTTTACTCCAAAACAAGCAGTTAACAAATCACCTACCCCCACTGTGAAGAGTAGCTCTGGCAGCATGATGGTATCTGATGGAGAACACAGCTGCACAGATAAAAGGAAAAGGAAGCAGCAGAACAATAGATTCTCAGCACTTCAATGCCCCTGGATGGGGGGTATGATGGGAGGAGGGGAGGAAGCCTTACTGAATCTCCCATCAGCTATGACAGTGCTCCTCTCATCTGAAATAATTTATTGCTTTATAAGAAAGAAGAACCAAAATAAAGAGTTCCCTCGTGATATTTTCTGGTTTGTTTTGGTATCTGAAGATAAGATTACATCTCTAAGAGATACACACTCTAAGACTTGCCTTCAGTCATACACATCTTCCCGGCAGCTGAATTTCTTCCCTGGGCAAAGGCAGCTTCCCTGTGGCTGGCCGAGGTTGCTGCCCTCTGCATGGTACCAAAAAGTGTCCAGTTGAGAGTAAATCCCACACTAAGAAAACGATCCCAGTGATCTTGTGCGTTCCTCTGAATAAACTCCAGCATCTTTCATTTGAACACTTTGGCTTTTGTTCCTTCTCTTTTCAAAGTCTTTGAACTCCACAGCAGTTCCTGCGTGTGGGTGTGGATGGGACCCTGCTGTCAACCTTATCAGGGACAGGACTTGCCCTTTCTGGTTTAGATTAAGAATCAAGAAGGCAGCTTATTTTTTCCCGGGGAAGTTTCAAGTCCTAAATCTACTGCTTTCTCTTCAAGGTACATTGATCTCAGGGTGGTTTTTTCCCCGCAGCTCACTGTTCTTGACATTCCCTTGTATTTGACCTCTGTTAGAAATGAGATCAAAATGATACCAACAGCTAAATGATTCACAGGAATTAGAAGTAGCATAAAACATACAACAAGCCTGAGAAGCAGCCTTCTGTTATTAAAATACCTCAATAAGAAAGAATTGAAACCTCAGCTCAGCATCCAAGCTGCAGATTTTTTGCCAGATTTCCAGGCCAGTACAGCATGAATACTTTTCTGGGAAGTATCCAAGCCTTTGAATACTTTTCTAGACCTTTCAAGTTCACCAAGCATTAATGACTGTATGAAAAATGCAAATTAAGTACCATATGTGAATTCAAAATCAAAGCCTTATAAAGAACAATGTGGAAATGTATATTCCAGATGCATTTCTGCTTGGGAGCTAAAAGAAAAGCAGCTTTCAGGATTTTGCCAGGTTCTCTGATTGTAATTCTATCCTCTCTTTTGAACAGCTCTCTATGTAAATGATGATAGGGCAGTTAAGCACAGTGATTGTTAAATGCTTCCTACTGTTCAGTGGGGTTTTTATCAGAGGATTTCAAATTCAACATCTTTATGTGTACTACCTTTCAGTCTGTACTAAGTGCCAGCTTCTCACCAGTCCTAGAAAATATCTCTTCTGTAAGCTTGATCATCCCGCTGTCACAAGTATTATACAATATAAAGTCAGGCTTCTAGCTGCAGGGAAGTGGATCTACACCCGTGGCAGATGCATATTCATTTACTGCACTCACTCCTGTTGTCTTCAGGGAGTACAAACAAGTTACCAGGCACTGCACCAAGGGCTAAGGTCTTGCCTACCCTAGGCTGGAGAGTCTTACAATCAAAGCGAGGTTTTCCCAGCGCCCCTACAGCACAGCACGTTCCAATGAAACAAATTACCATCAAGTACTCGAGAGTGATCACATCTCTCCTGCAGATTGCACTTGACCCAAGCAAGGTTAATTGTCATGTTAGTCTCTATGCACATAGGCTTCACAGTAACAAGCATTTCCAAAGGAAAACCTCACCAAGTCCTTATTTTCCACATTATCTGGGTGGTTTTCAAGACACTGGATTTCTTTTACTATTTTTATTTTTCTGTAATCATCAAAGTCTTTTCTACACAAAGGAAATTCTCGTGCAATTTCAGCCTCACATTCTATGTCCTGCTTACAAACATGCATCACATTAGGACTCTGCCAGAATAAACTGGAGTCCACAGATGTTAGGAAAAAAATGGGACCTTGTCAAATATCAGCACTACAAAGGCATTTCCCAAAGCAATGCTCCAAAGTCATTCTTTTATTCATATGCATATATAAAATCCCCTGAAGTGTACGGTACTTTGACAGAGGTTTGCACAACGCTGTGTCCCCTGGCACAAGACAGTCTTGCTCTGCCTCAGAACCTGGAGCAGGCTACACTACGTTTAGCTTCTTTACCTCCTTTTATCCCTTCATCTTGATAGTCCACATGCATACTGGAAAAATACCAAGAGCTGTTTACTCAGAACAAGTTTTTAAGCTTTTCCATTTTCTCTAACTCCTGCTTGGTAAAATATACCAAAATGTAGCTCAAAGAACCTAAAGAGCTGGCTGCTGCAGGAGGAATTTCTCAGATGCTAATATAGCTTTCGTAGGTAATGGTGCAGTATATATCTAAAAGATCTTGTGAAACACCAGTAAATTAACTTTCAGACTCAGTGGCATCACACACTGAAGAGGAAGCTTCTGGCTACTGTAGATTTCTTAACACAGGTGGCCATACCAAACCAACTAATTATAGGCTTTAAAATTGAACTACCATACCACTTAAAAAAAAACTAATTGTTCCTGAACGTTAGAATACTTTGTTTTGACATTTTGCTTCAGAAACTTGAAAGATTTGCTAAAATAACAACAGCAAGAATACCATTTCATTCTTGGACAAATTAAAGTTTGTCCTCCTAAGGGAGAGAGGGGTGTCAAAACAGATGTTACAATAAAATGTTTTCCATGGTTCTGATTCAGCCACTTAAAAACTCTGTTCATGTCTATCTTAACTCCTGAGTACAACAGATCATTTTTGTCTTCTACAAAAATCTCAGTGCTATCATAAACGCTAAGCTCAAAAAAGAAATATAGGATGAAGTTCAGCTGCTAAGAAGAAAATACGAGTTAGCTAGAAATTGCTTTAGACTGGAATCCAGATGAAGGTCTCTAATTCATTAAAGAGCTGAGGTTAAAGAACAGTTTTCCTGTAGGAAGAGAGAGGATAACCTAGCAACTGTCACATGGATTTTGCAACTTGATTGTGCATAATACAGGAATTGTCATTTTTTCTAAGACCTTTATGAGAGTCACCATTTACAAAAATAATTTCAGAAGCTGTGGAAGGAAAACTCATCAAAAACTATATATTCATCTTGTAAGTAGATCTCAGTGCTCACAGACAGAAAACAACTGAAGGCAAAATCATTTGCTGCATTGGACTGAGCACAACCACTCTCAGTAGAGGAATAATCCTGAAGGAAAGGAAATCAAAGTAGTCAAGTACTATTGAATAAAAGCATTTAGAAGCAAGACATTGATAGTATGGTAAGTGGCTTGAGCTCTGTCATGAGAGGGCTTTTCACTGGAGCAAGGACTCTCAGGTACTGTGCAAAAGTCCCTCTCAGGTACTGTGCTCAAGTAGGAGCAGATCTAGGAGATCTACAGCAAAATAGGTACTAGTGGAGTAAAATTTGAGCTGGAAACTACCATGAAAACTTTAGCTTTTACTGATGAAGCACCCAAAGGTCTTAGCTGCCCTATAGACAAAGGGCAATACATATGAAAATGTACACTGTAGCTGTGAACCAAGAATCCAAGGCAAATTTTCTCATAAAAACAGAATCCTGTTGAGGGGTGACGGGATGAAGTGCTGACACCTGGAGATATTTTCATTCATCTTACAAGCATGACATATTGGGCAAAGCTTTTGGCTAATGCTAACGAATGGAAACAAGTAAATCTCTCAGACTTTTATTCTGCAAGGGTTTTCACCTAATTTTCCACTGGCTTGGAGCCTCCAGCTTCACCAGGCCACTGCTGTAGCATATTTTCTGATATCATCTAGAGTGACTGCTTTGTTTCCATACAAGATGCCAAATGAAGTTTCTGAAACGGGAACACTTTTTCCTCCAAGGAACAGTGCTATATCTCCCATCTGTTTTCAAAGAGGCAGACAAATACTTATCAGATGATAACCTGTCGTGACTATCCAGATGACACATACTCCGTTCAATAGCCTACAGTGAAACCATCTGGTTTTTATTACTTTCTAGCACATCTGTTCCTCTAATAGAATTGCTATAATGCTGAATGCTTGACAAAACTGGAAAAGGTGGACATAAAGAGAAAAAGTCACCACTCTCATGCATTGTAAGGGTGCTCCTTATGGTTTTTTACACAAGCAGTGACCACTTCAGTGCACTTCACTTTTATTTGGTTCTTTGAAAGAGGACAGTGACAATTTTAATGAAATTACCTTTATCTTCAGATCACATTGATACACAAAATCAGAATCAGAGAATGGTTTGGGTTGAGAGAGACTTTAAAGATCATCTACTTCCAAACCTTGTGCTGTGGGCAGGGACACCTCCCAGACCAAGTTCCTTAAAGCCTCTCTCAATCTGACCTTGAATATCTGTTTATCCAACTCCCCATGCTACTGTAAGAATCCCCACACAGTGCTTTTTATCATCCCTAACATTATAAGAGGAAAAACATGTATCTTATTCACAACTGGTACCAGATAAACCAAGAAAAACAAGAGAGAAAACTAACACAATGTCATATTTTAGATACACAGTATGGGAGACAATACCCTAGAGAATCATGTTAAAGAGACTATACAGTTAGACTGTCACATATGCAGTGATCTTTCACTGATAATGCATGACATCATATAGAATAAGAAATAGAAAAACTATTTGAAACACTATGTTTTTCTTTGTACAGATAGCCTTGAGAAAATAGCCTGTGGTGATATGAAAAGGACCATATTGACCCCTTTTCCCTTTTGGCAGTTGAGCTGGCAATAACTGTCTCTTTTTATTAATATTGTTTTTACCTAGAGCCGTAATGACCACCCTATATAGGTGAAATGAAAGACATTTGTTTTATGCCTAACACCTCAGTGGGAAAAAAAATTCAATGTATTGCACTAATTTGCTAAATAACTTTTGCTGTCGAGGAGAAACAGCCCTCGAGGGGCAGACACCTCACCTGGCCTGCTCAGAAGCTAATTACAAATCACTGTGCCTGAGAGGTTGGATCTCAGAGCGTGATGCAGTCTGCAGCTCTCTGTGCTAAAGTGATCAGCAGTGATGACATCCACTACAGAGAAGTTCCTTGAGGACAACCTAAATCTTTCTTAAAACATTAATCAGAGTATGCATAAAAGGTAACAGAAACTATGGAACAGCACTGACGAGCCCAAGCAAGCTGACAGATACCGTGCCTGCCTGGGTAGCTCACTGTGCTGAGATCAGAACTGAGACATTATCATCTCCAAGGCACCAGCAGCCATGAATTGAACAGAGATTGAAAACCAGTTCCTTTCCAGTTGCTCCTCCCTAGAGGAACAGAGAAATTTATTGGATATTTTCAAACAGAGATTCCTAACCAGCACATTTGGAGAAAAGAGGGATATTTCTCCCCCTAGCCAGAAATCCATGGTAGGAGACACCACTTTCCTATGGGACCTGAGGAAATGTCTGTGGTGCAGTTACCACCCAGTATAACCAGAATACCCTACCTCCATTTCTCACATAACTGCCAGCAGCCGAGATACAGTTCTGTGTTTCTTAGTGCAGGTTATAAAACCCACCCAAGAAGCTTAACATACAACTGAACAGGTTTAGCAGCCCGCACTAAGTTTTATATTGCCATAATGATTCTGTTAATGCTAACTTAAAGGTAGCTTATGTCTAGTCTGAAGGACAACTGTCCCAATTTCAGGGAATAATATGAAATAGCAGCAGTGAAAATTAAACTATGATTTCACAACTTTGTCACTATCAGTGTGGCTAGGACTTCTCTGAGTTTCCTTGTGCTTTTTCAGTGCTGTGATAAGTCAGCGTCAGTCAACAGATGGACTGGTCTATCTCAGAAGAGCTGAAACTGGTGAGTCAAAGAGGAGGCTAAGAGTGGCTCATGAAAAAGCAGCTCCCCAAGTCTGCTGAGTGTGATAAATACAAGCAAAACACATCCAAACCAGGCAACTAAACATTGAGGAATGCTCCTGGTATAATCAAATTTGTTATTACTTATTTCCTTCTGGAAGCTCAATTCTGCTTACAAGAAAATCCTGTAAAAATTCAGTTGAGAAGTTGAGGCATATGCAGATCTTACAGTGGAATTTTATCCTTTTGCACCTGAAATATCAGAAAACAGTGGCTTTTCTAGCTTCATCCAGGATACAAATCTGAAGAAGGGTGATGTTTTTCTTGAGGTCTGATCTTTCAAATCGATATACTCAGACTTTGTCCTTTGTTTTGTTCTCACCCCTAAATATTTTGGTTTATTTTACCTTCACTTTAAATCAAAGACCCAAACTATAAATCTCTCCCCTTTCTGGCTGTATGACATATGTAGGTCCTTTTTCATAAGAATAGCTTGCAGAATTTGTTCCTTCACCTTTTTATCACAGCAATAGCACCTCTGCATATTGTGTTATTACTAAATAATAGACAACTCCAAACAGTATTTCTGAGAACAATTTGTGCCTAGTATAATTTCCTACTCATATAATCTTATGTAAAAAAAATAGCTATGTTTTTGTCCATCCTCAGTCGCTAACCCATCTCAGACTTTTCTAATAAGGCAAATTCTTCCAATTACTGTGGGCATTTGAAGATAATTTCTGGCTGGGATAGAAATACTTTCCAATAGTATATGTCATCTTTTACCTATAATTTACAATCTAAAATACACAAGTAAGAAAATGTACAGTGAAACTCATCCAAGATGAATAAAAAAAAATAGATTTAAAATAACTACAAAGAGTTTACAACAAATAACATGCCCATCTATATAGAAAATAGTCATTGAAAGTCAAGAAATCACATGCAAGGCCACAGAGTTGTGGAATCATGTAAACCTAAAAATAATTCTTCTTCATAAAGTACCAGGTACCAAAATATTTGGGTTTGCAGCCTCTGCTTTGATACCCCTTGTCAATAACTCACAACTACTCAGTGAAACTGAAATCTTACTGCATATTAGCCTCAACAGAGGATAAATTAATGCACAGCAAATTTGAAAATCCTTTTCTTTATCCACTATTGCTAGTACAGAAATTCCACTATGAAGTTTCCTGTCTTTCCACTAAAGTTCTAAAAACATCATCACTTTCCCTAGCTAAGTCAAACTGCACCTCACTCAGGGCCAGTTTCCAAAGTATGCTGTAGTGAAAGGAAGGATTTATTCCAATAATCTATGGCTCAAACTTTTAGAAAGAAGTAACCAAAGTAAACTAAAATCTTATAAAAGTATTTTAGTCAAGCTACCATTCCACAGGGGTTTGAAATTCAATATTATCTAACATTTAAAGCAATCTTATTGCTGTGATGCTTACAATGAGCATCTCCATTCTTATTGCTGCACTGGGCATTTCAGCAAAATTTCACTTGGTCACAGTAGAGGAGGAAATAAAATTGTTCAGAGCTAGATGTCTGATAGAAACAAAACCAGCAAAGCAAGAGTTGGTAAGGGTTGCAGAAGGCCCAGTAGGGAAAGTTATTTATTAAAACTCATAGTAGAGGTGACAATACTGGGGGTAGCAAACGAAAAGTGTCAGATTACCATTCACAAGGGCTTCAGTTGTGCAACAGAGATGTCAGGTAGTAGTGATTAGGAATGAAAGTGAAAATCAGGCACACATGCTGACAAATAATAATAATAGTGATAATAATGGATAAAATTTGGCACGTCATGAGGAAAATTTGGGAATAAGTTATTCCTCTCAGATAGAAATATGTATATTATTAATTGATAACATGAGATTTAATTAAATTGTAGGTGTTTGATTCCAGTTGCTTCTTATAACACTATAAAACACTGTAAAAAAAAGCAAAACTTTTTTTCCTGATATGTATCTGTGCACACAAATATGCTACTGCAAAAGCATGGAAAATCTACACCAAGGTGTTTCTCTTTTTTTTTTAATAGACCATAACTTTTCTTTAATAGACTGTATTTCTGTTGTATAGATTGTTTGTGTGCGTGAAAAATCATCTAGGTAGGGGCATAAGAAGCAAATTGGATAGAGGTGGATGGAGAAAGAAATGGGACAGCTCAATAAAATTAAGCTGCTATTACTTGACTATTCTCATCCCCACGATAACTACCAGTTACTATCCCCATGCTCCATGTAGGGTGGGTAACACAGAAGAAGACTAAACCGGCTGCCGGTATCTACAGAGAAATCTCCAGAGACTGAACCTAAAGGCAGCTTTTGGCTCCTTGCCGAATTTTTCAAAACTAATTTTCCAATGTCTTGCCACCAACACACACATTTCCCTGCAAAAATGCACAAACCGAGCGCTCATGGGCTTTGCTTCATTAGCAAATGGCTAAAAGGAGGACTCGTGGCCTGAGCTCTTCTCATGAAGATTCGAGACGAGCCGAGCGGCGGCTGCCGGGGCCGCTGGGCAGCTCCGGGCAGAGCCCCGCGCTCGGTGCCGCGCTCCGGCAGGGTCTGTGTGTCCGGCCAACGCCGGGCACGGCTCCCCACCGCCGCTGGCAGAGCTGGAAACCCGGGAGGCAGAGCGCTGCCGGGCTGTGCGCTTCAGGGCTGGGCGCTGTAGGGCTGTGCTCTGCATTGCTGTGTGCTGCATTGCTGTGCGCTGCATTGCTGTGCGCTTCAGGGCTGGGCACTGCCGGGCTGGGCGCTGTAGGGCTGGGCGCTGTAGGGCTGGGCGCTGTGGGGCTGTGCTCTGCATTGCTGTGTGCTGCATTGCTGTGCGCTGCATTGCTGTGCGCTGCCGGGCTGTGCGCTGCCGGGCTGTGCGCTGCCAGGCTGTGCGCTGCATTGCTGTGCGCTGCCGGGCTGTGCGCTGCATTGCTGTGCTCTGCATTGCTGTGCGCTCCCCGCCCCAGCTCTGCGCGCTCCCCGCCCGCCCGGGGGTCCCCGGCCATCGCCGCGCTCTGAGCGCGCTTCAGCCGGGCAGGAGGACCCGACACTGCCCACACACACACACAGGAAAAACAGGATCTTCCTAAAGCCCTCTCTCCGTGTGTTTGCACAGCAGGGAGGGCCTATATGCCAAAGTAAATGTGATTATTGCCCTTAACATAGTGAAAGAAATTACACAAAAGAGATCGATAGAAATTTGTTATAAACGCGACGGGATGATTTTAAAATCGGGATAAGGATCCATCCAAGGGAGATAACTCAGTGAAAGACAAATATATAATGAGAAATATCAAATTATTTTTTTTATGTGGGAGGAAGATTTGACATTAAGGATTTTCTCTAAATATTTGTAAGCTGTGTAGTGACTAATATTAAAATACCAAAATGACAGCTAAAGTCTTATATTAGCACATCAGCTAGCAGGGACAGTGTATAAGTATGACTGCTGGGATGTTTGAGGATATTTAAAGGCTGACCAAGGCTGTAACGCAGCTTTAATAAATATACTCAACAAAACATTCTGGTATTCAAAAATTGTAAGAACGAAATTTATTCCCAGATCAATACAAAACAGGTCTTGCCTTCCTTCATCTTTGAGGCTAGTCTGGTTAGGACATGGCCATGGTTTAGCTCCTAATCACTTAGCCATTTCAAATTGTACCTACTTTGCTTTTCAAATTATAGCTCTCTGCTTGGTGACCTTATGTGTCGAGGATTAAGAAAAAGTGGATATAACCTCCTGTGGAAATTGCAAAAATCTGCTTCCCTTCTCCTTTCTCACGTTCTACATGTAAGCAATAATCACTCTCACAGCATATAACAATTTAGAGCAGTATTTCACAGAAACTTGATTAAAATTACACGAGTTGGGAGGAGGGGGAAGATGAGAGCAAAATGAATTTGCAGCTGCCAAAGGAAAACTCATTAACCTTGGTGGGCTTGTTAGGAAGTTGCTTTTTAATGCATCCAAGCACTTCTTTTGATGTCCAGTGTATCCAGAAGCTCTGTTTCCCTGGTCACTGCAACTGACCACTACCAGGAGAGAGCAAGGGCTCCCATCCAGGGCATGTTCTAAATTTTGTGTCTGAAAAAAACAAGTGAAAATAGACAGGAAAAAATAGAAGATAAGGAAAGAGAAGAGGAAAGATGAGGAAAAAGACAGAGGAAACTTGCTGGACAAGCACCTCATCTTAATATGAAGTTAAGATATGCCTGAGGCTTGCAGCCAGACAAGGAACCTGGGAAATTCTCAAGTATCCAGTAATAAAGACTGACTGGGTTTTTTTATTTGAACAGCAAATCCTTATCTGAGGCTCTTCAGTGACTTTCCCCATATTAACACCTCAACACTTCAAAAAATTCTTATGCATTTAAATTTTCTTTCTTAATTCTCCATTAGTCAAGGGCTGCATTGAATAAAACAATTTCAAGTACTGATGACAGCACACAGCAAGGAAAGTGGTGTCTGGGAAGGGATGGGGCAGGAAGAAGAGCGTGGCACCTCAAGGATGTAAAGGCTGAGCCACAAACTCCCCTCCTGACAGCTTGCCCATGCTTTGGGAAACAGCATCTCTTGCTACCCCCTCCAAGCCATTTTTGCAGCCTTGGCTCAGTAATGGGTTACAAATTCAGGTGAGATGCACAGGCCTGTGAGGTGGGCGGGGAATTGCTGCCTGAAGGGGAAAGGCAAAGCAGGAAAAAGGGTGAAGTTCATGAAGATTACACTGCAAGTTGCTATCACCAGAAGCAGCACCAGGCTTCCTTCAAGGAAAAGCAGCAGCCCTGCCTAGGTCTGTTCTCATCCTTCTCTGCTTCTCCCACTAAGAATGGGGAAAAGAAGATGGACATTTCTTACGAGGAAAATATCATGTAATAAAGAAGAAAAAAGCTACTCTGCAGTTTCCATTATTTTTATCTTTTCACATTTTCTCGTTGGTTTTTCTTGGCCAGTAAGTTGTTTTTGTATGTGTTTGTTCCACCAGACTCACTCATTTTGGAGTATATTGGAAATTTCTCACTCTTCAGAGATGTTAGATAAGAACAAAGACCAGGTCTATGCATTTAGTGAAATATAAGACCATTGCCTAGTTCCCTTCTTTCATCCTTTTCAAACCACAGATTTCTTTCCCTTGTCCTTTGTGCACTGAGAAAACAGCTTTCTATAAGGTATTTTTGATTTCAATTAAAAAAAAATCCCCAGGGCAGTCTAGGTAATTTTTTTTCTAGTTTATTTCACTTTAATAAGCTTAGGTTTCAGCCAAAGCTTACAAATTGTGAGGCTCTAAAGTTTACTTTTTTTTTGAGGGAAATGAAACACACATCAAAAATTCAGAAATCATGGATAAACATCTATTTTATTCATAAACCATAATGAAAATAATTAGAAAAATAATTGAAGATGCAAGGAAGTCTGATATACACAAACATATAATCCCTGTCTCAAGAAAACCCTAAACTGCAGAGCACAAGAAAGTGGAGAAAATACTAGAGAAAATAATTGTTCTGTTCTCATAAATCTCCCAACATCTCCTTCAGGCCAGTTTTGTAGTCAGAATACCAAGCTGGGTGGATCTCTGCTCTGATCCAGCACAACTGCTTTTACCTTCCTAACACATGAAACAAGTGATAAAGTCTGACAGTACCCAAAGTCACATGGACTGTAATTAGTGATTAACAAAACACTGGGTGTTCCTGGCCAAGCCTGGTTTTGATTGTTGCATTATTTGCACCACAGCCAGCTTGTCCATGTATGTTCCAGTTACTGGCACAATAAAACGCTATGGAAAGCAGCATAAAGTGGGAGGGAATGCCAATCACAGCAGGGAGAGCAGTCACACGGTCCCTTTGCACACAGGGGGCCTGGCACAGCACAGGAGGCTCCAACCCTCTGTTTACTAAACTCAGGCTCTGACACCACAGAGGGTCACTGCTCCACCGGGGAGCCCTGAGTACACACAGCCTGGCTGTCACAAACAAGCTGAGGCTTCAGTTTGCCCTGTGTTCTGCTGTCTTCTGTAAATAAATGCAGCATAACCAGCCCATCACGAGCTTCCAACTCACTTGTCATAAAACAGACACTGCATGCTTCATTTGCAGAATTACATCTTCTTATCTTTTGATAATAAAGCAGCTGCTGAATTCACATCTGCTTCTGGAAAGCTAGCCAAATTCTAAAGAAATTGCTGTAGGTATTAAAAAGTTCAGAAGTTCATAAAAAACTGCAAAAAATAAAAGTATATGGAAAATATGCTTTCAAGCTTTCATAGAAAATTCAAAAATATATTTTTAAAAGAAAAAGTAAAAGAAAAGGAAAATCTTTTCTAATAAGAAATATCTTTGTTTTTATTGGACTGTCACTGAAGCCCTTTGGCCATTGCAAACAAAGTGATCCATGATCTCACACACCTCACAAGAAACATGAGAAAAAAACTTGTCGAAACTTTGAGTTCTTTCTGTGCAGCTAAGCACCAGCTTTGGCATTATGTTCAGGTTTAATGGAAAATTAGAAATGAGTGAATTCTCTTTTTTATCCCATCCCTCCAATTCTATTGTGCACATCCATTCCGCTAGGATATCAGCTTCCATCTGAAGATTCCCTGTTATAGTGGATTGTGTTCTGCCTTGGTACAGAACACCAAGGGGTTCAGATCCCATTATGCCACGGCTCTGCTGTGGAGCTGCAGTAATACGAGGGTGAAATACCTTTAAAAATATATACTATAAATGGGTTAAATAACAACAACCAAGGGGAAATTTCATCATAAGAGCCCTTATTTTAGATTATACTGTTATACATGCTATCTGGTTTCAGTGCACAGTTCAATTCTATGCTCAGCCTTGCGTTGACCTCAAAGGCTTTCTTGGCAATGTGAGCAAGAATCCATATCCAATACTCAGTTTTATGTCCATATGCCTCATGGGCCTGCCCTGGATGCCTCATGTAAGCCCCTATAGATAAATATGTTTGCTTCATAGGTACACACAAACATTAGGTATTCCTGAAAAAAATATAATTAAATGCATGTATGTGTAGCCACATGGGTGTACACACACAACTGTGTGTCAGTTTATTTGACATCAATATTCTAGTACACTTCTACCTCTAACAAGATGATATTGTTATCCTTTTGACCATCCTGACATTTTTGACAGCAGCAGCAGCAGCAAGAATCACTTTGACACTGCACTCCTACTTGCCCCACATCCCAATGTCCCTGCCCTCCACCTCTGGTGGGTATCATGTTCCCAGTTTAGCCCCCATACTTTCAAACTAGGCTCAGCATATACAGAAGCACGTGGTTCACATTAACAGCACCCATGCTACTTTCGATGGCAGAGTGAAGAAATATGAAATCCAGGCAAAGAGTTAAGGCTGGTTTAATCCCAGCTGCTCCCCATGCCTGAAGCTAGGCAGACTCTGGTCTGTCCCATGTCCCTGCAGAGCCAACTTAGAATAATTCTCTTTTTAATTAGACTATTAGCTCCCCTTGGCTTTACTGTTAAGTCACCCAATAGACATTGATCCTCTCTGAATACAGGGCCTATTCTTCTGCACATCTGGGCTGCACAGAGAGGTCTTGCCTGCATTCAGCATCCAGCTTCCAAGACACACTGACTTCTCACATGTCTTCAATGTATCCCTAGTTGGAGCCCCACCCTGGTCACCCAGATCTACTACAATTCCTGAAATCATGAGTACAGTTTGATGACTTAGCTAAGATACTTTGATGTCTCCAGGACTGTTTATCCTCTCTAATGAGCTCTACTGAGAGAACAGGCTCTTGTCCTTCAGAAGGTGCTGCAAGGTACAACCAGGAGAAGGGCAGCTTTGAAGTTAGAGCTCTTCAAATGAGAGATCAAACCATATCAGAAAGCTAATGATCTCAGGAAAGAGATCTGACAGGCCATTTACGAATGTCAATAAAATGTCCAGGGAAACAAACATTATTTTTGTTGATTTCATTAATCTTGGCCCAAATTTTTTTTGAGCCAGCACAATTCAGAATGGCAAGCACTTAATCCATATGACAGCATAATAAGAAAATTCCCAGTCAGGCTTATAAAATGAGCCTTTTCTATTTTCTGACATTCATTTATCCAGGGGAAATCATGCAACATCTGAAATTATGTAGGCCTTAACTTGAAAAAAAGTTATTGAATAATAGAAGCTGTCAATACAGTTTTAACCTTTGAAGAAACACTTTCTTTTCAAAAGGAGTCACATTGCCTTTTACAAGAATAATTTTTGACATGGCCCATGAGCGTATTCCAAAGAGTTCTTTCTTGTTACAATATCTAATAACCTCTAAAATTATCTCACTTTTCTGTTCAATCAAATAATTGGCTCAAAGAAGAGCACAAGTGCTATGACAACAAAACAATTAGTGATACAATGTGCAAGTTATCACCTACTTTTAACAGATCAAAACCTGAAAAACTATTCTTATCTGTTAGCATGATAGCAGGTAACTTCTTTGAACAAATTTAGCATTTAGATATATTCCTTTGCTTCCTTGCATTACATAACATTTCTAAACTTCTATTTCAATTAACTAAGGAAGAACAAAATGCCTTGACATTGCAGATATTTACCCTTGGTTTACTTTTGCTCAGTTTTAGCTTATTATTTCTATCTAAGCTTCTTCCTTTTACCCTTTTATGTTGTTCTTGTAAGGTATCAATATAGCTACATCTACTTAGACAGTAATCTTTCACACAGATTTGAGCAAGCAAGAAGTAATCCAAACCAGTGAGAACTGCTTATACATTATAAATATCACCATAAGGTGACTCACAACACTAGAGCTGATTGATTTATTCATCATGATAATGGGACATGATGAAGAAATCCCAGTATTTTCACAAACCATTTGCAATTGGTTGGGATTATACTAGAATTATCGCTCAGGTTTTTTTGGCAAATTCAAATAAAGACTTCAACCCACTGGTCAGCCAGAAAACAATTTATAATTACTTATTTTTCATTTAAAAATGTGATTAATGGCATGTATTACACATCATTTATGCTCTGGGAGAAACAGCAATTTAGGGCATGTAAGTAGTTACCAGTCTGTCGATGGAAACATTCTGAAGATCTTTTCACTAAGGTTACAGAAACACTGAGGCTCTCTAAACTTTTCACATCCTTTATTAAAATGTAAAATAATACAGAGCTATTCTTTGTGACTGTGAGGAAAGCAATGAAAAGGGCATATTTTAATACATCAAAATATAGCTATCAACATACAGCTCAGCGTTTATGAGCAAAACATTTGAATCAAGTGGATGCAGTTCATTTAGCCACAAAAACCAATACTATGAAATGAGGTGGATCATTTGGAAGGACAACATCAATGCGAGCAGAATAATTTCCAAAGGCATTTGTATGACGTAGAAGTGGTCTTGGTAAACTAAAGGGTTTAGCCAACAATCACAGCTACAATTCTACAACACAAACAATCCCCACTAGCTGTGAAGTGGACCTAGCACTGCTGTGGCAGTGAACTAACTGCTCTTGAGCTGTAGGCACCACAAGGCACTGCTTAGTGAGGCAGCCAGTTTGTATCCCTCCATGTTTCTCCACACTTGGGGATACTAGCTTGTTCCATCACTCCATTCCAGCTGCAGGGGTCAATACACCTGCCTGCATTTCCATGGGCTTTATCCCAGTAAAATTTCTTTCCCCTTTTTTTTTTTTTTTTTCCCCTCTATAACAGAAATCAAAACAAAGAGGCAAAACCCTTGTTCAGGAAATTAGGCAGCAATGACCTAGAAGGCTCTTGTTCTACACTCTTGTACAGGCAGATTCAGGATCACGCTGAATAATGAAAAGAAGACATTGAGCAACTATTCACCTGTTATCACATTAGCTCTTCAAGGAGTCTGTCCCTCTCCCATCTCCTCAAATACAGACCTTCCTGTGCACATATCGAAACCAAGATCAAAAATACACAAGTACATCTTAAGTGCTTCTAGGCACAAGGTTAAGCAGGAAGCCCTCCTTCAAAGTCATGACTGAGTTGTCAATACAAGAAATGGAATAAGCGTTACAGTCTAATTGTCCTTTGTGACCTTCACGTATGTTAAATACTGCTGCTGTTTTCTTGCTTGTCAACTGCAAAGGTGAGTGCAATGCAACAATCTGCAGACTTTGAGTATAAGTTTTGTGAGACATATTTCTCAACTACAGCAAGTACCAATTCAGCTATTCACTTGATTTACTCACACCTACAAGATAAACAAGTATCTGTAAGCCACACCATGCAGGTAGGCAGAAAGGATATTTTAAAGTCATTTCAAATACAGGCTCGTGGCACTGAGGACTCTTTGGAAGAGGTGGATCTTGGGGCTTCTTGTGTAACAGACTAAATAAAGTACAATGGTTCATGAACTAATCTCACCAACAACTCATCTTGAATTTAGACCTTGAACTACCAATTGCTACTGAACTAAGCAAGAGCCACAAGCTATTGATGAATCAATTAAGACCCAACTGACTGAGTGCTTTAAACATTTTTAAAGTATATCTGTACAGCTTAGGTCATGTTTCAACTCCTCACCTTAGACAAATGTGTTCAAAGCACTCAGCCAGCTAGTCCTAAGGTATTGGAGAGTGTTTAAGGAAGCAATGGATTCACTGAAAAATAACTGCTTGCCACCCAAGTTCCTGATGCTTTGCTTTTCTATCCTTGTGCCTTCCTACTCTGCTTTCCTTAGGACTGTTAATTCCCTCCATTCTGTGGCTCTCTTTCTCCTTTTGCCTCTGGATTTAACTCTGTGCACCTCTTTTACTCCAACCTTCCCTCCTCTCCACACCTCCTTTTCTTCAGTTCCCTGCCCAAATCCCATTATTTTGATCCTCCTGTAAAACCAGGTCAACCCTACTGTCCATGTCCACCAGGGCTTGGCACACATTTTGCAATTGCTGGCTACTCAGCAGGTGTGCAGCTAGTCACCACAGTGGGTCATGTGTCCTGGAAGAGCTGAGATGCTGCCAAGCCAGAGACAATTGACTCCTTGCTGACTATTGACTTGTAAGGCACCACGAGCTCCCTGATCCACAAACCTACTGAGCTCAAAAGCAGCACAGCTGAGTCTGAGAAACATTGATCTCACCTCCAGCTGTGGCCAATACCAAATGCTTCAGAGAAACAAAACACCCTGTATGGATAAATACACCAGAATTTGCTGGGATCAGATGGACAAAATCTACAGCTAAAAGCAGGGTATATTCTAAAAATAGCGTCTAAAAATTCACACTGCTTTGAAATATACTTCAGCAATATCAGGTTTAGAAAGAGCTCCTCCCTTGTGGAGGAAATACAAGAGAAAAGCTTCACAACAGTGTTATTCATAGATGTATTAGTGAAGACAAGGATTTTGTTCATTTCATTGAGTGGTGACTTACAGCAGTGAATCCCATCTGGATTTTCATTTGAGCTACAAATTTATCTTCCCTCCAGCATCAATTAATGGGTATGTTTTTACCATTCTTTTTTAACAACACAGTTTGTTTCCTTTCTAAATTATAAGAAGAGAAGAATATCTCTTACTTGTTTTAGAGGTCTAAGCCACAAGAAGAAAAAATAATCTTCTCTCATAAGGCTTATCTCCTGCTTCTTATCATCCCTTTACCTTCTAAAATTCCTATTTATAAAAGAGAGACAAACACAATATGACCAACAATAAAAGGAAATGAATTGCTATCACTTGCATTCTCAGTACCATTCTTTTCACAAAACCATGCTTTATATTTTATTTTTGTCCACTTCTGATTTGTACTTAGAAGCACCCAGCACAAACAATTGATTTCATTTTGTCATGTTGAAAATTATTATTTTCATTTGTCTTCTTTAATTTGTGATCTATGATGGCACTTGAGGTGAGTAGCTTTTTAACAATTTTATGAGACACTATGTCGAAGGCCTTTGAAAGTCCAAATAAATCCTTCATACTAGCCTTCAAGGTTGAAGAGGAGTTAAATCTCCTTGACATTTTAAAAAATGAGAGCACTTCTTTATGAACCTAATTTTCATAAGAAAATTTCTACTAATGCTCCAAGTAATTTTTTAAAAAATACAAAAAGTGTTGTGTTTTCAAGTCCATTCCCATACATGAAATTCCTAGGGATAACTGGAGTGATATTAATATGAACTCATACCAGTAGAGTATATACATCACTTGTATATTTTTCATTGTTAGTATTTCTCACATAGAGTTGATTATTCGCACACCACCCCATCAGGAAAATGTTTGTTTCATCTTCATCTAAAATAACAGAAGACAGCATTCCTCATTTTCTTCAGAAAAAGTTATTTTCTGTACAGAACACCGATTACCAATTCTGCCAGGTGGCACAGATCAGATAAAGGAAGAATTAGTAGTTCAGGCATAGCAGAGCTCTTAGTATCACCAGTGGCTCTCTTCATTACTGTTTTTGGTCTCAGCTTTCAGCAATATTGTAGATTTTACAACAAAGTCCTTCTTTTCCTGTCTCAGACTCATGCTCCCTTATTAAATGTTAAAATGAAGAAAAGAGTATCTTCTGTTAGAAGCTCTATATTTCAGCCTTATTTCTTTAGATGACACAACAGAGACTGATGAGATTCAGTGCGCTTGTATCTTGAGCTCTCAAACATTTCCAGAAAGATCATAGATCCATAGACTTCTTAGAGCTGAGTTTTGGGTTCTCCCCTTATTTATGCTCCTATCGCTGAGACAAATGAACAAGCAAGTCACAAAAACAAATTCATTAAATGAAATGAATAGACAAATGGAAAAGAAAAATCACCTATGAATAAGAAATCACTTACCAACAACATGATCATTTAAACTTTGGCAGACCCTCTGAGAAGTGTTTGTAACTAGAAGAAAAAATGGAACAAAATAAAAAATTAACTAGTCTCTGTTGCTGGCAGAAAACAGTGAAATTAAATTACAGGGTATGTTAGCACTGAAAATCAAGTCACTCTGACAAAACAATCCCTGTCTTTTTGTGATTAGTACAGTTATCATAGTGACAAGCACTTTTGCAAAAACTTTCCAAATTCTACACTCAAGTTTGCAGTCCCTTTTCTTCCAGCAGATATGGGTAATGTTAAATGGTATCAATAACCTGGAGGGTTTATCAGCAGTTGAGCTCCCAGCAGTTTTAATTTCCCTTTTCAATACAATACCACCACTGTAATGGTTGTGCTCCTTAACATTACTGACAGAAGAACAACCATTTTTTATCTCCCTACCTGCTGCACACTTTCCCTTGGATGTCTCATCATCTTCTATGAGCAGACCGAACAGAAAACTCAGTGCTCTCCAGATTGTCTGACACTGTTAAAAATTCAACACAACACTCCCTGTCACTCCTGCTGACGCTGCTGCAGGCTGCATCTCTGGGTCTTCACGTCTACCAGACATGCAGAGTATCACAGTGACAGCAGACTTGTGAGCCCTTCTTTCTTATCCACCCCTTTGGGAGACATCTGTATGTGTTGTACAATACCTGTCCAACAAAGTGAAAATATCATATTTCAAAGTAATTTTTCTAACCCATCTTCCCAGTTGAGGTGGTAGAAGCTTCATCACTGGAAACATTCAAGGTCAGCTTGAAGTAGGCTCTGAACAACCTTATCTAGTCGAAGATGTCCCTCCTCGTTACAGTGGGCTTGGACTAGACGACCTTTGAGGGTCCTTTCCAATTGAAACTGTTCTATGATTCTAAATACAGTACACTGTAATTTATATCTCAAATCTTCCACTGAGTCCCAGTGTTTCAGTAAATCAAATAGATACTTCCAATAAATGCCTGACTCTTACATTTTGTCATGCTTCTCCCTTGCTTTCCAGTTCAACCAGCAGATCATGCTCCCAGATGCTTCAGAAGAGTCTAAGTTTCCTTCCCAGAAACAATTTGAATGGTGAGTTCCCTAATCAATATATACATACACATCCTTTTTTAATCTAAATCATTGCTCAGAATCCATTTTTACTGTTTCACCAAGAAAATTAAATCATATAGTTAATGACAACTTGAGGCACAAATAGGCCATCCACTAACTTATAAGAACAGTTAAACATTATAAATATGTCTCATCTCAAAACAGATTTATTCTATTTTCTCCTTTATCTCTCGTTCCTGGTCACATCTTTCCTTAAATTATGAGTGTTTATACAGCATTTAGCACAGTGAGGGTCCTAATCTTGCCTGGGGCCTCTGGGAAACACACATTATAAGCATTAAGTGAAAATGCTTTATGCTGATACAAATAACAATATCTTTAGAAGAGGAAATTTCATTACATAACATGACAAATGTGATCAGCTAAAACTGTCATTTCATTGCTTGCACACATTGTAGTATTAACTGTGTTCTTAAAAGTTATGTTCATTAAAAAAAGTACTAAACTCTTAAATATTGGACCATATCTGTAGGCAGACAAATATGTGATCATCATCACATGCTCTTGTCTTGCTAATGTATGTTTTCCTTGTTAGCAATCTTTACAACTATCAAAGCAAGCCACATAAGTCCAAAGAAAGTGGCATGAACTACGTGGCTGGGAAGAGAAAGATACATAGTTCAAGGCACAGTTTCCTTATTAATACATAATTGCTGACGCAAATATGTTCAAAAGCTCTCGTGGTACAACAAATCATTTGGAGAACTGAGACTCAGGAGGAGTCTTACCACGAGCTCCCCACCAGCCCCCATGGCCATTTGCTGTGCTCACATCCCTGTAGAAAGGTGCTGGAGGGACATGTCTCCTGGGGACAGGGCATCTCTTCCTAGGGCCAGCCTCCTGCCCTCAGCTGCTCCTGTCACGCATAATCACTGCCTCACTCCTTAGGGCACAGCTGTGCACGTGTATGTCATGTCCAGGGCTGGTCTATGCACTGTCACTGGTAGAGTGTGAAGCAACAGAGGAACTGGACTTGCACTTACTCCTCTCACCTCTCTCAGAAACCTTGGCACTGAGATGCTCCCTGTGCTTGTTCTCACTCTTGCGTCATGGACCTTGCAAACAAATGGCTGCACAAATCCAGACACATGTTGGTCTTTATTTTGCACTCAAATAGAAAAGACAGGAAAATCTAAGAGCAACTCAACTCTTGGAGCACTCTCACAACTATCCCACACCCACATCCACAGGACATGCTCCTGAGATATGTCTTTGAATACTGCCAGGCTGAGGAAGGAATTGACCTGCATCTTCCTCTGCCAGGGATAGAAGTTTTTGTGTGGAACACCACTCTTGCTTCTTAGCTGCTACCTTTTTAAACGAAATATCTACACCTCCTGCACTTCCTCCTGTATTTGCTCTTATCACTGACCAGTCCATGGGCACCCAGATGAGCTAAGAACAATTAGCAACCCTGCCAAGGCCATCTGAATAGCACAGACCACACATTCACTATGCTCACGAATACTGAAACACTTACACATGAGATTATCACAGCAGAGGTAGTTTCAATCATGTACATATCCCTTGGCCCTCTCCAGTTCTCAGGTGACTCCTTCTACCACCAATTAGTTCATGTGTATAGTGGATAGACAGAGCAAAACAAGACCATGAGAAAGTTTGAGTTATTACCTAAAAACTAATTGAATATTTCTGATTTTCTTTTTCCTCTAAATAACTTCTGAAGTAGCTTCGTTGTTTTATTTCATTTAAAAGTGGACAGAGATGGAGTTTGTCTTCAAATTTAGCTAGGGACATTATTTGTAAGTCTTTTAAAGTTAATATTTATAAAAGGAAAAAATCAGACATCATAATTGTCTATCACTGAGGCTCTACGTGACTTTAGCTTTGCTCTGCACAGCTGGGCTTAAAACAAAAGCCTAACCACAGACACGCAATTCTGTGATCATCTTCTTCAAACAATGAAACCAAAAACTTTTCAAAGGAGATTAGAGACCTTCCCTTTTTGAAAACTAACACTGATGCTTTATAATGTAGCCCAGCTACAGAAAAGCAAGTTTGCTGAGGCATTGCAGCTGAAGCGGGGCATCTTCCTACTGCATCTGTAACAGTCAGCAGCTCTTGTCAGTACAGATTGAAAGGTTTTAACTGCTGAGTTTTATACATCAGCCAATCCCCTACTCAAAATTAAAGCTGGGGAAAATGGCCATAATTGACAGTAAAGTTTTTTTGCATGTTTCCTGCCCAGTTGCCTAACTTTTATTACAGCATAAAAGAGAAATTACTTGATTCCACCAATGCAATGCACATGCTTTACTGTAGCTCCTTTCTGCCTCAGGCATGGCACAAGTTTAGCTGAATTATTCTCAGAAGAGCTATGGAAGAGATTATCTCTATGATGAAAAAAAAAAAGGGGGCGGGAGAAGCAGCCAACAAGCAGCCTAACCTTGCATTATCCATCTTCAGAGTCACTCAGCTGTCTGCTCTGAACTGTGTCCTCAGAGCAAATGTTCAATGCTGCTGTTAGTAATGCCACTCTCATTCACACAGCACTGATGGGCTCTGCAATCATTACAGAAAGATTGTTCTATCCTCTTTATTTTAAGGATCAGCCTTCCAGCCTTTTCACATTTCCATGGAGGAACCTTTCCAATTTGAGGTCAGATGAGATACTGCTGCTAAGACAGAAACATTCATAGTATACTAAATATCTGACTTTCACCTGGGGGAGGTATTAAAATACATCAAATACAGAAATGGACTATACTTGCTGACGCACTGCACTTCAGAAAAAAAAATTAATTTGATTTTTTCTTTTTTTTTATAAAAACTTTTACCTTTGAATCAGCAAAACAATGAAGACCAAGATCTTTAAAAGTTCGTGTTATAAATGCATATTTTCAGTTCTCTTAAACATAATTGTCCAACAAGCATCATTGAAACCTTTCCAGGTGAAGAAGAGGTTAATTGTTCAGTGAAATGACAGAAGGTAAGCATAAAAATATAAAGATCCATGATGCATATAAAAGAATTGGGAGACTTGTTTTCAAAATGGCTTACATTACTCATGAGTGACAAAGCCTCATGAGAATTTTACAGGTCACCCTAGGTGTCAATGAGGCTGCCATGCCCCAAGACACCAATAACTTTTGCATCTCTCCACCTGTATTGCTGCATTTCCTCAGTGCTACAGGTCTAACAGAGGCTCAGACGAAAATTAAATTGTAACTCCTAAAATAGAACCTATTTCAAGCCAAGCACTATTCCATTCTGAAAGTTAACTCCTGCTGGGAATCTCACCTACCTAATAATCTTCTGGCCCATAAGAATTTGGAGCACTAGGCAAGAGTGGGATTTATACAACTATTGAAATAGTCCCTCCCTATGACAAATGCTACTGTCAATTTTAAGCAGATTTCGTGCAAGTCAGGTCATTTTTGAGGTTCAGGATTGCATCAGACATGCCAACCACCGCATTGTTAATGGTCTCGTCTTACCAAACATTCTGGAAGCTGCTCTGGGAGTGTGCCAATAAATCAGCAGGGAAGAATTTGTGGGCAGAGAGACACAAGTCAAATATAGAATGTCAATTAAGATTAAGCACATAAATATTACATCCCATTCATTTACTCTACATGCAACGAAATGCTATTGAGATAGTAAGATCAGCAACTCAGACCATTCGGTTTACAACTCAGATACTACATGCAAGAACTGCAATCACTGTTGAATGGGAGAACATAAATTAGGATTGGGATACACCATGCAGGAAAAGAACAACCTGTGCTTACATCTGGACAACCTGCGCCAGTGTCTGGAACAGACTCGTGCTGAAAAGGCAACCAGAGAAACCCTTTCCAAGAGCTACAAGTTTCCTACAACAGACAGACAGCTAGAGATTGACATGTGCCCTCCTGGCAGGAAAGCATATGTGTTCATGGGTCAGTCTCTCAGAAAGTGACCCTGACCTGCATGGTGGCCAAAGATGGGAAAAATCAGCCTCTACTGACTCCCATACAAACTTTACATGGCATGATGTTTCGAGAGTTGGTCTCCTTACTGCACTTTGAAAACATACAGCCTATGTCCCTCACATACACGTTTATATTAAATATAATCCTACCTGCCAGTCATAATTCTCACTCGTGCCTAATCAGTGAAGTCAGGCTGGAAGATATTGGTAACTCGTTCTACAGAAAATATTTATTACCAAATTCAGACACTTGGTTTCATATGGACAGATGAAGAACTGTATTACAAAACACAATGTTTCTATGAATTATCATTATGTCAAAAGGTCTATATTTCATAACACAGAACATTAAAAGGCCATCACTCGGGTATTATTTTTCGCTCAAGCAGTGGAAATAATATTAAAGGACAATTGTTGACCAAAGGTTTGGCCATTTCTACACAAAAAAATGGGAATGAAAACAAATTTAATGTCATATTTCATCTCGCCACTTTCCATGACTTTTATGACCACAGTTTTCAATTACATTTTTTATCTTTCACTGATCACCATGGAAAAAGACAAGACAGGAAACTGATTAAGACTCTGTCAGGATCTGTCACATTTAATAACAGTAGGTTTAGGTATCACCTCTTAAATCAAATGAAACCCAGCAGTCTGAGCCCTAGATTTTCTACCCTGCAAAGCGACCTTTACACAGAGATACCCCTAGGATCACAGGGAGTTAACAGAGATTTAGGATATAACTGGCTGTGATAACAGGCACAATGGAAACTTGGACTTCAGAACAAAACAAAAGGAGGGAGTGTAAGAAAGCGGGAAAGAAACCCACTGCCACCGCTTCTCTGCAACATTCTTAAATACTACCTGTAGCAATGAGAAACGTAAAACGTAAAATAATGTAGTCAGAAAAACTGTTTTTAGGTTGATGGTCACTCTCTATGACCACTGTCAAATGAGGTACTTGTACATAATAAAAAATCATTTTTCAAAAGGATGATGTTGCGCAGGACATAAATGCAAGATGTCCAAGTTAGATTTTGAGATGAAATGCTACGATCTCCATTAGTTTATGGTGTCTGTGGTTTCCATATATTTCCCTGCTGAGGGCAGGTTATGCTTTAACAATTTTAACTGCATCCACCTTGATTTTAGGTAATCCAAAACGCTTGTTTAAAATTGCAGTCTTGAAGTAGTGATAACCCTAAGGTAAACAAGATCTAGTCAGAAATACCTACTGAGTGCCTTCAAAAATATATAGACTCTGTGTGTGATATTCCTCTCACCTCACTTTCATAACCTAAAATGTAGGCATATGGTTGACACTAATGGTGCCTCTGTAATTTAAAAAGGGGAGTGCTGGTCTGCTCCCAAGAGTGATTCATTTAATCAGAAAATAAATTGGATATACATTCTGCTGGAAGTGCCTGGTCTTTCTCCACTGCCTATTAAAAAACCTCAGGACAACCTCCGCACAGTTAAAGAAGAAACACTCACCTCCAAACAAATGGCTAATAACAAAGGAGAAAAGAACTTGCTCTCATTGTCTATGGAGTCCACAGAGTTACAGATAATTTTGAAATATAAAGTTCTCTGATTAAAAGATTTCTCATCAGCCAGTTTCTAATATTTTTCTTATTCAGGCAAGCTTGTATAAATCAGAACTACTAAGAGGTGAATGTAGGCCAAATAGATATAGCAATATGACATTTTATAGGCAGTTTTTCAAAAATAAAACCAAATGGTTTTATTCACAACTTATGCAGATTGGAAAGAGGTTTAAATTAGAAATGGAACTGGAAAAGAAGACACTTATAGAACAGCATGGGCATTCACACAAGGAACCAAAAGTTATTGGCATAACTCTTTGGGAAGAAATAGGTCTAAAGAAAAGATGGGAGGAATTACAGAGCACCTTAAAGGAGATGAATGACAGTTTATCACATTTGCATTCGTTTTCTAAGATAAGTTTTAAGCTCACACAGACTAAAACTCCTCATAGATGCCTCAAAATGTTTCTTCATTATGGGCAATCTATACCTTCATGGGATACAATTTTATGTACAGTCTTATACAGCACTTTGACTGAAAGATATATACTTTCTCCCCAAAACTTTATTCCTGGGTGAGAAAACAGACCTTCAGGCCTTCATTTTCCCAGTTTGGAGTGGAATGTGAATTAATTTTTCGCAGTTTCATAGTTTAAAAATGCCAAAGGAGTCTGGTGTCCCATTTAAGACAGATTGCAGTACTTCAGTCAGAAATATCTTCAGTACCTGCTTTTTGCTTCTCTACCACAGAAGGTAATGGCAATGAGACAGAGAGAAACTTTGCTTGCTATGATTAAAGCTGAATTGGATTGTGTTCCACTGTTATGCTTTCCAGTCACCTAGGACACAGTCTGAATTTTGGAAGAAAATGCCTGCATTTTTTTTCCTTCTATTTTCATCTAAAAAGAACATAAATCCATAGAACTATTCACTAGAAAAACTATTCCACAAGAAATTATTGTAAATCCATAGCTTTCAGATATACATGCACTGAAGAATATGCATTCCTTACACAAGAGGATAAAAAACAGTCTTCATGCAAGCCTGAAGTTTGAATATACTGTAGCTTTTGGTACTGGCCATTGCTGAGTGTTTCCAAAGGAAAAAACAAACTATGTAAAATGAGAGCAATTATGAAATAATATGTCACTGAATTGTACTTTTTCCCCAAACAGATTAGTCTATGCCCTGAAACATAAAGATAATCCTCATGATTTGTTTTCTAAGATGATCTTAGTTCTTTTAGATGATTACTCACAGAAGCAATTAATCTTCTTGGATTACAAAAACTATTTCAATATTCAATAGTCAGTGAGAATCAGATGCTCATGTTTACATCTGGCATGTCAAGTGTCCTAAAGCTCTTAGGGAGGTGCGCTGTTACTCAGCAAGATAGAATACATAATTTTAGTCATAAAGCATCACTTGTGACTAAAAGCAGACCAACTCTTAAAAAGTATTTTGTGGAACATGAATTCTCTTATTTGGTCAATTACTCTAGGCACACATGAGACTAATTTATCTTGAAATATAAATGAGAGCATAAACTAATTCTCACATAATTAACATATACACAGACATTCTATTTATAGGCTAAAGGTGGAAAAAATAATATGCTACAGAGAAACAAAGTATGTCTGTATTTATGGAAGAATCACTAAGACCACTAGCACCACATGCAAATTGCACTGGAGGAGAATAGAATTTTTTCCCCCAGTGTGACTCTGAAAAGTGCACCTTCCACATACTTGGTTAGACAAATTCCCTCCAATTGTACTCTTTTGTATGATCTTTTACATCTAATTGTAATCCTAACTGGCCTATGTCAGCACAACCTTTTCAGCCATAAATCTTACTAATGACAACATTTTTGCAGCTTTTTTGTTTCATACCCCAAGCACGGCAAAATTGTCAGATCAGTTCATGAAGAAGTGACAGGCTATTGTTCTTCTTTGCATTCATGAGCAGATCATTAACACAAATTTAATGCCCATAACATTTTAGTTCCTTTGATTTGGTATAGAAATCTCAGTACACTGTGTAAGGGACTAAAGTGTGCCATCACCTTACAGAACACAAGTGAATGCTCACAAAAATCCAATCATTAGTTTATTAAAGGGAAACTAGAAAAAAGCTAGCAAGTTCATTAAAAGCAATCCTTTCCAGCTGGTCTTGAAGGATAAATCCTTTTTTTTTTTTCTAAGAAGAATACATGAATTATTTATTTCAGTCAAAAGAGAGCAGTACATTAATCCAGGTTCTCTACCTTCTGCCCAGATTCAACTGACTGTAGGCTATAAAATTACTCAAGGGAAGTTAGTTTCATTTGGATTAGCACACATATTTAGTGTATAATAACTCACAATACAGAAAGATCTCACACTGGGACTGAGAGAATGCCTTTTAATAAAAGAGATCTGGATTGCAATGAAGCCATGAGAATTTCTAGTCAATGGTGTATGAAATACAATTTAAAAATTGGTTATTCCATAACCTATGTTTCAATATCAGCTTAGGAAAAAAATAGACTTCACTTTTTTGCAGTGTAAGTTGACTTCAAGTAGTAATAAAAAAGCAACTGGAGCTTTAGGCTGTTCTATAAGGTCAGAAGCAAGTGGAGCCTCTATGCAGGAATAAATTCCAATACCTAAAGCATGTTAAAACAAAGAGGTTTACGCAGAAATTTACAGTTAAATTTTTGGTAGTGTTTCCTCAAATCCCTAATCATTCAGTAGCACTAATATATTTTCAGTAAACACTTAATATTTACAGCCCACTGCTTCCTCACATCCAGAAAAATACTAAAAGGGAGGTACCATGTTCACATTTCTTGGTATGAAGCTGTTTCAAGGATTACAGTGCTGCTAAGGTGTACAACCAGTGACAGGATTTGTGCTATTGGCACAAAATAGCAACCAACAAACAAATTAACCAACCAAAAACCCTAGTGAATCTAAAAGTATGTAAAAGGACAGGAAAGAAGGACTTTCCTGATAAAGAACTTTGCCTGAGATTTGTTATTGGGATTTATTCCTGTCTTGCAACTTAATCATCCCTAATCTTTGCCTGTTTGTTCCATACCCTTCCCTACCTTCCCTACCACTGCACAGTCAACTTAGAAAGTACAGTTTTTGGAACAGGGATGTCACTCTAGTACCCAAAATGAATTACAGATTTATAAATATATAGGAATTCAGAATTATCAGTTTGTAGCACACCAACCACTTATGCCTTCTGTTACATGATTCAGATTATTAAATGTGAATTTTTCTCATAAGCCTCTCGAGCTGAAAAGGCATTCATCTCAACTCTGCAGGCTGCCTCTGTGGCTGGAAGGTTAAACATATTTTTAGGTTCTGAAATACTACTCCAGTGTAGTGAGTGTTCTCTGTCCACACACATTTTCTGTGCCTTCAACAGGGCTTCTACAAGTGACTGTAGGAGTATGTCCTCACTCAAAAGTGAGGCATCCTCTTAAAATTTCTCTGCAAATGAAATCCAAGAGGAAGAGCCTGCAGGGTTCCTAGGCATAAGTGAAGCCTCTTCTCAAAG
This sequence comes from Thryothorus ludovicianus, assembly GCA_013397245.1. Taxonomy (NCBI): domain Eukaryota; kingdom Metazoa; phylum Chordata; class Aves; order Passeriformes; family Certhiidae; genus Thryothorus; species Thryothorus ludovicianus. Next base: position 532,130 of record VZTB01006934.1, read on the forward strand.
AGGCTCCAGAGGAGACAGCATTTACAGCGTCTTGTTTGCATGAATAATGTAAACCATCAGGGTGATGTTTGTGCACAGTGAAAAGTAACTGCATCATGCTTACCCAGTATTCAGTGTCCAGAGGGCTTTCAGATCAGAATTTTTTCAAAGTACAAGCACAAGATTATTTTTTTCTTTGCTTCTGGCTCTGAAAACTTCAACTGAAAGTTGATCTGAAATGCTTACACTTATCGCATGTTGCAAAGATTTTGTGAGCCAAAATGCGTTCCAAATTACAGGTATGAAACTGCATTTGTCTTCAAGGTGCTCATTTCTACCTTGGAAATCTGGCCTTATATCTGAAGCCCTGTTAACAATTGCTGACAAGGTGTGAGAGCCAGGCAGAATCCCTTTTTGCCTTCCTACAACCACAGGATTTGTGATTTGAGCAGAAGTAAAGCTGTAATAAAACGTTTTTATCTGTGAGAGTGGTGACCACCACTTCTGAGTCAGAAAATGTCATTTCTATTCTTATTTTTCAGGTAGAGCTGCAACTCCAGGAACTACCACAAATTAATTATGTCATGAAAGCGGTATTCCCAAAAAATATCAAACAAATTTTTGAAAATACAGTGAAGTGGTCTTGTCAGAAAATTTCTGGCTTTCACATGTGGCTTCTGGTACTAGGAGAAAAATTCCAGTGTTAACATCAGCTCAATCATTTGTGGGGGCACCCTATAGCTGGCAGCTGTGAGATAACACACATTTTAAGTAAGCAGAGAAGTATAAGGGAGCTGCCATGAGTTCACCACAAAACCACAGCTGTGTTAGCCCAATTGAAGTCCCTGCTAAGTGCTTTCTATAGCTGCAAATCCATATGCCTCCTGAAAATCTGCTGTTGCTTTGTGTAAATCCCTAGCACACTTTAGCCTACGTGACCCTTCTAATACAGAGACATGTAAAGTGATAGCCAGATTATTTCGATTTCTCCTCCATCAATGACTACAATATTCCTTTGGAGTTACGCTCTATTAAGAAACACCAGCAGAGATCAATACTCAGATCTTTATCTGTTTCAACTTTATTTGCTTATTCCCCACTGTGTTTTCTGTGGGGGAATGATATCTAGTACTTTCTGGTTTATGGGATTTTGAACTGCAACAAGACAATACAGTTCAGGGGAACTGTTCACCTGAATACTAAACTCATGTATGTAGGGCTGAAATTAAGATAAAACTTTGTTTTATTGGTAGAGGAAAAAAGTAAATTCAGAGTCTTTCTCTGTTCTAATCTTAGCATTTTCTGCTCAGTCTGCATGAGGTAAAAAATCTCATACCTTGCTATAAAACCTTCTTTAGGATCTCTGTGGCAGCACTTTACTGCAGCCTTTGAACTTGGAGGCAATGGAGGAGGGAGGTGGGAAGAACCTGCAGACTGCTCTGGATAGATGGTCCCTTCCCAAATTCCTATGCCAGCTAGGGACATGGCCCTTCATCCTGCCCTTCCCTCCTCCCAAGTTTCTGACCTGCTGTCCCTCTGCTGAAAGTTACTGTCCTCCATCTTTTCCAGCAGAAGGGCTGGCACAGTAGCTTCAGACAAAATCATTATATCTTAAGTGTCCCACCTCCTCTGGGAAGAGCCTTAGGAAAGCAAGGCCCTTCTTCCACCAGATGCTGATGAGAAATACAAGGCAGTAGCATCTCCCACTATCCATTACTTGTTAGTTGGAGCACAGCATTCAAGATGAGGCCTCACCAGTGTCGAATACAGAGGGACAATCGCTGCTCTGGTCCTGCTAGCCACACCATTGCTGATACAGGCCAGATGTCATTTGCCTTCTTGGCCACCTGGGCACACCCTGGCTCACGTTCAGCTGGCTGTTGACCAGCACCCCCAGGTCCTTATCCAAGAGGCAGATTTCCCACTGCTCTGTCACAAGCCTGGAGTGTTGCATGGAGTTGTTGCGACCCAAGTGCAAGATCTGGCACCTGGCCACGTTGAACTTCATAGAGTAGGCCTTGACCCATCAGTCCAGCCTGTCTAGATCCCATTGTAGAGCCTTCCTGCCCTCCAGCAGATCAGCACTCCTGATCAGCTTGGAATAGTGACACATGCCTGAGCCTATGGGCTGCTGAAGGACAGTCAAGCCCAGGCGGAGTGTTGTGCCAATGCAACACTCAAGCATGGCTCCCTCTGCACACATCTGCATAATTATAACTCAGATGCTTTCAAATTGTATTTTGAGTTTTCACAAGAACAGAAATTTATGGTTTTGGCAAAGGTACCAGCATCAAAATGACTGGGTGCTTATATTCCTAGCACTTCCACATTTTCCTCTGTGTCTTGGGATTTTATAACATGGCTCCTTGCCTTGCTCTTCAGTTTTTCTGTGAGCAAGAATTGTTCCATCCTCTCCAGGGCTTTTACAAGCTTGAGTTCATTTGCAGGGCAAATATCCAGTGAATCTCAGCTGAAGGACCTGCATTTAGTTTTATTCTTCCAACGTGCCCACCACATTGTGTGGGACTTAGTAACACACCCACATACTTAGGAGGGGCGTTCAAGCTTTAGAAACAGGCATATATCCAAGAGCTTTGCTGGATCAGGATCAGAGTATTCGCCACCAGATGGCACCCACAGGTGGAAAGTTTTTATTCCCTTTATTACCGTACTTCTATGATTTTTTTTTGTGCAGTAATGACTAGACACAAGAGTATTAGATGGTATCCCAACAGCTGTCATTGTTTCCCATTTGTTTATGAGAATACAACATTTTAAAACCAAATTATTTATCATTTTTATCTGAGTTGTCCTGTGAAAGCAGGTGTATCAGCAGCACAACACACAAAGCAGACATATGCTCCAACATCACAATCCCCCTCTGTTCAGACCCATTAGCCTGCTGCATTCTCGTGCTTAAGCTCCAGCATAGCCCTGCAGATTCCATTTAATTTTATCCACAAGCATCCTCAAGCCACAGGACTGTGGACTGAGATGGAAAGACTGAATGGCATCAGAGGCACTAAGATGAGATGCCCTAATTGCTCTCTGCATATTGTGTCACTGAGAGACACAGGTTAATAACTAGGTCAGAACACAATGTCTGCAGCATCTCCTGAGAACTTAGCAACAAGTCATTACAGTCTGTGTGATGTCAAGCTGTTGCTGTGTCAGTAATACCAACCCTATTTTACAGTTCACATTTGCAAAGCCAAATGCCGCTCTCTATAATCACAGATATTCTCTGCCATACAGGAAAGTTGGGTCACATAAGACACAATTTTAGACCTGTTAATGTTTATAGGAGCTGTTGTCCAGCACACTGGGGAGTGTGCACGCTGCTAGAGAGTTTTTTGGCCTAACTAGCAGAGCCTGAATATGTGCCTCAAAGCATTCAGGCATGCTAGTCACAGAACCTCAACACCTGATTGAAATACCTCCTGGCTGTGGGCAGCAAGCTTACTCACGTGGATGCTGAGAAACAGAATGATAGAGTAGGGATGGACAGGATTTAATGAGAAAGGAAAAAAAACCCCGAAACACAACGCAAAACTAGAGCCATGTTTTCTTCTAACACAATAGAAGGTATGCAGATCTCCAGAAATCTTCATGATCATAAATTCCCTACTCCTATGGGAAGCTCATATTCCTAGAATCATAACTCATCTATTATGGTTCTTTTACTTCCATTTTTTATTTCTCACAGATTGTGCCACCTTAATCCCTCATGAAGAACACTATTTATTATTATTATTATTATTATTATTGTTATTATCATCATCATCATCATACAACTCAGAAGAATTTATCTAAGTACACTCCAGTTTTTAGGTCTCTTTATTCAATCCAATATTAAGCAGGTTCCACTATGAAAGAGAGGTTCTAATATGGAATAATACACTAACGTACAGGTTTAAAAGCTGTTTTGTATTGTTTTTAAATACTGACAGTGAAATTCAATATAGACAATTGTCTATTGTCAATACAGACAAATATAGAAGGATACAAATAGAGAAAAACAATCCGAGGTTTACATCTGTAGGAGAGGGCTTAGAGCTGACTCCCGACCAGATTGTGATCTTCAGCTTATAATAAATCATTTAAAGAAAACACCAGCATGATACTGAGCAGAAGCCAAAGTAAATGTTCAGAATTATGAGAATTCTACCATGGTAGCTGATATCATGCTATGTTTTGGATTTGTGATGAAAATTGTGTTGATAACAGAGAATTTTTAGCTATTACTGAGCAATGCTTTCACAGAGTCGAAGCTATTTCTTTTTCTCATGCTGCACCACCAGTCAGTTGGTTGGGGGTGCACAAGAATATTTGAGGGGCCACAGCTAGGACAAATGACCCCAAGTCACCAAAGGGATGTTCCACACTATGTGGCATCATGCCCAGCATACAAAAATGGGATCAGGAGAAGCAAGTGGGAGATGTTCTGAGCCACAATGTTTGTCTTTCCAAGTCACCATTATGCCTGATGTAGCCCTGCTTTCCTGGGAATAGCTGAACACCTGCCTGCCCATGGGCAGGACAGACAGCATTCTTTACTTCATTTTGCTTGTGTGCACAGCTTTTGCCTTACATATTAAACTGCCTTTATCCCAACCATGAGTTTCCTCACTTTTACCCTTCTGATTCTTTTCTTCATTCTACTGTGGGAAAGAGAACAAGCAGCTATGTGGGGTTGAGCAGCCTACAACAGTAAATCCTGATATGCCACTACATACATCTCCTCATGAATACTCTGTGCTGTTCTTGTGCCCCTCTCCATAGCAAAAAAGAGCTCAGAAAAAATAGCAGAGAAGCAAAACAACATTGAAGCCAGTTATAGAAGTTGTCTGAAGCCTTTTTCAGAATTATTCCCATTACAAAGAACAACTGAAATTACTAGTCTTATATCCAGAGTCCAGCTGAGGGTGCATTGCAGAAGAGATCTATGGAACTGCGAAGATGTGAACAAGGAGCAAATAATTGTTCAGAGTTCACCAGTTCAAGCTGATGAACCTGTGGCAGGTAAAAGTAAGCATGGCAGAAACGTGCAGGAGAACAGATAAATCAGTACATTCAAGTGAGATTAGATGGGGATTGAACAAAGCAGAGAATATCAAAGACATGATATGGTTCAGGAGTAATATGAGCTGCAATATGTTAGAGCATAATCTAGGGAAATATCACACTGTGTTTGCTCCTCTCTTACACACTTCCCTGCACCTTGCTTCTCAAATTAAGGCTGTTCTTGCATCCATTTCCATTTTTAAAGAGTTACATAAAGCAGTTTCCTGGCTTGTCACCTGCGTAGTAAATGTCAGAATGGTTTGTAATGGAAATATTAATTTGCAAGATGCTCAAAAATCCATATATATAATAAGCTTCTATTTAATAGAAGAACCTCAACCAAATGGATTAATCAAGCTGTTCTTGCTTATTGGGAATCATTGAGGAGCACAATGATTTGCAGATGGGTTAATTTCTCATACAACAGGTCTTCAAAAACAATATATACATGGAAAACAGTCCACGTGAGAAGTACAACCTAGTGCTTGCCACTGGCTTTTCACTTCCCAGGACAATTTTGTTGTACAGCCTAAACTGCAGAAAAAAAGTAAACTCCCATGGAGAAAAGGATACCCAAAATTGGGACAGTGTAAAATGTTAAGCAAAAAAGTAAACACTAATAAATCTAACACATATCTCCAGGGAAGATTCACAAGGAGGAATTGTTATCACCAGGGCTGGGTCAAGAAAACATCATGGTTAAATGAAATACAGCTTTCATTTGGGGAGGTGAAAGAAAACCAGAAAGGAACTTTTAGCTCCTGATTCTTCAAAATTTACCAGAAAAAAAACCCTCACAGATAAACAGGTGCAAATAAAACGTCTGCCTGGAGGCCTCTCAGTTCAATAATTCTCAAGAAACTGAACTGGCCTATGTAATTTATTGGGCTATTAGCCTCAAGAAACTGGTTTTTAAAGAGCCCCAGCAACCAAAAACCACTAAGAGAGGGTCTTTGCTTACATATCACTTTTATCCCCAAGGTCTCCCAAATTCTTAAGGTGCATTTACATCAGACTAAGCATGATAAACTGCCTTCCTTTCACAAAACCCCAGCTACAAAAAGCACAGAGAAGAGTCATTTCTGCACCAGAGAGGCTCTTACCTGGAAGGCAGACTCCTGGTGACAGGAAAGACAAGAAAACTCTCTTGTGACTGCTGGTTGGTAAACAGGCATCACCCTAAATCACATTAATTAGTTTAATTTAGAGTCTCACAGAACAGCACACAGTGGCAGGAATGCAATACTGCAGTGCACAGCAAATGGGAAACTGCTAGTGGGCAATTTTTCATTCCTGTTCATCACAGATCTGAGTGGATGGAAAGTGTTGGTATTTTCCTGACTGTAACCGAGTACCAAAGCTGTTACCCTAAGGAACAAAAGTAGAAGCCACAGCACTGGAAAGACTATGAATGAAGAAAATATGAATGAGAAGAATGCTGAATTGGCTCAAAACAAAAGGACTTAGACCATGTAGCCCAGAGCAAGCCTGGAGAGACAGGCCACAAGTTAGTGCAAAATAGATATTTAGATGGGTATGCCAGTTTGGAGATTTCTTTATTTGTATTTTGACATTGCTTCAAACTATGCTACACATGGAGCCCTCTAAATCCATAAGACAAGTATAAACACTCAAACAGTGGATTTTTTTGATCCCATCTTTCTTCTGATTAAGCTGTAAGGTTATCAAGGATGGACATCAGATAGACACAACATCTTTTTTAGGCTATTTCTGAGCTTTTCCTGCACTAAGAGTCCTGGGGGAGTGACAGTTTAGACTGCTCCAATACCACACAAATGGACTCTCAGAGTGGGATGAAGCATCCCTTTGGAGAGCTAATTGAAAGAAGCAGTTCCACAATAGCTGCTCAAGGCCAGATCTCTATCGAAGACAGTTTGGCCAAAACAACTGTTGACAAAGCAGCCAATATCTGAATCAGCTGCCGGAGCCAGCCTCTGGCACACCCTGCTCTCCGCCTTGCTCGGGCTGGGATGCAGGAATCGCAGATCCCTGAGTGGTGTGGTGGTTCCCGGTGCTGCATCTCTGCATTCGGGGCAGAAAAGACCCTCTGGTTCTGGAGATGTAGCATGCTAGCAGTCAATTCCAGGGTTTGAGAAGTGCTAGATCTAATAATTCTTATTTATAGGTTAACACTGGGGTGATTTGAGAGATAATATCTATTGTTAGATCAAACTGCAGTAGCTGCAAATTGTTTAAAAAGGAGGTGTAAATCTACACGTGTTCAGAAATTTAGTTCCTCAGCTGGATGCTTGCAAAGTCTGCAAATTGGGTGCTGTTTGTACTGATTTAAACTTCTTTTATCACATTAGAGCTAGCTCTTTGGGAGAACGAGTGTCCTCTTCCTCTCAATGCAGTTAACAAAGCAAAATGATCCGAGCATTTTCCCTGCAAAATTCCTCATTAAAGGATGTTGACAGATAAGCAGAAAATAATATGGTGGGGAAAGAAGAAATATTACTTCACAAATGATTTTTTTTTCCCCCCAGGATCAGAAATCAGATTCCTCAATTTACAGTGATGCATTATGTCATGTCCTTCTAAAAATAAATAATATAAACTTATATCAGATTAAGTCATCTTTACATTTTCTGTGTAAATTAAATCACATTTGATCTGGAATTCACTGACACAAGCAGTGAACTCTAAAATGCGCTTTTCATCTAGACACTGTTCATAGAAGAACTGTACTCAAATTATTTTCACTCTTTGACCAACTTAAATGTCAAAAGAAGAAAAATGCAAAAGTGCACATGAGGACACATAAATTTTCTCATTCCAATAATTTAAGATATTAGTGATATAAGTAGCAGCTATTTTAAGAATGGAATATATGCATTTCCAAAACTGCTTTTCTTACTGTACTTAGCAGTCTTTGCTGTGCTCTCCACAAAGTAAAAACATAATTAATTGATTGTGGTCTGTATTAAACTACTCCAGCAGGGGACATCACACATGCAGCTGTCAGCTGCAAAACTCAATTCTGTCCCTCAGAGCTTTGTCTTCCACATTTACATTATGCTGCACCTGGAAGACATTTTTCACCATTACCAGACACACATAAACTGTAGCTTGAAAGTATAAATAAAGATACAGAGGAGCTACTCATTAGGACTCAAGCATCTATTACAGACAGTCATCAGCACCAGACAGCACTAGACATAGGGCAAAGGATGACTTTCTCTTCCATTTTATTAATTCTGTCAAAGTTTGCAAGATAATTGTCTCAGATTTTCACTTCTTTAGCTCTTTCAATTACAACTAATATTACTTACTTGATTACTGGACCTGTTCCTCATGAGAAAGTGGTGATTGTTTAATATATCAGGCACAAGCACTGCTCTGCATTCCACTCATTGGACTGCATCAACACCATTTGCATATGTAAGTTAGCACCGTGGAGTGTCCAAGTTTTCCCATTTGTTCAGCAGCTGAAAATGTACGGCAGTAACTCAGTCAAAGTCTGCCTGCTGTCAGAACCAGATGACAATGAATGATTGGATGACAGTGGATGACGTTCATCTTCTTTTCTTGCATACTGATGATCATCGAGCATAAAATTGCAAATTTTGGTTAATCTGGGACTTCTGAAAGTCTGCTGAAACCTGTTTTAAATGGCTGCTCAAGAAACAAGAAGTAACAAAGTGCGTGTAGACCAAATTACCTAATAACAGGGAAACATACTCTGGGTAAATCAGCTTTAACATAACAAATAATAGCAATTAAAAAAATCTAAGAGATGAGTAGAAATCTGAATTGGAACATTTTTCTGTCCTGTTTAGTCAATGCATTTTAGCACTGATTCATAGCCTTATCTCCCCCATCAGCACTAATATTTTAACTAATGTAATTCCTTTAATTCTGGGTAAAAGCTGAAGAATGTTCATTATTCAGATCATAAGACTGGTTTAAACATTTTAAATTGTTTTGATCCCTGACATAGACTGCCTTGAATCTGAAAACTGATTTTTTCATCAATTTTGCTCTAAATTTGCAATACCTTCCTCTCTATATTTTTCTGTTGTAACTATACTTATTCTGAAACAATGTTATTTGTTAAAAAAATACAAGCCTTATCTGCTTCTATTTTACTTTAAAACATAAATGTTCTCTTTAAAGTGGTTATATTTCAAGGTTTCATATCTTACAGATAGTGAAACATGGTTGGAAGATGCACTGTCATAACTTGCTAGGACAAATTAACTTCATACTGCCTGTGAGTGGAGGGTTCCTTCTTTCCTTTTTTCACTCCAGGTTGCATATTCCTGGGCTCAGAGGGTCACAGAAGGACAGAATCACTAATTCATCTCCCTGAAAAGTTGCAAGAACCAACCAGAGGGTAAATAAAAATAGAGAAAGAGAGTATCTCTTTAGGATATGGAAGTGCCTTACACCATTAAATCTCTAGGAGATACAGGTTCCCTAGGGGCTGGCAGCACACAAACCAGAGCCCTGGGCACACACCTCATTCACAGTGCTCCTGTGCCTGGGCCTGTCTGTCAGCTGTGCTATGAAAACATTACCACAGCATAAATGTTTAATAGTGGAGAGAGACAATGTGATTGATACAAGTAGAAAGCAAATCCAGTCATGTATTGACTGTGCTATTCCACTTCCTCTGCAGCCTGACTCTGGGACTTAATGAAAGAAAAGGAGTACATTAAATTCATGCTGACAACAAAAACCAAAGCAGAGATCTTTTAGCTATTCTAGGAACCATCTGTAAAAGTCAGTTGGTTTAGAGAAGCAGTAAGCCAAAATCTTCATTGGGAAATATGTGATGATGTAATGTGGTCATCCCAAATGCATGACTGTAAAACTCTATAGCACACCACACTTTGCAAGACACTATAAAGATTTTATAGACATGCATCTGGAATGACTGCTTTGCTCATGAGTGGTGGAGTCAGCAGTGAGTTATGTAAGTCTTTGCCAGAGGAGCAGCATAGAACATAAACACTTTTATAGGAATCCACACCATTTCATGTAGTAATCTGAGGATGGACTTTCTCAGTTTTACTTATATTTGGTCCCTCTTGGAAGAGCAATGGTTAGAAACACGGTTATATGAGTTAAAACAGAACTCATTTCCATCACCCCTCCCTTCAGCAGCTATTTATATAGCGGAAGCTTTGTCAATTGGGTTGCACAGTTGTAGTGTGACTTACAGATGCCTGTGATATTGCCATCACCACAGGTGCAATGGATGTGCTCAGGAGGAGTCAGGAAGGCAGCAGTGGCCACTGTGCTGGCAGACTTAACATCCCTCTGATCCCCCAACCACTGCACCTCTGCCCACATTGAGAACAAAGAGGAAATCATTCCACTGCATTCCTTTTGATGGGCTCTGTCCTTTGTGGGCTTTCTATATATCAAGTTATCCAGCCAATATACAACACAGTTCCAATAAATAAATTGACGATGTACAAATCTGGGCCCCATAGCCACACAGTGACCTCAGGAGAAGGTAATTAATCTGTCCCCTTCCCCATTTTATGCCGGACAAGGTTGTCCAACAACCAGCTCCTGAGACATCTACTTGAAAGGAGATGCCTCTATATACATCCAGGATTTCATCGCATGTGTTTAAAGGGAAGCTGGACCCACCTTCAAAGTACTTGGGACATTATCCACTCTGGAGTCTGACATGGAGGGTCTACAGCCTATCATTTGAAAGAAACAGATCTAAATCTCTAGAATCCAAAACTAGTATGATTTTATGAAATTAATTAATTTTCTTATGTTTGTATGTTTTATTCGTCTCTCTGACATGCTATAGTGGTGGACTTCTCTGGGGGCTAGAATTCAGGGTGCATGTTCCTTCCATCCATCCTTAAGTATACTTAATTTAGTAAAGAGCTAATCAACACACAATAGTTTAACTGGTCATCCTGAACAAGACGAGTTAGCAGCCAGACAAGGTCTACTGGATCTGTCTTTTCAAAAATGTCTTTTGCTTGCTTTTTAAGACATCTGTATCCTTTCTTCTTCACAATCCGGTCAAACTATCCATCAAGAAAGAAAGACTACTTTAATTGCACAAACTTCCTTTTGTATTGCTGAAGTACTACTGTTGGGTTCTGCTACCAGCTTTAACATTTCAGTATTTTTGAGACTTGGTTTGTGAAAAAAGCTATTAGAAAAAGATGTCACAGCATGCACACTTTTGTTAATATATGCATTGTTGTATGTATATATGTATAAAACATATTTTAGTACTTCAAGTAAAGAAATAAAGTGCAGAACAGTTTGAACAGCAAATGTTCTCCAACCTACAAAGAGATAGGAGGATGCATTAATCAAATGGGTTGTATAATCTATGACAAGATTAGAGGGGGCTACAAAAGAATACAAAAGAACAAGTATAACAAGAAAACTAGGACCAAGTAGTTCATACTGAATAAAAAATCCTTTTCACATACTGAAAAACACAGGAAGTTGATACATATTTCCTCTTGTCGTAAATCAACAGAGCTGTTTAATAGGCTGTAGTCACCTGAGTAAAACTGCAGAAAACACAGAGGTTTACAGGGAGCAATGAGGCCTAGTGCATAGATGGTGTAACTATGGTGCAACTGAAGACTTAAATTGGTCCATCAAGCGATCTATTGCTGGCAGTCACAAGGGAGAAGAAAAGAATCCAATGTGAACTTCAAGTTTAGGTTATGTTCACAGGGACTGACAGACAGGAACAAAATTAAGTCTTTTTCATTGCTCATAGAGGACATCTGATAGGGAAATAATTTGGAGATGCTAGGTACAGAACCTCACAATGCCATTTCCAGAGTGATTTTTCAGCATAGAGCTGCACTTTAAACTACTGTCAGATAATAAAAAGATTTGGGAGTATCAGATGGTACTACTGTTGTCTGATGCCATTATTTTTTTGCCAGAAACCGTCAATTTATGTCACTGAAGAAGAGAAAAAGCAAACCAACAGATGAAATGACGAACCAATTGCTCTCTCTTTGACTCAGTGGCATGATCTAAGGGAGACCTTCAGCATCCAGCTTCACAAAATGAGATTAATGGAGTCCAGAACCATCCACCCTGGCAACATATTTTTCACCAAATGCTTTATTGAGGTTCTGCTAACTGTGTGCGGTTCAATACCCAAATAAATGCTTTGTTCCACACCTTGGACACTCCTGAACATCTAACCTCCCTCCGTAACAATCTGAAAGCTTCAGCAGTGGGAGAAAACTCAACCAGAGATGAAGAAGAAGTGTCTGGGGAAGATGTCTGATCAATAACTATGTGGTTTTCAGAGCTGCACATGGGCTGGGCATGGGTCCCATGCAGCAGAACCAAATGTAAAAACAGGGAGCCATTTCATACAGTTCATTTTGGTCCTAGCAGCACCAAAGCAAATTTTACAAGAGTAGTCAGCACATGGGTAAATTGAGCAAGGCAGTATTTAGAAACACTGTTGGAGGATGAAGGATGGAAGGACACAGAGTCTTTCGAAGATATCCACAAGAGTCAGTCAGGCTCTCACACCTGTACAGACACCCTTTCTCAGCAGCTGGCAGCAGGTTCTGCTCTGGTGTTTTAAGGGAAGCTTATCTAGCTTTGTTCGCAGTGAAGTATGAGATTAGGTTAGAGAAAATATTCACATGTCTCTCTCAAATACCTTTCTCTACTGCTTTTCTAAATTGCTAAATGACAGTGACTCTGTATGATGAAGGATTCTGGCCAAGTATCACAATATTCCAGAAGCAAGGAATTGCAGATGCCTGGAACCTAGTTGGAAACAGAATGTGAGGCACTCACTGAGGTACAGCAGTAAGCTTACATGCTTGTCCTGGAGATGAAAGCAAAGGGCCCGCCTGGTTTGAGCTGGATTTTTACCCTAGCATAACTTCAGTGTAAGTTAGACAAACAAACAAATATTTTTTCAGATATGCAGACAAGCCTACAGAAAGGCAATAGGGATAAAACACTGGAATCATAAACATGGCTAAGGACTCATTCCACAGGGGCATGCATGGTAGTAAATCCTTCATCTGTAGGTGCCTAAGAATATAAGCACAGGAGGTGAGAGCATCGTGTATGCCAACACTCAGAGACTTGATGCCCACTGTTTTTAAATTGGCACTTAACATTTACTACATGACTGATTTACAAAGTCCTGTTGGGTATTAAAAAAACCCAAATACCCACAGCTCATTACCATACTTTTATTAGTGCACAGCTCAATGTGGAACGCCCCTGGCTTGCCACTGGTAGTCTGCAAATACTGTAAAATTGACCAAGCAAAATTAAGCACAAAGCTTAAAAATTGCCTGTTTCTCTAAAAAAAAATGTTGAGTGCTTTGATTGTTCAAGTCCTGTCTTCTGTCATGAGGCTGTTGGTGAAAACTAAACTCTGAATCCCTTAGTGCATTTGGCAATCCAATTGTGAGGCTGCCTTGATGTTCAAGGTGGGTGAGTTGCTAACCCACAGTGGAGACCTCTCTGCCTTTTCACTATGCTTGCATATTAGCCTAAGCTGATAATTTCTCTGAAAACATCCTTCTTACCTTGGTAAAGGAGGTGAGGATTTATTATTTTCTTGTCATTCATTCACCTAAGAAGGAAGACTTGCAGAATGAAAGGGAGAATGTGTGGAATCCACAGCTGAAAACTTCTGTAAATACTTCCATTAATCACATTAAACCAATGTGTTTTCTTTACCTATAAACAAAGTCAAGTTAAAATACCACTAATCATGCTTGAGCAATCTAACATCCTATGTGTTCTGTGTTCTTGCTGTACAGAGTAAAGAACTGAAAAAAACTAGCTGGGGAAGAGTTAGATATATGCTGCTGTCAAGCTGAATGATGACACAGATACGATATAATTACATTCTAGCACTTCAAAGTAACCTGTGAAATCTGAATCCTGTACTGAGGCCAGATTTGAGTAGGAGCTGGTTTGGGATCCTTAATGTTTCTCTTGTGTCTTTTGGAGGGCATGGCATAGAAAGAGTTATGCAGGAAAACACAAAGGCAAATAAGTAAATTAAGTTAATATTTTTTGAAATATCAAATGAAAGTTACTTTTAACAATGGAAAATTGCCCAAAAGAAGAAATAGAAGTCTTTTAATTTGAGCCAGTAAACCTGTTCAAGACTGATGCTCAAGAGCTATAATCTTGCATTGACAGAGCAGTGGGCTACATGACTCAAAGCTTTTCTGTTTGCTGTGGACTGTTTTTTTGTCTCCTAGTAGAAATGTGCTGAAATTCCAGATTGACAGTGTTGTGACTGAGAAGGGGGCACTGTAATATGGTTACCTGAGATTCTCCTAGACAGGAGCGACTCCCTGAGCTCACATCAGCTTGCCCCAGCTCTCCCTCCACTGTAGAATGAACTTGACCAAAGTGTGACTCTCTCCCCATTCCAGCATATCCCTCATCAGTTTCCAGGGTCAAACCCCTCAGGAAAATGGTACTGAGCTACCCCCAGGTGGTTGGGATTGGCATGGCTCTTTATCCACATGACAATGCATGAAACAACTCAAATTTGCAGTGGAATACCAAGAGTGAATTTCAATTTGACTGTCCCACTTCATCGTCATAAATAGTAAAACTCTCTGATTGGTCCTGTAACCCCTCAGAGGGTACAGATGCACGTATCACTCCCAGTGTCTCAATGGTGTCTTTTTATGAGAGAGAAACTGTCTTTGTCTCTTCCTTGAGATCAGTGAGTATTGAGCATTAAGAACAGATCTTACACAGGACCGTTCAGCAAAATTATTATATTAATTTTGTAATTATAGGTCCTGTGTAAACAAAATGCAGTGGGCACAGAATTGAATGGAAGATAATCAAATAGAATTTTCCACTGGCTTATCATACCTTCAGTATGGCAAATCACACTGAAATGTAGAAAAACAAACAATAATACTACAGTTAGGCAAAAGTTTGCATTTCAAATACTACCAACAAAGACAGAAAATATAACCTGGTACATGTGACCTCGTGTTGGTTTTTTATTTAACATTATCATGAGATCTTTATCTTCTATCCAGTTGCAAGTTATAAATAAATAAAGTGACTCATCTTATGGCCTTATCCAAAGGAAAACATTTCCTAACAAATCACAGAGCCAAGGTTGAAAGCCCTGAGGCCATATCTATATCTACATTGGTAAAGGAAAAGTGCCAGGGCCTGTTTTCTGGCTCTGGAATCAGCTGACATGTGTTGCCACATGTCTTTTATTAAGTTCTCTTAGCCTCCAAAACAGGGTCATCCAAACTGCCACAGTAAGTACAGTCCCTGGCATTTGCTAAGCGCCATCCTGAGCCTGGAAGGTCTTTGAGAAAACTCTAGTTATTCTAGCTGAAAAGAGTGCCAGAGTCTATTCCAACAAATGCCTGGGAATGCTGTGACATCATTTAATTCAGCAGCATAGGTGCAGCCTATGTCTCAATTATCAGAGCTTTAAATCTGTAAAAGTAATAGCAAGGCAGGAAGTTAGATCTGGGACTTTTACATATGGGACTATCTTTAAACTGAGTGTCTGACTCATTACAGAGAGGAGACTCACTGTGAAAGTCACAGTAGGATTAAGCATCCTGACATTTGAGAGATGTTCAGATGTAGGTTATCTGGGTCTGAGATTATGCTTAAAGTGTATCTCTAACAGAAACATTCTGCTGACATCAGTCTTGAGAAATAAGATACTTTCCCACTGTAACCACAAAGGCAATATTAGTGTTGAGAGACTATTTTACAGTGTTACTTCACTGCAATCAACCAACACAGAATTTATTGTACCCAGTGAACTGCCTCAGAAAATCTTAAAGAAAACCCCCTGAAACTGATATTAAATAGCTCCTTGGTTATGAACGATAATATCACCAAGCCCTTGTGTTCTGGTCTGCAAGATTCCAGAGGCAGACTGAAGCATATGACTTCAGAAAGAGGTATTGCAAACTGCCTCTGATTAGGTAGACCAGTATACACAAAAAGATTTAATCAAATGCTGAGCAAAAGATCAAAGAGAATTAGGGATGTATAGCTCTGGAAAGAAGACCAAATTTCTTTCCTCTTTGCCTTCTATGATATCAAATTCCTTTTTAACCAGCAGGAATTCCAGAAGATTCATGCCACTGACAAGAGCTGCTTCTGTCTGTGCTCCTGTGTTTCAAAAAGAATCTACTCTCAAAGATCAAAATCTACACAGTTCTCTAAAATCTGTTTATTCACTATGTTTTTAAAGTTAAACCTACTCAGTGGGTGAAGCACTTCACTCAGGTAGTCAAGAGAAAAGCAACTCAGACAAGATAAGTAAGCAGGAGCAAAGTGAAAGGTGGAGCTTGGCAGCTCTTAAGCATAATCCCAGTCAGGCTGTCTAATTGCTTTTTGTCTCTCACAAGCCCTGTGGCTCCCCTTAATTTCAGGGATGTATCTACTGCTCTAATTGCTCCCACAGCTCTTGCAGTCATGGGCATTATCCCTGCAACTCCTTCTCCTGCAGAAGGCTATGAGCAAAACACTGCATGGCCCTCTGTTTCTCTTAGAGGAATGCAATCTCACTTCTCTTTAATGCAATAGCAGTAGCATAATACTTTAGAGAGGACTATCTATAAGGAAAGGAGCTAAACCTGTCTTGTGTAAGGTGTTGGCCAAGTGATTAAAAAGCCCAGATGCAAAATGTCGGCTGAAAGACAGAGAAGCATCACAGCAGTTGGAAACCTCAGGAAAAGTCTCATAAATGGACTTCTCATTCACTGGAATATCTTTATTAGAGAGATATGTCTGGCTCGTTTTTCTTTTCTGCCTCTTTGCTCTATAAAGCCAAGACCTGAAATTTAAATGGCTACTTGACATGTCTGTTTCAAGCAATTTCACCTCAATGGACTTCCTTCAGCTTTGGCTATTTATCAAAGTGCTGACCCTTGAACTTTATTTCCCTACTAATCTTATCTTTTACTGATCTCTAGGAAGTTGACATATGGATCAGTGTCACCAGAGTGACTGAACAAGGTAAACTTAATAATCCAGTCTGTGTTTTTACATATTTACATAGAAGAGTGAAGTAAATGCAGGAGACTAATCTATGTTTGATCTTAAAGGACATGAGAACATGATGTCCTGATTTTGCTAGATGAAGTCCTTCTGCTTTCTCTAACAACCTTATTGTAAAATCCTAGAAGTCCTATAACAAATGCTATTTGAAAAATAAATGCCTAGTTCATTTCAAGGCAATAGGTATATCTTGGGCTGAAAATAAACTTGATAACAAAAGTCTGAGAAGTTATTTACTCAAATGAAAGTTACTGACAGGTTAAAGTAAGCATCTTTAAGCTTTCTTTCTTTATCTTTAAATATTTCTGCTCTAAATATACCTCCTCTACTTCTGCTTCACAAACATCGAAATAATCTTGTTTCTGCTCCTGATCACAGCTATATAAGCAGTTGGAAGAGAGAAAATGTTAGGACTGATAGTACAAAGAAATAAGGTAGCATTATGCCTCCTTTCTGTCCCTGTTCCTATAGATCCAACTTCTGTTCTCTTCCCATTAACAGAAGGTTAAAATGAGAAAAATCAACACCCATCACTAATAATAAAGTGTTAAGAAAATAGTGGAAGCTCTCACTACATTTGTAAGAAATTCATGTTAAGAAGTCAAGGTGGGAGGTCAAGGAAGCACTTTCCTCCAAGGCAAAACTTAAATGTCAATACAGATTACCAGCTAAAACTGTGTTATTTTGTGCTCATTCCTATGCCAAAAAATCCAAGCTCAGGCTTAATTATAGAAATCAAAACATGGACAGAGGATAGATTGCCAGTGTTATTTTCTTCAGGGAATTGGTATAAGCAGTATAAGTAATTTAATTTGCTGATAAATCTGCTCCTACATTAGTATATTTTGTCAGTATGATTGTAAAAGCAAACCTTTCACTGGTGTTAGGTAAGGCTTCATTTGGAAATCACAGAACAGAGAAATCATTATTTATTTGTCAGAGAAAGGGCAGAGAAAAATGCTTCAGCTGATCCTTACTTTTAAGAAATGTTTAGTCTTTGTGCCGTGAATGCGAGTTGTATCTGCAATCATTATTTACACACAGCCTCTGCCATTTTTCCTGTAGCCATATTCTCCAAGTTCAAGGATAGTGCTATAATCAAGGTGCAGATGGCACAGCTCAGGTTTTTACATGCTGTGCTATAGAACGTATCCCAGAGAAGAATCTGGTAATGTTACAGGTGTCCCTAATTTGCATACACAAAAACAAAATTAAAACTTATTTACTAGATGGGCAATGCCAAGGCATCTGAGCTGGCCATGAGGGTGCCTGTCTGCTCTGGGCATGACACTGTAGGCACAAGGGTCTGCTGTGAAACACCATCTCTGTCACAAAATTACAGACCAGAATATCCTTCTGCTTCATGTTCACTAAGTCCTGTGACAACTCACATTTTCTGAAGCAGGCAGCATGAAGGGACTCGATATCATGTCCAAAGCACATCCAGCTACTTATTTTTTTAGATAGTCAGTCCCTGTACTTTCACTGAGAAGTATTATTTAAACAGAAATAAAGGACTTGCCTAATCAGTACTTGGGTATTTCCAAATAAGCATATAATGATCATGAAAATCATTACAACACATTGTTTTTTATAATTTCTTTCCTAGAGAATTTCTTCATATATATTAATATCTCTTTCTAATTGCTATCAGAAACAGTGCTGCCACCCTCCACCTCCTCAGTTCTCAATTTTTCTCACCATGTGAGAAAATGTTTCCCAGCCCCAAAACCCACGAACTACTTCCTTATAAATCTTCCCTAATTTCAAAATGACAGCAATACAGCATGACAGCATAGGAAAGGGAGCTAGAAACTGAGAGCATGCAAAATGTCAAGCTAAAGTTTTCATTCAAAACTGAAAATGAGCTTTGGATTTCAGTTCTACTATTCAAAAAGTTTCTGCCTTCAGCTTCAAGTTTCCATTTGATTTTCAGTATTTTCTGGTGTTAGAAAAATACACAAGATCAGAGCCAAAATAAAGGAAGAGCTGGTTCTAATGGTATGCTCACCACATTTGGAAACAGACGTTCAGAAGAATTTGGATCCGCTTAGGTAGCTGGAAAATATTCAAAATCTTTAAATGTTTTTCCATAGTGAATTTTCCATGTTTTTGCCATGTAAGTTTTACCAAAATAGATACCTGCATGTTTGACTGGAACCCTACTCAACTCCTTTATTGTTCCACTGTATTGTGGAATTCACATAACTTTTGCCTTCAGAGACACACAGTTCTCCTACATATCCATGACAGAGATTGATGCAAGTATAAAAGTAAATGCCCAATTCTACTATTTTAACATTCATCCCATGTAATAAACTGTTGGGCTTCAATCCCAAAAACATGCACACCTAAGAAAACCAATTTCCTTTAATTATATAGAAGAAATTAGGAACTTAAAACCTTTCCCTGCTTCTTTTAAGAACCATATTGTTAACCACACACTAACATGTGCTCTTTATAGATTTTATAGATAAAGAGATTGCCATTTATCATGGACTTTTGAGGTTACAGGATGTCACTCGTAGTTCTTTTGCAGCAGTATCTTCTTTCATGGTATGCCTTCCTTAGGGAGACTTGTTTAGAATCATTATTTTTAAACTAAGGCTCATGTATTTTAAACAATCTATTCCACTGCATTTTTGCTCCTCTTTGATGTGTCTCTGCCCATGGAATGCCACAAAGGAGCCCAGTGCCTTCCCTCCTGGCTGCAGATGAGCTTGACCAGTGCAAGCTTGTCCCTCCTGGGATGCAAACTGTGACAGTCAGGTACTACCACATATCCATCCTGTCATTTAGCTACTGCTGAGAGCAGAAAGTGGAGACAAGACAGACCTCTAGTCAGACACAGAGCAACTGCTTTTACCTACATTTGGTGGTCCTATGCCTCAAATGGGTGAGGAACAGTTCTCAGAGTGAAGGGCTTAGCAACCTTGATGTTTTTAACCAGTGCAATTAAGTCTGTCCCAGCCCACCTGCCATGGCACTGAGATCCCAGTTGGACATAACATCACAGTTCTGAAAGTAAGATAAAAGAAAGACGCACAAACCAAGCAATTAGAGCTAAAATTTTCATATCTATGTGAATTTCAAAGCAACATCTGTCAGGGAGTTTTAGTGCCAAAGTGAAGAATTAAAAACCTCACTCCTAGGATTTCTGACCTGCTTTATTCTATCCATTGCCCTGTCCTAATATTTCAGTTGTGCAATTACAAAGTCTTGTGTTAACCCATCCCATCTATCAAACCTTTTTACCTTCCAGTGCAGTATTTCATCATCCTGATCTTGTTGTCCTGTGCTGTATTGCTTACCACTTTCTATCAGATTTGATTGTTTTAATCCTAGGTCCCTGCCTTTCATTTCTGTTAGGTCACACTGCTTATGCATTGCACTTGTGTTTGCATTGTCCTTTGTAGACTGTCATCCCTACACAGAGTATTTAAATGGGAAAAAATTCAAGGACAAGTAGCGTTTACACACAGTTACTCCACAGATTCAATCATTTTTTTGCTGAGCTAGCTGAACATTTGTTAATAGATTGAAGCATCAATGCAATTCCCATACAAAACCTAAAGGAAGACAGGTTTCTTTCCCTGGAAAGTTACTTTTTAAATTTTTAATCAACAATGTAGTTAGAATATACTAAGGATATATATAAAATTTTAAAAAATGCACTTAAATCAGGTCATTTCTTAGGAGACTCTTACTCAATCTTTCTCTTCATATTTCATTCTTCAGTTTTTGATTTTGTTGCATTTTTTTATAATCAGCAAGAGGATGATTCTTTCTGGACACATCTAATGTATATTCATACCATAATGAGATTATCTGAGTTTAAATTATTTTCTAAACTAAGTTGTTGATGATGTGATACAAACTACCTTATAATAAAGAATTAATAGACGATGCCTTCTTCAGGGTGTTGGAAGAAATCTCACTCTCACAAGCCTTTGTGCTCGTCAGGTACTTGAACCACTCCAACATCTGCTGGCGGGTTGGTAGAGAAGAAAGAAAACCCAGGAGGTTTCTGGAGAGCATGGATGATAACTGCCTGGACTGTGTGCACCAGTACCTGCTGGGAACCAACTGACTGGAAAGCAGCTTTGCAGAGAAGAACCCTAAGGTCTTGTTCAACAAGCTGAGCAAGAGCCAGCAAAGTGCCCTTACAAGAAAAAAGGCCAGCATCCTCACAAGGCTGCACAAGGAAGAGCATCACCAGATGACTGAGGAAGGTGATCCCTCCCCTCAATACTGGTAAGACACATCTGGAGTGCTGATCCTCTTCTGGGCTTCCCAGCACAAGAGAGACATGGGAATACAAAAAAAGTAACTAAATTTTTGGAGCACCTGTAATACAAGGAGAGACTGAGAGAATTGGGACTGTTTAGACTGGAGAAGGCTCAGAAGGATCTTATCAACTCAGTCTATAAATACATGATGGGGAGAAGGAAAGGAAACAGAGTCAGAATCTTTTCAATAGTCTCCCACAAAAAGACGAGTCAGTGGGTACACAATGAGAAAGAAAGTCTATTTAAAAATAAAAGAAAAACTTCAGAATTATAAAAGTGATTAAACGAGATTACCCGGGGAGGTCACAAAGTCACAATTCTTGGAAATATTCAAAATCTGAGTATACACAGTCCTGACCTGCTCTAGATGACCCTGCTTTGAGCAGAAAGTTTGGACTGAGCAGTCTCAAGACGCCTTCTTCCATTTTTGTGAACTGTCTTTATTTGAATGCTTGGTGCGTAGGCTCCAATCACCCAGCCTTAGGCACCCAGTTTGCCCTTCCTTCAGTGCTCTAGATGGGAAAGTCAAAGGTCTTTCTCTAATCAATAGAACAATGCTAACATCTCCGGTGGCAAATTTTACCTGCCTAAGCATGGGGAGCTTTTTAGGTAGAGCACAAAGCTGTTAGCAGAATTACATAGACTGGAATTCATCCATTGATTTTTCTGCTGACTGAAGGCTACAACTCCAAAAAACCTACTGAAAAAGGGAATTTAACTGAAGTTCAAGTGTTGTGTTTACCAGGGAGCTATTATTTAAATAATCAGAGCTAATACAGAAGTCTCATCCATGGCTGAGTTTATTGCAGCTTACCACCATTCAGCAGGTGCTCTATAATGTCTTACCCTTAGGTAATTGTGTGTGTGCCTGAATCAATTCTGAGTTTAGATTTATGTGATGTAGATATTTTCTGTTATCAGAAAGCAAGTCCAAGTCCCCATGCAAATACACCTTTGTGTCTACATAATTTTTTCCTGTGCACACCATTCTACTTCCAGAGCACACCTTAAAAAAGCAATAACCAACTCACAGCAGAAAAAAAAATGCTTTTTCTCACTCTATTTGTTTTCTACTAGTTGAGCAAATTTCCCCTGGCTTGGAGCAAGATCATAGGAAGCACATAGTCAGCTCAACAGAGAGGTCAGGGTTGCAAAGCAAAGGATTGTAGGTAAAAGAGGAGGGAAATGGGACAGAGAGTGATGAGGTCAAATGCCCTGGAGGCATCACTGAACCTCCAAACAGGCTCAAGCCATATCACGTAGCTTTACCCTCAGCAACAAATCATAATTCATAACACCCCCAGGCATAAACAGGTGACAAAAACAAGACTCCCAGTCACAGACAAAAGAGAATATGGAACTGAAAAATGAAACCACAATGTGGATTTTCTTCTTTAAGCACACAGTGCAGCACACTGTACACAGGGGTCCTCATCCAGGGGGATGCAGGAGAGCAGATGATCAAGGCTTACATCACTAGCAGAACACAGCAGGCCCCCATGCCACATTGGCAGGAGAAAAAGCTGGACAGGACCAAACAGAAGTGAATTTTTTGATCTACATTTGTGGGTTGGCTTGATATATCACAAGAGAAAGAGCTAAAGCAGGGAAAGTAGTTGTTGTTGCTGCAACATATGAGACACAGTCCCCAGATGTGGTATATCTGGAAACGTTTATTAAAATTACACATAGCTTTTATAATATTTTCACCACCAGGTTAAAGTAGTGTGAGCCTGGATAGCCAATAGTATAAAAGTTCAGATGTCTGCTAACCAATAATATGGATTATATATTCTTCCCTAACAGCAACATCACCCTTTTTTCTCTAAGACAAGTGCCTCTATAACAATTTCATCTGCAAAACTAGAGTTTCTGCCTTTTGTTATATTTTAGGAACTTTGTTACACCTCTCCTGCCTTGACCAGACCTTACTTTACCAACTAAAAGCTCTTTGTTTTCTTTTCCTATGTGCAGTAATAGGTGGTGCTTCATTTTAGGCTTGCACTCATTTCCATCAATATTGCTAGACTTTAAACAAAGTTCCACATGATCAAAACAGCTGCTAAGAACACAAAACTACACCAGGTAATGTACAGTTTTAGTTCATATCTTCTAGGAACTCTTGCACCCAAAACTTGCCCTTCCTAGTGGTGTCATGGCAAAAACATGCTTTTTTTCCCAAACTATAGGTATTCTAAAAAAATCCTAAGTGGGTAAAAAAAAATCCAGAAAAATACTATGTTTGTTCATTTAATTGCATACATAAGCTTTTATATCCAAAATCTGAGAGCTGAATCACTGAGATTAAAGTCATGTTTTATTTCACTAATAAGTCTTGTTTTGTTTCACTGCCCTGAATACAAAGAATCACATATTTTTTAATGTTTTGTCTATTCTAATTTAAAGCATTTTCTGAGAAGAAGCTGACAGCTCTCCCTGGTTTTTTCTTGATATTCAGTTGTTGTTCTAAACATAAATTTTACTTTGAACACTCATTTTTTCAGTATGAAGAAATTGTTTTTACTGATGTATTTTATTACAAAAATGGAGATTTATCATTAAAGTGTTTACTCACTTAAGAAAATCATTGTCAAAATCACATAATGATTAATAAAATCATTATGTGTTAGGAAAAACATTTGGAAAACTGGAGCTCTAAAAGTTATTCAAAATTAAGTTTTTGTATATAGCAACAAAAGCAGTTTTTCCATTCAGCAAGGATGTTACTGAATGACTACCAGCATCTTCATGAAACACCTTTTCATGGATTTGTATATGTGAGAAACCAATGGGTATGGAATTAATTTCCATGATCATAGATCTGTTTTGTTTAGCTGTTTGAGTGCCCTTGGCATCCCTCTGTTACACTCCAGTCACTAATCTCCTAGGTAGTACACAGACATGGTTTGGAGGATTGCCTATGCTTAGGACTTGTCCACACAGACACTTTGAGTAGAATGAACTCATTATGGAGCAGAAGTAAGACTAATCATAAGAACCATGCTGTGAGATACTGAGAACAGTCTTCTGTCTGATTAAATACATTAGAAGTAGCCATAGGGTCCCTGGGAAGCATTTTGAAAAACTACCAGCCTGCTCGCTGACCTTTGTTTTAAGCCCACATTGAACCTACAGCTTCACTGTAGTGGTCCCTACAGATCAGCCAATACCTGTGCCCTGTGGCAGATAATGCAGATATATAACATAAAGATATCACCCAGCTAATAACTGTAAAGTTTTCGGCTTCATCTTCCTGTTGTTTTAATTTGTTTGTTTCAAAGCATTTAGTCTAGTACATGTTGGGAAGAGGGGGTTCCAGCCTTTTTCTGAATTTAAGATTAGCAAACAAGAAAACAATTTCACTTTCCTGAATTCATGATTAGCAAACAAGAAAATAATCAAGGTAAAGACAGATAAGACAACTGCAAGTAAGAAAACACCAGATAGCTATAATTATATTTGTTTGCTTGATTAGATTGCAAATAGATGTTTTTCTCTCATCCAGTAATTCTGTGAAATGAGTGAATTGATCAAAATAAAAAAATGATGGTATGGTAGAGAGGCATTATCTTCACCATGAGCACAGGAGGAGTGAAATCAACTTATTCAGAGAGATGATATTAAATAACTACTAAAAAATCTTTCAATATGTCTACAGGCTTTTTAACTATTAGTAATTATGTCAATTACCTGAAAAAAACATTTCAGATTTTAAAAAGATATTTTATGACACAAGACTAGGTTGGATAAAACTCTGAGCAACCTCATCTAATTGAAGGTGTCCCTGTTGATTGTAGGACAGATGAGCTTTAAAGATGCCTTCCAACACAAATAATTCAATTATTCTAAATACATCTTACACAGATGTGGACAGGAAAAAAGAGCATTAGATATGCAAATTTGAAATGCAATTTGAGTCACAATTAGATAAGCATAACTGTCCACCTAATAAAGGACAACAAAATTGAACAGGGAAAATTTTAAGAAATTCTGAAAATTGGTAGCTAAGACCCAAGAAATCTAGAACTCCTTAAGAAAAACTATCAATGCAGAAAATAGAATAAACTGAAAAAGCATAGGTGAATAAATTATCAGTCCTTCAGTGATCTAAAGATCTAATCACATGGAAACTGTAAATTAGGCAGAACTGATACAAGGGAGGTTGAAAGAGCTTACATAGACAAAAGGAAAAGAGTGTAAAGAGCGTGGCTGAAAATTAGATACCACAAGCAAGACAAAACATGCATATTGAAATGGAAAACCAAAGAAAGGTTTCCTGGTCTCATAGCTCTTCGGCACTTATAGTCCAATGTTGTCAAGAAAGAAAAAAATGGCACTCCCATATCAGGCAGTTAGTATAATGAAAGAAATAAGTGAGGCAGTTAGTGAGAAGTCAGAATAGGAAGTCAGATGCAGCAGGGGAAGACCAGACTAGAAAATATTTTTATAAATTGGCTGTTTTCACATTAGTTTGGCCTAATGAGTTTCACTCTTGTGTGCAATAAACAAGTACTGGACAATCTCAGAACAACTGGCACTTGTCACTGAGAATTCATGAAGGATGGAGAGATATTCCAAGAAATAAGGCAAATATAATGCTGGAATTCTTCTTGCTTAGGAAAAAAATGAAGAAAATTATTAGTGTGTAAGCCCCTAGAAAATGACAATGAAATAAGTAGCAACCAAGAACAAACCAAGGCAAGGAAATCTCATCTCCCCCTGCGATGGAGTAATGGATCTCACAGACTGGGGACAAGCACTACCTTTGAAATATTTTGATTTCAGCACAGCTTTGGGCTCTGCCTCATATGACTTTCACAAGCAAGTGCAGATGAGGAGGTGCACTACTACACTACAAAGGTGTGTCTGCTGGATTGCCTAGGAGTCTGGCCCAGGTCTTATGGTTGCACAACTTATTGCTTGCACCAGTGGTTTAGATCAAGGACTACTTACTGGACATGCTGCAGGTTGGGTTGCAAACACCAGGGGATGGGATTAGAATTCTAATCTGAAGCCTCTTACCTAATACAAAAAATGGTCAGGAAGAAAAAAAGATGCACTGTAGTCAGGACAAATAAATAAAGGTCTGTTCTTAAGTAGGAATAATCCACTACATAAATACAGAGCGTACAATAGCCACTGCAGGGGCCAACATGGAGAAAAGGATTTGGCATTATGAATTACCATCTGAACTTGCTTGAATGATGTTATGAAGTCACAAAGAAAGGCAAGCAGCATGCAAAAACTAACAGCAAATATGACCTAGAAGCACGACCACCCACTGTCAGCATAGATAAATGCTTCTTTTAAGATATGGTAGCACAGAAAAACACAGGTGCAGCATAAGGGAGGACCATATCATACCTTCCCATAGGAGGCTTTATGCATTAGTTAGACAAGCTCCTGTTGGGAACTGTAGAGTTGTGGCTGATCCTGCCTTTGGGCATGTGGTTTCACTCTGTGGCCTTTCAAGGTATGCAGCCTTACAACTTATGGGTTCTGTCATCAGTGAAACCTTGCAGCACAGCCTAAAATTGCAGTGGCAGGACTGCCTTCACCAATATCACTTTGGTATTCAGAGAGCAGCAGTGATGAGGGGAGATATCCTCTAAACAGCAGTGAAATTATCCTTCTTCACCTCCCTCTATGAGGTCTGGTTTTAGAAGGCAAGTCCATTGAAGTACTGAACCACTACACTGAGCAAGATGCACTTTGACAATTTGAAACCGGACAGGCATATATATCCTAATATCCTTAAAAAAAAAATAAAAAGAAACCAAAAAACCCACAAATTTCTTTGCATTTTGTCTCAGGATTTGGGAGGAAGAAGAGCAACCTGCATCCATTTAAAGATAGCAATGAAACACCTCCACAGATGAGGTGCCAAGTAAAATCAGAACTTGAAAGCTGTGTGTCCAAATTTGACTCCCATCCTCCAAAGAATGTGACAAAATTGAAAATTCAATTCAACAATAGTGGCAGAATGAGTTGGGCAGAATGAGTTGGCCAGAATGAGTTGCATAGATAAGAGACTTTAGACTCTGAACAAAACAGGTCATGATAATTGTGGCAAGTCCCAGGGCTGCAGGTGAAGAATTTTCTTTCTCTCTCTGCCTTTCTCACTTCCCAATTCACTTCAATAGACCTTCCTCTTCCTTCCCCAGGAGGAACTTTTCCAGACACTGAAATCCAGTCATGTCTAAATTATTCTCCATCTTCCTTCTCCCACAGAAGCTTCCTTTTTGAGTGGGTGCCCTCTTGCACATCTCCATGGGGGCCGGGGCAGTGGTTGCCATGGCCCCTGCCAGAAGCAAGAGGCAGTGAAAGGAGTGATGTAGCAGGGACCTCTCCTTCTCCCCATCCCAGCAGTGCCAGCAATGACAGCAGCTGAAGTCTTGTAACGCAAGGAGAGAAACAAGGACAGAAGTTGCTGCCTTCAGCACTCTGCTCCTGCAGGCAGCTGCCAAGGTTGGATTTATAGAAAGCCCACCCTGGCTTGTCTGTGGTGGCAATATACAGCACCTGCTGCTTAAGTAATCCTCAGTCTTGGAGCTTTGCACCCTCCCCTTTTTCTTGGGGAGCAGCTTATCCTTCTTGTCTTTAAAGCTCTTGGTTTGGGTTTGTTTGATTTTTTTTATCCTAGCAGAGTTTCAGTCTGTAGCAAAGCTGGCATCGTAGATGTCCCAATGCCACAGACATCTTCATCATACAAAGCAAAACAAACAGAAAGAATGTGAACAAAAACATTAAAAACTGTATGATGTGAAACCATTGAAATCATTACTGGAGAAAATCACGAGGAAAATAAATTAAAACTTCCAAAATTCCTATTCAATTAAATGGCATAAATAGTACCTGAAGTAACAGACACTGGAACAGAGCTGTTACAGCTAAAACAAACAGCTTACACACATTTTATACTCATAAATTAGAATTCTTTCCGTCAATGCATTCTTGACTCTTATGCACTAATTCAGCTACAATGCAGCAGAGCTCACACTGCAGTAATAGAATATTGATTGTACAATGTTCAGAGACAAAGAACTCATGTTGCTGAACTTTATACACATGCATGTTGTTGCAGTAAGAAATTCACATCAATATTCCTTGCCAAATGTATCAACTCACCACTGTGCCTGCTGATGATTTAATTACAAAATATAGAATTTTTGGTGGGACTGAGTCAAGTTCTCATTAAGCTAAAATTCCACTAATGGAAATGACCTTGAGTAAAGGAAAAGATTAAATGTTCAAACTCAGAGAAGTGTGATGCTTAATTAGTTCTTTGCTGTTTATTAATATATAGCAATATACTTCAGAGTTTCCAGGAACTTCTCTGAAGATGATTAATATACCTGTAGTGCAAAATTCACATCCTAATTCAAAGTAACCTGCATTTTTGTAGGTCTTCATGGGTTTGAAGCCCAGTGCTAAATGAGTACTAATGAACCAGTGGTCACTCTGTGAGCATTATTCCTCAGAACAGCTTCCCAAAACACCTCTGGAAAACAAATCAACCATAATACAGGAGTAATTTGAGTGTAATTCAGGCCGCTCGCCCCATATTCCTTGCTCCTACCTCTCCCACAGGCCACACATCCCACTCCACAGCTAGAAGGCACCTCCAGCACCCACTGATGCTCAGTTTATTTCTCCTGTTTTACCACTGAATATAATCACCCTCCAAAAGATCATTTCAACTCCTCTGTAGGATTTCCTGATTCTGACATGAATATAACACCAATATTATATGCATTTTAAGGCAATTTCTTTGTAATGGCAGCTATAAAAAAATGGTATGCAGTCAAGCTTTTCTTTGAGGTTTTGTTTCATTAGTGGTAGAGGGATGGTTGGGCATTTAATCAACTATCACTGACAACTGCTAGACAAAATACTGGACTGATGGTCTGATCCCCTAAGGCAATTTCCATATTTCTATTTTTTCATTTGGGAGGGAATAACATTACCCTATATTTTTCACTGAGCAATATCCTATCGATGATGTATTATGAACGTGCATACCCATTGAGCATACTCTGGGACTGAAAGTATCTTTAAATAATCACTAGAAATAACTTTGAGACACAGAAAATTTGCAGTAATTTTTAACTATGCAATGCACAGAACTTCATAAGAAAACAAGTTCTGTATTCTCACATTTTTGACTACAGATGTATTTCAGTAGCCCATGTAATAGCATAGAAATAGAGATCTTGTCCCTATCCATTTATTTCTCCTCTCCCATTATGCTTTTACTGTCCTTTCATCCTGCAGAGACAAATGCTGATTACTCCCCACCAATTACCATTTCCCACTACAATATACAGCACAGGAGTAAAAAAATATTACAACCTGTGTTTTTGTCATCTTCTCTGAGTTGCCATTAACTGTTAACTACAACATTTGACTTCAAAGGCAAATCTCCTTTAGAGGAGGAGAGATTGGTACTATTAGAAGTTCAACCTTCCATCAGTAACAAATATTTCCTTTAAAATGTTTATAGTTATTTAGAACTTAAACATGTCTTAATTAGGCCTAAGAATAAAAACATAGTATCTATCTTTTTGATTAGTATTCCTTATGGCCTTCTGTGTAATTACCTTAAAAGTGTTTACAGAAGATACTGCTTGCAACCAGCTTTTGTATCCTTTTGTATTGTCCCTTCAAGGCATAAGTTTCATATACTATAAAGTACAAGAAAGAAGCGGCTATTACCACAATTCATTAGAATGTTCTAAACAGTGCCAAATGAAGAAACATTTTTTACAATTATTGTTATTACCTAGTGTAATTCACATTTTGCTGACTAGAAAAAAAAGTTATCTTTTAAAATAAGCTTTTGTGAAAAAGAGGTGTTATTATAAACCCTCATGCAGAAAAAGCCTGAAGGCTCTTTAAATTTGCTACTTTGTATTTGAAATCTATTAACCTGTGCCAGCACCAGCTTAACTAATCTTGAACATTTTTGCAGGAAAAGTGCATCAATCTTATCTACCATCTGAGACACCAGTATGGAAAAAAAAATAAGGAACTCTGCTGGAGGAGCTAATTTCAAAAATATAATCTTGCCACAACTGGAAATATTTTTTTAGTAGATGGACAAAGTTTACTAAGTGCTTTCATTTTACATTCCACATTTTAATAGTTTCCAGGATTCAAATGACAAATGGATTAAGTCTCTCCTAAATTGTTGTGGAGTAGCTTCTGAGGGAAGAAAGAGCTGTAGAAAAGCCTTTCTGGAGTAGTTCCCTTAGGATTTTGGCTAGTGGAGGAAAAAGTCCTGCTGCCAACACAGAGACCTAAGGAAGCTTTGTGTTTGAAAATGTTCTTCAACCAGGTTGCTCAGCAGCTGGTTAAATGGGGAGATACCTCCTTTCATCTCTCTGAACACCTGTACCTGAGAAAAATTTGGTAAACATCAGGGCTACATCTTTTTGTGTCTCCCTGGGGGGAACACAGATGAAAGAAGTTGCAGAACCAGAGATTTAGCCCCAGTTGCCCAGCACAGCCAACATTTTGGGCCATTTCCTCCACGGAGTCTGCTGAGCCTAGAATTGTTTGGCATGTGTCTTCTCCAGCTCAAAGAAGAGCTCTGTCTGAAAGACTGCATTTGCACAGGAAGAATTCAAGGCTGAGAGATGAGCATCATAAGACTTCAATAACAGGGACAGCACAAGATAACTGCCCTTGCATATTCCATAAAATCGATAAACTTTGTCCCAGTAATAAGGACAAAAGCTGAAGAAGGCCCTGAGGAGGCTCAGAGTGAAGAAGTTTTACAAAAAATATAAAATAAATTAGGAAAATAGCTTTCTGTGTCTCAGAAATGAGGTCTGCAATACAGAGGGTGGAAAAACCAGACAGATCAAGCTTCAGGACTCCTTAGGTTCAGTGTAAAACAACAGTTCACAAATGAAAATAGTGCATGCCCAAGGAGTTGAGATGCTGTGGCAAGATGCTTCTTGAAGGCTTCCAAAGCAGAGAGATTTCATTCACACTAGGAAACTGACAGTTGGTTTCAGCTGTAATTTAAACAAAATTAATTAAAAATATGAATCTGCAGTGTTAAATATCAGCAGTCAGCTATGATGGTACCACCAGAACAGGAGATTCAAGGAATCATAGTGCTGATAATATTCTTTGACACATATACAGTTGTAAGGGTCTTTTATAGAAGACCCGAGACCAAAACCAGGGAAATCATCATGCTCAGAGAGCACTGGCTTGTTCCTACAAGCTCTCTCCCAGCATTAAGATGTCTGAGAATTTGCTAACATTCTCCAGTGTGATTTCCCCCAGATCCACATAGATCCTCTGTGTATTGGGTGGACATCTCTATCATCTCTAGAAAGTCAGAGAAAAGAGAAACTCTGACACCAGAGGAGATCAGAAATATATTATAAAATTGTTTGGGTTGGAAGAGGCCTTAAAGATCATCAGTTCCAACACCCTTGCTTTGCATAGGGACACTTTTCACTAGACCAGGTTAAATCATTCAGCCTGGCCTTGGCTACAGAACAGTAACTTGTTCCATCGTCTCACAGGGAAGAACATTTTTCCTAATATTCAGTCTAAACCTACTGTCTTTCAGTTTAAAGCCATTCCCCCTTATCCTATCACTACATGAGAGAACACAGAAAAAGGCCAAATAAACATGCATTAAGGGATGCCTGTGTTTGGTGAGGTGTTACTCTTGTTTCAGTGACAAAGCGTTTTGCAGTTAGTTCATGAATAGAACAAAGTAATTTAGGCAAACCAAAGAGAAGAGCAGACTGGATTTAGACCCAAAAGATGATGTGTGAATCACATTTTTGTTCTAAAAATACAGGAGAGACTGCCCAGTAGCAAAAACCACATGCCACAAATGTCAAAGATTTTAAAAAGTATTTGGCAGCCTATGGTGCAATTGACTCCGGATCATTTTAAAGTAAAATACCTTGCCAATAAAAACTATTACCATCATCAGGGTTTTATGTTAAGGTACATATAGTGTGGTCAAAAAAAATACAGGCTAGATCATTTTTTAAATGCTGTCAAGCGAGGGTGCATTTCTCTTTAGCACTAGCACCAGCTGCACAGTTAATACAAGCACGTACACAGGGCAGGCAGACACAACACTGGCACTGTCTGTCTTGACTGCACATTAGAAGAATTAGGTTTTAAATAAAGACACTACTCTTCCCAGCAACAAAGTAGCTGATTTGGAAGCTGTGGCCAAAAAAGATAGGGTTAAAGCTCTGACAAAATTTAATTTAAAAGGTTTACAAAGATTCGTGAGAACGTGTTCTCTTTTCTCCTCTTTCCTTGAGTGGACATTTTGCCAGGTCCCTGATAATTTAATCTGAATAAACCTCCCCTTTCCTCATGGCCCAGAAGACAACAGCTTCCTCACCCTCTGAAGAGATGCCCTGGTCCTTGCCCAGCTCTTCTACATTGACATCTCTCTAGATAAAGTGCTCCTTTAAGGTAAATCCATGTAACAGAAATCAGATTACATACTTTGAAAGAGACAGAATTTTTTTTTCCCCTCAGAAGGGAAAAACATTACAAATTGGTAAGGCCAGACTATAGGCTCTCAATCCTACTTCCAATTTAAAATACTGATGTGAAACCTGGAAATCTACCCATGCACAAGAAGACATCAAAATTATTTCAACAGCACATAAACCAGGAAAACAGGCAAGTAGGAAATTAATTTTTAATGAATGCTATAGCTGGCCATAGAGGTCAACAGCACTTTATTTCTAAAGCTACATAGAAGAAAAACTGGGACACATTGAAAACAAACTTAGGGTCTGTCAGTGTCAATGGACCATTGGGCAAATGAAGGGAATCTGAGGAAGTGGATAGACAGTTATCTGTTAAACAGCCTGTTGAGAGGAAACACAACTGTTTTAACAACAAATAACACCAAAAAGATGCAAGTGAACCAGCCCAGACAACATAGGCAGAGCTCTGCCTGTGTTTAAAGCAGTGTTCAGCCATGCAGGAAAGATGCAGAGCTGCCTATTGGCTTTTTGGATAAATGAAGATTTAATTCATCACGCTGCAGTAATTGATGCGATATGCTGACTTGTAGTCAATTCTAGGAAGCTTCTGGGTGTAGTTTGTAATGAAACCATTGAAAAATGGAATTCAGGAGTAGTCAAAGGGGGAATTCTTGAAGAGACTGTCTATTCTTGTGTCTGAGGAGACTGGAGCAAATTCCAGTCTCTTGAGATGTAATAGAAGTTTCATTAATTTCAAAAGCATCCAATTGTCTTACAATTGCAAAAGGTTCCTTAGGGATAGAAGTAGGAATAGGGCTGAACAAAAACTTCAAGATAATTTTTCCTTTTTTTAAAAATTTTAATCACCAGCTCCTTTGGTCATGCAAAAATACCACTTGGAACATAATGCAGTTCCTTATTAAGGAAAGCAGTCCTCCATCTTTAAATATTTACAAAATATGGCATTCTAAAAATAATTAAGATTAACTTTTGAAACAGAGTGCTAATGTTGAATTAATTATATTACAATTCTAAATTATGTGAACAATTTTAGCAAAATTTTCAGTGTGATTCAACACCTGCTATTTTTGTGTGCCTTTTTCCATAGGTCCCATTAAACAAGGACTGCAAATAGGACATTGAACTGACATCTTTACTATACAATTCTTTTCATGTGTTCTTGAGAATTCTGTAAGTGTGTATTTTTTCGTATGGATTTCAGTGGGTTTTGATCTTTTTTTATTAGCAATTTATCTGAATGGCACATTCATTTAAAAAAAGGCCTTTTTTCTGTTTTAGCAGATTGTGCAAATTTAAAGATAATGTATTCTGTACCAGCTCCCCAATAAGATAAAACATATAATGGCATTATCCAGTAACTTGAGTATTTTACTGACTTTATATTCTGGCAGCACGTTTCATGCCTCATTTGGTAGAAAACTCATTAGAGTAGTGCAAACCATGTTTTAATGCAATAGGTTAAGACTTCTTCCCCAACTAACTTGAGTCAGTTATTTTCTGTACTTTCATGCTCAAGTTAATAAATTGCAAACTTTCAGCTCCTCAGTTTGCTCTGATCTCCTTTACATACCATTTATTGGTAGCTCTATATTTTGACAGAGAAAGAAGAGATGAAAGTCAAATTATCCCCTTGGGTTCATGAAATAAATGTTACCATCATATAATCTGTATTCTTATGGGGCTTATATTTTATTGAGTTCTCAAATTGTGACAAGAGCATTCACTGAAACACAAAAATGTCAATAGGAAATAACACTGAAGAGCAAATAGCTGAGAAATTTCAAAGCCAGTTTAATGAGTTTTAGTCACGATTTTGGATTTGACAGCTGAAATCAATTGGAAGATCTGCTGCTAGGATCTAGTGTATTCTAACATCAGACATAGGTAGATTGCTAAAATGCTTATTAATTATAGCTGGTGTATGTGAGTGCATATAAGGATGCACATGCAGCAGGTTTTTGGTTTATCCAAGTGACTGGCCAACCAATGGGAACTCAGGAGTGGATCCTTCAGCAATTCTGTGTTGCAAGCTTCAGAACACTTGAGATCAGAGTGTGTCATGGCCCTAGTTCCAATATTCAGAGAACTGGCTGAGTCTAGACCTGAAAGTAAATAGGGTAACTGGCAGAAAAGCATTGAATTGTTATTAAGGTCATCCAACAAGAGTGCAGTTAGCAACACATTATTTGTGATCGTAAAGCAAGAGCCAATAGGACTGTGGTTTCATCATGCATACTATAAGGGGTGGAACGCACCAATCCTAGTCTTGTAATGTAGCTACTTGGGAACAAATGTAGAAATTTTTTGTAAGAAAAACTGACATTTCCAAGGATCTGGCTATGTTAGAGGATCTAGAACACAAAGGATAAATGCCTCACTAATATTGCACCATTTTTTCCCAAAATTGCATCCCTAGGAAGGTTTGTAGGATTGGAGAATCACAGAATGCTTGAGACTGGAAGGGACACCTGGAGGTCATCTGGTTCAACCTCTTCCTAAAGCAGGGTTTCCCAGAGCAATTTCCCAGATCCACCCCCAAAAGGCTTTTGATTATTCCAAGGATGGAGGCCCCACAACCCCTCCAAGCAACCTGTGCCAGTGGGATAACTCAGCCTGGATGGGGGAGTTGCCCTGCTGACCCAAGGGGGAAAAGACTTTTCCTTATATCCCGTTTGAACCTCTCTTGCTTGGTTCAGTCAATGTTCCTTATCTGCCTACTTCCCTCTTCTCAATCATATCCCCATAAGTATTGGGGGGCTGTTGTTAGACCCCAAGAAGTGTCCCTGAAGACAAATCAGACCTCATCCCTCAGCGTCTCGTCACAGGGCAATCCATTTCCAGGTGTTGTTAACTATGCATTTGTCCCCACTGAATTTCCCCCAGTTTGTTTCCCTAGCCGTGTGCATTTTTGCAACTACAGTTAAGGAGGTGTCCATCAGCATAAAGTCTGGAGCAGCCACTGGGCCACTACAGCCACTGACATCTTTGTTATGACAATTCCTTGCAAGGCTGGAGCAAATAATACACATTTCAATCCATCCCAGAGAAGTGCTGAGAAATCTTCTTGAGAAAAAATGTATGTAGTAATTATCTCCACTGATTTTACCAGGGTTTGATATCATCACTTCTGATGTAAGTCATACATTCACTTCAGGTCCATGTGTACTCTGTTCACATTGCTGAAAGCTATTAGTGAGATTATTGCAGCCCAAAGGTGCCGTCACAATGGCACAACAAAAGGAACAAAATTATAGGAATAATCTATAGGCCAATAAATATCACAGCTGAGGAAAAAGGAAAATTATCTTGTAGTTACTTAGGATTGCCTACAAAAATTAGGGTTTGAACACTAATACAAGCATGTATAGGAATGACAGACAGAGGATGATTTCACTTTGCAACTTTGATACCACCTGCACTCATCTTGTTCATCATTCCATGACAAAAGTCCTGAGTATGTTAAAACAGCTACATTAAAAAAAAAAAACAACCCAAACCAAACCAAATCAAAAAATCAAAAACCAAACCAACCAAAACAAAATTCTCCTGACAATTAAGTACTTTATTTTTATTCCTCAGCGAGTGAATGTATATCTCCCAGGATAGAATCATTCAGTTACATTCAGTAACTGGATCAGTTACAAATTTCTGAGATATATATATATATCCACTAAGCCAAAAATCAAGTGATTCTGCTAAGCATTGTCTTACCACCTCACTCCTGGTGAGCTCTTCTGTCTTCTTTGGCTTTGAATTCCAATATTCTGTTTCTCTCACATTATGGCATCTGATTAATTTGGATCTACCTCACTGCTTATGTGGATCTAGAGATAAACCTTATTACAAATAAAATATCAACCTTTTTATACAAGTAAAAGCAGAAAGTCACAATAATAAATACAAACAATGTGTTTGTGCATCACATAACAAATGACAGCCTCTATATAAGGTTTATTTGGTACTTGTTGTGATGACCTACATAATTTAGCTTTGGCTTTTGCTTCTCTTGAGTAATGCAGAGATCTCATGCTCATGCTAATAAATCCTTTATATTACACCATCATGTCTCCCCTTTACATAATTCATCATGCATAGTTTGGGGGTTTTTTGTCCCGTGTTTCATATCCAGTCCAATGCACTTCAGTTTTCCTGAGGGAGATGGATTGGAGAAAAATACACAAACAGCAAAGAGAGTGTTGGCACAGCACAGAGCTTACTTATGCAGGCACACACAGCACATGTTCTCTTTAACTCAAGCTGCGCAATTGTTGAATAATTCTAACCCAACACATCTGGTTTAAAGCATTAGAACCACTTAAAAAGTTATACATAAAGCAGGAGAAGGAGAAAAGAAAACAATATTAACTCCAGGGTCTTCAAACACTGCACTTTTTTTTTTTTTTTTTAAGGAAGGGAATAAGTATCCTGACAACTTGATTCTCCTTATCTTATTCAAACCCAAAAGTTACAGATGAAGGTCACATCTGAAACACCCTATCAGGACTTTTTAAGTGAAGACTTGTTAAAAACAAATTGTCTCCCCAGAATATAACAATGTGAAAAGCCATGTTTATTTGCTTTTCACAGTGTCCCTGCTGTATACTCGCTTTGCATCCTTATCACGCATAGTATTTTTCAAGAGCCTTTAAGGTACTGTGAACAAACTGCAGTATTCTGAAACTAATTAATCTTAGCACATTTGCAAGATGCAACTGCATCTCATTAGAGATATATATTGCTGTAGTGAAAGAACAGCTTAATCTTCCTAATATCTAGTCTTACAGGGTTTATTACACGGCTTCTGTCATGCTAATTCTTCACTTTTTTGACTATTTTTTCTAATGATTGATAAACATTCTTATAAAGATGTCCAGGTGTGCTCATTGCTCAGTTTTAAGTTATTTAAACTGTGATAAGTAATGCCTGTGGAGTTTAAAAAAACCTCATGTGCAGGTGTGATGCCCAGGTCAGAATCAGAGGATGCAGCATTTCCTGGTGTCCTGCCTTGGAGCCTCACAGTTTACTGGGAGCTTGCAACCTTGCAAGTAAGCACACTAAAAATAAGGGAGAGAGATAGGACTATGGTAATAATGTCATGTGACTGCAGTAAATATTAAAACAGTATCACAAATTACTGTGATTTAAGATAAAGAAACCAGCCATTTGTGAATGTTGCACACATCAAGTATTAAAATCTGGGGTTACAGAACAATAAAATAGTGCTGAGTTGTACTCCATTAATCTCACTGAAGATAAATTCTTCTCCTTCCCATATCCTCTCTTCCATGCACTAGTATTTTTCCAGAGGTACACAATATTAGTCACAGAAGGTCTTGGCAGATTAAATGGAAATATTAATTTTAAAAAGTGAGAGTCCACAGCTCTGTAATTTCATTTTTTTTAAGTGTTGACCTTTCTCTATTGGTGTGAAAACACAAAGCTACGACTCTTCAGTGCAAGCACCACCTGGATAATACAGATTTTATATTTGTCTTCATCTCTTCATAACGTAAACGGCTTTTTATAGATGACTCATTATATCCATGGTACCATTTTCAACAAAAAAAAATCTAAAAATAATTCTCAGGTGACTTGAATGTTTGCTAAGTGGCTGATTTACATAGAAATACCTGCAAATGTCTGTGCCCATGACTATTAGTGTATGAACAATATTTGTTTTGCACTTGTCATAATTTTGTTGGGTTTTGTTGGGTGTTTTCTTTGCCTCTGTTTATTCTGCTTCAGTTACCGTATTAAAAGCGAGGTCCAATACCATATGATAGAAACTTTTGCACATCATAAATATTCATTGTGAGAAACTGCAACCATTGCACCTAACGACTATCCAACTCATTCAGTAACTGATTATAACTATCAAATACTTGCTAATATTTGCCCTAGATAGAGTTCCTTCAAGATAGGTCTCCCTTTTTTTCCCTTAAGTTATTTTTGTTTTCCTCTCAGCAATAGCAATACTCACAGTGCATAGCAGGAAAAAAGCTAATTTAGAAGAATGAATCACCAACCCATTTCACAGCCTGTCAATATAATATCAATACTTCTAATTGCTATTGTTTATGTCATTAACAACCCATTCAAATAAAGCTGTTTAACGAAGATATGTTATCAGGTGTGGTATGTTACCATGACAGATTCATTGTGGATTCCAGGAGAGATACAGACTTCAGAGGGAAATCTCCTCTTACTTATCAAGCAGAGCTGTTGAAACCTTGACACTTCCAATTTGCAGAGATCTATGCAAACCTTTCCCTTGGCATGGATTCAAGCCTCCTGAATTTCACTGTGAGCCTTAGGTTTGAATTAGTCCAAACCCCATAGTAATGCTCAGCCAAAATTGTTAATTTATGCCAAATTCACAGAGTCTTGAATGGTTTCCATTTCTAGTTAAATCAGTGCTGTACAGCTGGCTTAAAAATTGGTTCAGGTTTGGCAGTAAACTCTCAAATTAAATCTGACTCAGTTCTGTACCCACACTAAATCATGCTTGGTAAGTGCAAACCCACGTGGGGAGGGGCAGTCAGGGCTCCCAGTGCAGGCAGACCTGGGGGAGCAGCCCAGGGGCACACAGGGAGAGCACACAGCCCCTTCAGCTGCAGCAAGCGTCCCCTTCCAGCCTGATCCACACTGAAATACCTCACTGGGTGCTAAGAGGCATCCAGTATGGGTGGATATAGGCATATCCTACTTTCTGCCATGGAGATTCCTCCTCCCCAGGCACTGTCACGTTTTCTTTCCTTACATTTCATCTAGCTGCTCTGTCCTCATTATGATAGCAATTAATATACCCCCATCACCTACCACTAACTACATTTCAAGGACAAAAACCTCCAGACACCATTTTTCTTCTGGATTAGAGCTGCCTGAAGCAGATCATAGCTGTGCCAGCTCCCTGGGATTGAGTGCCCTGACTGATAAATGAGGACTGTCCAGCTTGGGACCATGGTGGCAGCTCCCAGTGCCAGCTTTCTGCTCCCCTTCTCTTCCTCCACTGTGTGGGTGACAGAGACCCTCACATGGAGGCACTGTGCCACATGAGGAGGTGAGCTGGCACTCATGTCCCATTGCCACAGTGCAACAGGACACAAGCAAAGGAGCCAAGGAACAGCTGAACCATCCAACAGGAGGGGCAAGAAGCTCTTAAAAAAATGTGGGCTGAGCAGACAGTTGGGGAATGACTGTGGCTTCCCCCTGTTGTACATCTGCATAATTTCTGAAGGTAGCAAGTCAAGTGTCAGGAATATTAAGTCACTTCTGCTAGATCTGGGGGTTTTCTCCACAAAATTTAAAATGGGGTTTGCTAAAATTCAGACACAATTTAGAGAAATGAATTTACCAATTTTTCAATAGCACTCTCCAATATAAAACAAACCATGAATAAAAAAGCTGTATTCAAATCTTTATTTGTCAAGATAAGAGTGGAATCCAAAAATCACTTCAAAAGCAACCTAACTATAATTTTATTCATATTTTATTACAATAAGTACATTCATATAAATATCCCATTTTGCCCAAAGTATTTTGTAAAGTATTCTCTTATTTTTCAGCATTCACAACACCTAAAAGTAAAAGGATATTTAGCTCTATCATAAAGTTGTCTGTTTCAGAAAATGCCAGCTGACACCTAAATCCAGTGTCTGTGGCAACCAGTTTGCACAGTGTGCACCTGTATCGAAGCTGTAAAGTCATTTGACTTAAATCAGCAGCAAAGTAATACAAAATAAAAATAAACATAAACAAGAAAACATCAAGCTTTGAGTTTTATTTTCATGGTTGCCTGGGCAAAGCACACAGCTCCTATTTCCAGATGTGCTTACCGTAAGCAGTGCCACTGCTCTTGGTTTTGGAGCGATGTAATGCAGATGAACATCAGCAAGTGGTCTGAAAATAGAGAATCTTAATTTAAAAAAAAAAAAGGAAAAAACCCAACAACAACAACAACAAATCTTTTACTCACAATGGATGTCTTTGCTAGAAATCTTTGTTAGCAAATCCATGAGGAAATGGCCTTAGGAGGAGACATGCCTCCCACCCTTGGAGGGCTGAGCTTTGCCTCTCAGGGCACATACCCAGAGAAGGATTGACAGTAGAATCTGTTCCATGTGACCTCCACATGGCAGTAGTATTTGAGTGGCTCCCATGTCACTCACAGGACAATGCTCTGAATTCCCATACTTGGAGAGCTGAGTTAGTGAGGCAAAAAACAAGACACGTGGTGTTTTCTGCTCCTCGTACCAGAATATTCATCTTTATGCTTTCCTCAGCCTGTTCTGGTCCTCCCTCTCCTCCCATCCAGCTCACTTGCCTTTCTGCCTCAGGCAGATATCAGAGAACAACTTTTATTGCAGGACACCTCAACATGCGTGTGGCTGCTCAGTGCCACCATGGTCCATAGAGATATAGCTGACAATGCTGAGTCAAGAGGAGAATGATAGATTTCATAACAGAAAATGCAGACTAAATTTAGCCCCAGATTCTCACATTTGCAGAAGTTTGAGCAAAATGTTGATTTGTGGCACTGTGATGGAAGTAAAAGTAGGTGCAGTGACGGACCCTGAAACCAGTGCGCTTCCCTGGTTATTAGAAATACATGATCTCTTTTGCAGCCTCTACTCATATTCCCTCAAGGATGGCACAAAAGAACTTCACAGAGAGAGCCCAGCAGCATAATATATATGGGAATGTGCACCAAGAAGGAAAAGTGTGATGATTTCAAAAGGAACGCTGCATGTCTCAGTCTGCCCACCCTTTGCTGTTTGCAAGAAAATACTCCTTAATCAAATGCTTTCATCAAACAAATCCAAATAATCCTAATGGGAAAGTAGTGTGTTTAATATGTTCTTGGTATGCTAGAATGCCTTCCATTAATCCTTCACATAGTGTTAAGATTTCAGCCAACAGTCATTCATTCTGTTAATTCATTCTGGATATTTTAGTCATTTCTTTATCTCCTGCTGTTTAACACACGACCAAGAATTTTTCATTTCTTCTCCAGGATCTATTTCCTGCTTTGTGTTAAATTTAAACCTTTTGCACATTTATTTTATAATGAATTTATTTCATTTATGGAATAATTATGCTAATTCCAAATGAATTTATGATCATTTAAGGATGCAATTGTGATAGTAAAACAAAATATTACTGTTTTCACTGTCATAGCATTTCCAAAATCACTATTTTTATGAGAGATAAACACCCCCAAATTTATGAAGGCTATTACATGTTTAATGACAAAATTAAATGATAACAGAGAGATAGAAATCGGTACCTTTAGGCCAAGAGTAGAAAAAATATGATATAATCAGGATGATCCTTTTGACAGAGAGAAACTCATATTCTACAGTGTTGTATAAGCTCTACATAAGGATAAGCAGTGCCTGTCATCTGACAGAGACACTACTAGGTTTCCCTGTCATTAAACCAGAAACAAATTGCTGGAAATCCAGCCAAAGAATTTCCTCCAAGATTTGAGTGTGTAGCTTTGGAAAAAGCACAATTATTCTGTAAATTATTCTCTGGAAGACTATCCATGCAGGAAGTTATTGCAGAATTACTTGGTTTTCTGTGCTCTTATGTTGGTCAATTTGTACATGTTGACAGTCCCTTAAAAACAAGGCAGAAAGAAGGGGGAAGAGAGACATATATCTGGGAAACCGGGAGGTTTTAAAGTGAGGAGAGTAAATCTGACATTAAAAATGATGAGCAAAATGATCTGATGCAGGAGAGATTATGACCATCTGTGCATATGTGCAAAGTGAGGTGCCATTCTATTTATGCTGCAAATGGAAAATCATGGAAAGGGGAAGACTGTAATGTCCTTTAGCAACTTATGGAAGAAATGAGCTGGTGCATTTCTCTTCACACAGTCACCACTATCAGTATGTTCCCAGCAGGAAAGAGGAAAGGGACCCGTTGAGCAAGACTTGGGTTATAAGTAGAAATTGGAAACCCTAACTCAAAAACTCAAGGGGAGCAGCAAGACCCTGCCACTCACACAGATGATGCTTTTTGCAGAGAGACAAGGGGCAGTGCAGACAGGTTCTGAGCTGGGGTGGGGAGCCCTAGGCAGACAGGTCCTGGGCCAAGGAATGGGACACTGCAGGGCTTTTTGCCACAAACCCTGAGGCTCTGCCACTCAAAGAGAGAAGAACAAGGAGGACATATGAGTCCCAGGGAACTCTTGGAGGCTGCCCTTTCTTCCAAATGGGCAAGTGAGACCATCCTACAGAAACCAAAGGATTTAGGATTTTTCATTCTTCAGCAAGAGAAAGTGTGGGTATTTGAGCTATTCCAAACAAAACACCTTTTCTTCTTTTCCCTTTCTTCCTCCTGTTTTTCTTCCTCTGCTCACAGAAGGGTAAATTAGTATTCAGGGTAGAAGGCAGAGGGGAGTGAGGCAGTCGTTGCAGACTTATAAGAGGAGACTTTGGCATCTTGGATAACATGGTGCAAACAAGAATTCTGAAGAACGGGAAGAAACCTACCTTTCCCAAGATATTTCCTTAATCTGAATGGGTGTATGGACAAAAAGATCTTTCTTTACATCTTCTTATAGATGGTACAATGAGTGTACAGTTGAGAATCATCAGCATTAAACCATAAGATATGAAGGTCACTTATCTAAACTTCCATCCAGCCCTAAGCAACATAGATGCTAATATGCACTCATTACTTTGAAAACTCAGATGACTCATAAAATGGGAGCTAAAAGCTTCCATTTCCCAGCATTATTGTGTCATTTTATTAGTTAAGGCTATAATACAGAGCGAATTCTCCCCATCATCAACATATTTTTTTCACACTGTTTAAGAAATGAAGAGTTTTCAACAGAAGCTCCATTTCAATATTGTTAATTTTTTATATCCTACCATATTTTTGTTGCCTCATCATTAGACTCTCAATTTCCATCAATACAATAACAAAGGACCTGGTAACTACAGCTGCTTTCTAAAATATCGTAACTGTTTCTTCACACTTTTTAGTAAGACCGAGGATCAGGGTTTGATTACTTTGTGTCAGAGCTGAAGGGGCAGGAGTAACTCAATCTTCCATGACAAGGTGACTTACTCAGTGAGTGAGGAAAAGGCTGTGGATGTGGTTCATGTACTTTAGCAAAGCCTTTGACACCCTTTCCCAATGCATTACTCTGGACAATCTGGCTGCTCATGACTTGTCCAGGGTTTTATCCAGCTCACTGGGTAAAAAACTGGCTGGATGGCCAGCCCCAGAGAGCAGTGGTCAATGGGCAGTGGGCAGTGGTCACAAGAGGTGTTGCCCAAGGCTCAGTGATGGAGCCAGTCCTGTTTAATATGTTAATCAGTGATATGGATTACAAGATGGCATGTTCCCTCAGTCAGCTTGCAGGCAGTACCAAGCTGGGCAGGAGTGTTGATCTATTGGAGGGCAGGAAGGCTCTGTGGAGGGATCTGGACGGGCCAGACCCATGGGCCAAGGCCAGTGGGATGGGGTTCAACAAGGCCAAGTGTCAGGTCCTGCATTTGAGTAACAACAACCTCACACAGGCTGGGGGAAGAGTGGCTGGAAAACTGCCCAAAGGAAAAGAACCTGGTCAGCAGCCAGCTGAACGTGAGCCAGCACATGCACAGTGGCCAAGAAGACCAAAGGCATCCTGGCTTGTATCAGACACAGGGTGGCCAGTGGAGCCAGGGCAGTGTTTGTTGCCCTGTACTCAGAACTGGTGAGCCCACACCTCAAATCCTCTGTTCAGTTTTAGGCCCCTCACTTCAAGAAAAACATTTTGGTACTGGAGTATGACCAGAGAAGGGCAACAAAGCTGGTGAAGGGTCTGGAGCACTAGCCTGGTGAGGAGTGGTGTGAAGGAGTTAGAGGTGTTTAGCCTGGAGAAAAGGAGGATCAGGGGTGACCTTATCATCCCCTACAATGACTCAA
Source organism: Thryothorus ludovicianus (assembly GCA_013397245.1). Taxonomy (NCBI): domain Eukaryota; kingdom Metazoa; phylum Chordata; class Aves; order Passeriformes; family Certhiidae; genus Thryothorus; species Thryothorus ludovicianus. Next base: position 576,933 of record VZTB01006934.1, read on the forward strand.
AAGGAGGCTGTAGTGAGGTGGGGGTCACTCTCTTCTCACAGGTAACAAGTGACAGAATGAGAAAAAGTGGATTTAAGTTGTGCCAGGGTAGGTTTAGATTGGAGATTAGGAACAGTTTCTTCAGGGAAAGAGTTATCAAGCATCGAGGTTGTCCAGGGAAGTGGTACAATTGTCATCCCTAGAGGTATTTAAAAATGTGTAGCTGTGTCACTTAGGACATGGTTTAACAGTGGGCTTGGCAGCACTGAGTTAATGGCTGGACTCAATGATCCTAAAGGTCTTTTGCAACCTAAATTACTCCATGATTCTATGACTTGTCTCCAGATTAAGATACCTACATGTAGTATTTTATCCAAGTTCATGTGTTGACATACTCAGTTAGGTATCTTATTCTGGAGATGAATCCCACTCTAAACCCTTAGTAGAGGGATTCTCTTAGTATGTCAACTGTGTGCATGGAAATTCAAGCTTTTTTTATTTTTGGGGTTTTTTTTGCTTTTGTTTTTTTTTAGGAGAAGACAGCTCTACAGAAGCTCATGTGACAGTTCACATTGTCTGCACACAAGTATATATGCACCCTAGAAGGTAGCAGTTCTTTTTTTCTGTAGCGATGGAACTTAATGAGTTCATGAAACTGTTTTCTAATTTCCACTCATGAGGGTAAATGTTAGTGATAAATAATTTTTCCTATGATGTCACAGCTTTTTCACTTCATTTGCCACATTCTGTCTAGCCTGTTCTATATTTGTCATGGATGTCTCTTGCAAAAAGCTGCTGACACTACAAAAATCAAGGTTATAACAAGGCTGATTTATCACTGTTAGAGGTATTTTTTTTCAATCTGGACTAAAATGACTGTTATTATTAACGCAGTTTTCTAATTACGAGCTATTCCCTTGTTTAATATTTGATAGTTTTGCAAAATAAAATCCTGCAATCTGCTCCCACATTAAAGTTTGTTACTTTGTTTGTTACTCCCACTTCATATAGTTTGTTCATTTTCCATGGGCCCATTACCTCTGTGGTTAGTAACTTCTGTGATTCTTTTAATGTGACCAAACAAAGGAAGTAACCTCCTTACTCAAGGTTTGACTGAAAATCCAGCAGTGCACCTCCATTTTCCAACACCAAGCACTCAGTTTTCACACAGGAGATGTCAGTCAAATCAGCCTGACTTTCACTGAGAGCCTACTCTCAAGCTTTTATGTCCTCAGGGCATTCCTGTATTTCCATTTCCCTATATACAATGAAACTTCACCTGCATGCAGATTTTTGGCTATTTCACTTCCTCTGATATCCCACTTCATCATGAAATACATGAAGCAGGGATATATGAAGTATACCAGAGTTCTCCATGGAGATTGGATTAAACAAAAAAAACAAATGAATAATTCAGCAACACTATGAGATCATATTTTACCTCTTCATCCAATGCAATTAATGGCCAAATGATGCTCGTCTGACTTTGAATGTGAAGTCCTCTAATTGAAGAGGGTCTTTGTGAATAAATTAGACTATCTCTTGGCAACAAAGGGAGAAAGAAATTTCTTCTGTGCTACTGAGATTACAGCTGCACAAACCAAACATTCAACCCTCTCCGTGGGCAAACTAACAAAAAAAAAACTAACTCCCAGGGCTTTTCACCAAACTGACTTACTCTCCATATGCTACATGAAAGATTCCCTCTGCCTCCTCCCTACCTGGGCACCCTGTGCAAGAGGAAAGTGATGGGAGAACCAACAAAACTACAGCAAACACAGCAGTAGTGAAAGCTCACCACTTCCTCTCACCTCCCCTACACCCCAGCACAGCACTACCAGGGACCATAAATTCAGGTCTGGTTCTGACGGTTTTATTGGGCCAGAACTACAGTGCTGATCCATGCTGGATTCAGCTGCAGGCCTGGATGATCTTTCTGGCTTTGCTCTCACCCTGAGCAAGGATGCCTCAGGGAAGTTTCAGCTCCAGTTCACAGTCATGCCAAGGAAATGGGCTGCACATCTCAGCTGAATTATTTTTCCTCTATCAATCACCTTCTGACTACAATGTACTTTGGTGATGTTCTTCCTTTTCAGATTTGACCTTCTCCTCAAAAGTAGTCTTCTTCCAGTGTATAACCTTGTTCTTGCTGACAAGACAACAGTTAAAGCTGGCTCAGTACTGTCATTAAACTGTCATCTAGTACAGCCATATTTGAGGATATACTCTTTGCATCTACAATGCTTTGGCTTATCTATACCAACCAGAGGCTCCTAAAATACTTTATTCTTCATGTCACGCCTCAGGTGGCAATCCACTTGCTGTCTCCTCCCAACCTGCAAACACACTCTCAACAGCTTTTGTCAGAATGGGGGTTCTGAATTTCCCGTTAAGCTTTTTTTTTCCTTTGTTAAGCAAAGCTTACACAGACCCATCACTAGTAATTTGCAATCTAAGAAATTATAAGGAGTATAAGTACTCTGATGGAGTAGACCTACAAATGAAAGTATTTCCTTGAATCATATCTGCCCACACTGGCAGGTGACAGGAACATGGCACTTCACTTGGCACGTGTATTATAGTGACTAAATCAGTTTCTCAGTGCAGAGGTGGTCTCTCAAGTCCAGAAACTGTGGAGCAACATTTACACATAGATACACACATATACAAAAAAAAAAAAAAAAAAANAAACATTAAAGTGATGAATAATTTAAAAAAACAAAAACTAAACCTGAAAGGAGAGCATGATGATTGCCATTCCTTGATGTCTTTCCAGAGTTGTGCATTAATCAAAGATCTGTCTCTGGCTAAAGAAAGGGAAGATCCACCTTAACAACCATAAGACATGAAGCTCATTGACTTGCTGGTCTACTTCTGGCCTTAAAATCTAAGATTATCTCTCTGTCTAAAGCTTTGTACAAGATCAAATTGATACTGAGGGCTTGTTGCATGTAAAGAAAAAAAAAAAAAAAAAAAAGGAGAAAACTTTTTAACCTGCTCTTCTGTTCTGAAATAGCAGAAATCTCAGTAACTCGATTGCTCTGCCAGTAAAAGTAGAGGCACAGAGCAGACGGGTTTCCTGCCTGCCAGCCCAGCACAATTTTGTCCTTTCCATCACACATGGGGGTAGTAATGCAAAGGTTAACAGGCCAAAGTGTGCACATACAGGAAAAAACAAGATCTGGTCCTTTTGCTAGGTGTCCTGTCACAGCAGGGGAAACAGATGGGAAGATCAGCAGAATTTGGATACACAAAAAGCTGCTCCATTGAGCAGCATGCTACCTCTGAAACATGACCTTACAAAGAATGATTCCCCCTAAAATCACTGACTTAACATTGCCTTTCATTAAAACAAAATGTCAATTAAAGAATTTGAGGTAAGCAGTAGGTCTGATACTTCTGGGTTTGTTCTTGAAAAGGCAAATTTACAATTGAATTAGTCATTAGAAAGTCAATCTGCAGCTGTGACAAACAAGTGAAGAGCTATTCAAGTCACAGTATCACCAATAGTATTAATGATCTTGGTAATGAAAAGCTGATGAGTTTTAACAAGTGTTATCTGACACACAAGATAAATACTATTAAATATGAGAAATCTCTTTAATTACATGTTGGGGTTTAGAGGCTCATAAAAGCTGAGCTCGTTGGTGTCCTGCCGACCCCTTCACCTGTCACTGGACAGGACAAAGCCATTGCTCAGCCACTGCCAGCACCACCTGAGCCCTGGCTTCCCACAGCTCATGGAGGCACTTCTGTTCTGGATCTTTCCATAAGGAGTCCATAGGCTCAAGGCAATTACAAAACCAGTGCTGGTTTAGTTCTTTATGGGTGGGAGGCAGAGCTCCCAGGCATGTAACAATGTTATCACATTTAAAGGGATTTAACTGTGTGCTTGTTTTTCTTATGCAAGAACCTTACAGAGATGCTTATGTCATGTTTTTCTCTGACACTAGTAGTTACAAAGGCATATTGTAGCTCTTGAAAGAGACTTAAAAAGGCACAGTCCAACAGTCAATTCCTGACCAGGTTTGTCATTTAGAATTCAGCAGGCTTTTGTTTCAGTGCCTGTGATAAAACCCTTCACTGAAATGCTTATAAATACCTCTCCTGCTTTTCACTAAGACAGTAAGTCTCTGTTTAAGAAAAAACATCTTTCCCAACCTTCACACTTCTTTTCACTTGTATTTTCATACTAAAATTTAAACCAGCAGATAAAAGATGAGCCTTTTTCATTTTAATAGGCATCATGTTTTCTTAATATTTGCAGAGCTTCAATTAAATTGTTTTGGTGAACGAAATATAACCTACCCTCATGAATTACAGAACCACTTCCTACTACTTCTACTCTATGGTAGGAGCACAAAAGAGAAATACAATTTTATAAAATTCCACCTGTGGCTGTATTGTCTCCTCCACAAACATCTTTAAATATACTCATATTTAACCTAAAAGAGCTGAGTCATGTTCACACTAGTTTAGAGGGTAGGCCTGGAGTCCAGGGCATCTCTTGCAGGGAATGGAATAATGAATCATCCAGAAACAGAGGGATTAAAATCTCAGATGGATGGTTTTCTGTGCAAACACTGCAAGAAGACACAAAAAGTTTAACACATTCCCAATGTTTTTTTTCTTTAATAAATCAAGTTCCAGTTTTTATTAAATTGGACCATTGGTCCATTTATGTCTTAAAGACAAAAATATCAATATAATTTGTCAAAATTATTATATATATTAATTATATTTCAATAGTATATATACAGTTATAATTAACATTCTAAAAATCTCAGTTTCACTTAGCAGAGAACTAAAGTAAAAATACCTCTAAGCCAAGGTCCTCTGAACATTTGCTATCCAATCTCACTTTTTTGTTTTCTGAGGAAAAGAAATGAGCTCCTAACAGATACGTATATAAGACACATATAAAAATATTTAGGGTGAGTTTCTACATATGTTGTCCCAAATTTCCTGGATACGTTCAGGTAGGAAGTGAGGTTTCCTATTCCCTTTTCATTTACTTAATGTTGCAGACAGGTAGATAAATTATAAAAGAGACGCCTCATAAAATCATGTCTTGCTCTGCTAAATTAATAGCTGGCTAGTCACTTCTATGTGCAGATAAGTGGCTTGCAAGTTCCCATGTGAAAACAATCTTAAGAATGAAAATGATTAACACAACAAGTTATTTTTGTAAGAGAGCCTTTTGCACCTGCAATAAACAAGAAATCTGTCTCATGAGAGTCAGTGAACAAAATATGTGAACTAACCAAGAAGAGAGAGATTTGATGGACAAGTAAAATACCTTTTACTGATCAATAGAGTAATTGGCAAGAAAGTTATTAACCAACTAAAGTTGCACAAGAGGTCTTTGAAAACTGAAAAAATTATTTGTGTGAATAAAGAATGGACTTTTTCCTGTTTGAAAGAAATGGAGACTCAGCTGTTTTATTACAATACTTTAATATTTATTAAAAGAGTAGTTCATATTTCATGGGAAAAAAAAATTCTAGCCATGGTAGAAAACAAATTTGGAGCAAGTCCTAGAAGAAGGAAGAAGAGAAGGGAGAGAGTGGGGCAGAGAATGAATTAATGAAGTAGCTTCACTTCATTTACCAGTTGTTTGAAAACAGAAGCAAAATCTACTTCTCCCTGGCTTGATGAGTGACACTTTAGCTGTAAATCCTATCCTGCTCATTTTCACTGTTTGCCACCAGCACTGGGTTGCATTTGTGGGGATTAGTGGTGCTTTTGAGTAGCTATTTGGGTGTCACACAGGTAAGCATCCGTGCTGAGAAGCATTAAGTGTGAAAATTCCAGTAGGAACCAAGACCCTGTTGTGCCTCCCAGGCTGGGATTTTTACATTTAGTGCTGTCACTTTCTGTGGAGTCACTTCTGGCTGTTTTTACCAGGATCATGCAGTACTGTACAACTGATTCTTCTCCAAATTGGCAAAAGTTACAAGACCTTACCCTGTAAAATGCAATGTTTTTCCTTTGATATGTTCCACTCTATTGCTGCCAGGAGCTAAGGACCCTCAGTCCTTCCAGGAGTTTCTCAGATCACCTCAGGATCCAATCTGCTTCAGCCTGTTAACATTCCCTGTGAATTATATTATTATCACCATAGAAACAGATATAAAGTGCATTTGACTTAAGGAATAAGCACAATTAATATTTTATAGCTTAAATTTAAAATGCTTTTAACCTTTTATAATTAGAATCAGATACTCTCAAATTTTGAAATTATACAGCATTTTTTTTAAGTTTTAAAGCTGCCTCCATTAAAATCACTGGAGGTGTTGAAGGCATGCCTTTGACTTTTAATGTGAATGAGGTAAACTCTTAAGTATCTGATCTAACCACAGGATCCTGTTTTTGTGAATAATGGGATATGATACCCCCACAAGAATATGGTAAGAGTTTCATATCTTTACAATACCAAAGAGCCTTGGTGCATTTATTACTTACTTTGTACTGCCCTAAGCATTTGAAAGGCCAAAAGAGAATGCTGAAAGGAGGGAGCAAAAAAACCACAGCCTGAAAAGGATGTGAAGTTTTTCAGAGTATCAAAAGGAGATGAAAAGTTTAACATATTTAACTATGGAATTATAATTGAAACCATTGAACTGAATGCTGTAATTCATTATACCTCTGGGACCAACCACACTGCAGCAGCATGTTAAAAACTCAGCACATAACCATGTGTCAAAACTGGCCAACCACATGGACAACCCTGTGTGCAGATACCCACCTGGGTCTACCTGAGGAAGCAACTCGTTGCATTACCAGAACTGTCCTTGCACAATGCTTCTGGGTGGCAACATGCATTAAACTTTTCTGGCCACTCTGCAGCTCACAGGGTGGCTCAGTTGGAAGGAGACAAGACACCCAATTGCACAATCAGCAGCTTCAGCATCTCATCCTGAGCTCACTGTCTTCCCTGGGGAAAATCACCAAGTAGAAGCAATATGCTTTGTGGCATGTCACTGTGCACCACATCTCTGGGTGCCTTCAGACACCTGCCAGCTTAAATCACCAACACAAACTGCATGCACACATGAGATACACAACATGTGAGTTGTCCTACACAGCAGAAAGGCTGGCATCCTTGATGCAGTGAAGCCAGGGAAAACATGTTCCTGTCCCATCATCTCAGTGAGTTTAGGAGGCTCTTGCTTTGCCCAGAAGGTACATTCAGAGGTTCAGTGGAGCACTGTTTGTCTTTATTGCCACCTCCATGCCTGCTTTTCTCCAAAAGCAAAACTCCTGCTGGATCCAATGTTGCAGTAGAAGGGGAGGGGTGTTCTTCAATATCATCTGAGGATCTCACCATCCTCATCAAGTGAAATATCACAGATAATGCAAAGACTCCTGAGACAAAAAATATTTTCTCCCTCAGAAAACAGAATTGTAAAAATAAAGAATTAATGGTTCATCTGGTAAGAGTTTACATTGTGTTTAGTCACACAGCAGTCAGAATGTGCCTTAACTTTCTCTCTGCTTTTAGTACAAAGTGCAACACAAAGCCTCTAATGGCAACAAAATCCAATGGACAGAGAAATACATCATACATGAGAGCATTGTAATTCACACAGACTATGTTATGGTTTACTTTTTGTTCAACTCTGTCTTAAAAATGATCCCTTAAAATCACATGTAGATTTGTAACTAAATGACACAAATATCTGTAAGCTGTGTGGCAAACAGTGAGAAAAATCAACCAAAACTTAGATTTATAAACCACAGAAATATTAAGTCCTTGTGTAGTAACAACTTCATAGTATGCCATCTGGGAAATAAACAGGAATGACTAGGAGTGTTTATTTTTCCCACTCTAAAATAACCCTTTGTGCTTTTTCATTTGGTTGGTTTTGTTTTGGGATTTTTTGTTTAAAAACCAACAAAAACTAACTGCCAATAAAACACTCCAAGAAGATATAAAAATTTAAAATATCCCAAACACAAAAATGTCCATCTATCCATATATCTGATGTATACATTGTAGTATTATCATTACTCCACTATAGAAAGCAAAGTCACAAGAAGCAATAAATACCTACGAATTTAAAATGGTATTAAGTTCAGCTAACAACCTGTTGGCATATTTATAGTTGTACTCCACATTCTTCCATTTATTTACAAGTTCAAATCAAAATGCAGCTATTACAATAATTGTAAAGCATTTCAGGGAAACTGGGGATATTTTATTCTACTTTTAATGAAGGTTGGGCAGCAGACACAGAAATGTATCAAGAAACTGTCCAAAGGTGCACCGTGAGCCATTATCAGAAGCAGAAGCCAAATTCAGAGACCTGACTAGGGGAGAAAATGAAGCATAAAATGTGAGTTAAAAAATAAAAGCCTAATTATTGTAGAAAGACATTGAGAAAGATTTCCCAGTGTCTCCCATGGGACATGGAGGAAGTTAGGGGTTTTGCTGTCAAATTCAGAGATACAAGAGACCTCTACTCTGCTGCAGCTGAACAGTTCTTGTATTTGTATTTGTATTTGTATCAGATATGGGTAGGAAAAGGTCTGCTCCCTGGGCTACAATAGATTGTCAGGATTTCCATTCAGTATGAATACCCCCATACTACTCCCTGCTAGTGCCTTCATTCCAAATAAATATATAAACAAAACTAGCACAAAATATCTCATTTTTCTCTCAGTATAAACTAGGAAAAGGGAAGAAATATCCACAATTTTCATATAAAGTAAAATATCCAGGCTGTTATATCTGGAAGGTATAAACTCCCAAAAAAGTATTTTTTCCTCCAGACCATGCTGCTTCTGTATGCTATTACTCCTATATCTTTCTGCCAGAGAAACATAGAGGCAGTAGGACTGGGAGACGCAGCCAAGCGTAGCCACCTGCAGATACTAGGAAAAATGCAAAATATTTGCTGGAGCAACAGATGCCAATGTTTAGTTTGCTACAGCTATTGAGGAGAAACAGAAGAGGAAAAAAAAAAAAAACATGTGGAAAGTTTCTGTGCTTAATTTACTGAAGGATGGCTAGATTAAATTAAAAAATGGCCAAATAAAAATGTAAATCTGTGTTCATATGTCTTTTCTGGGAGGTATAAACTGTGCAGAATAAGCAGGAACATATAGATTGCTGTTTTCCTTTCAGTCAAGCCACAGTAATATTTCTGGACTCAGAAATCTTCACTCTCACTGAAAATGAGGTGTTCCTGACAGAAGTTTCACATTTTAGAAGTTTTCAGCCTGAGGGTCAGAGTTGCAGTGCATAGGAGTCAATAACAGGAAGCGAAACCATGCAAATAATTAAATCAATGGCAAAACTCCCCGAGAATCTATCTCCTTGTGGACTGTACCATGAGACAGTAAGAATACATCCAAAGGAACTGAAATCCTGGGAGGAAAATGAACTTAGAAAACTATGTTTCCTCATTTCTTAATGTAAAAAGAGCTGTGGAAGGAATTCAACCATTTGTGCTACAATGCCCCCCACTTCTCCAAGCAACAAGATGAGGCATTTGTGCAGGAGAGCAAATTGTTACTGGGGAGAGAAGCTATATTCCTTGATTGTTGGGCATATTGACAATAAACCTATATTTTCTGACAATGAAGACTTTTAAATTTAGTTTTCAAGGTAAAAGGAAAAGAAAACATGTTGGGCATGAGCAATACACTAGCAGGAATGAACAGATGGTACTGTAAATAGGAATAGGTCAGAGCTTTCTTCTTCTTGCTGATTTCTTCTCAAAGGTTTCATTAGATCAATGCCTAGAAAAGCTGAGCAAATTTTAAAGGCTGAATAAAAAGCAATATGGAGTCATTTAAGAAAAGCTGAGTTATACGTAACCACAGAAAACAAAACAAATTGTACTAGGAGTGTAAAGATATGTCTGCCTGTCGTGTAAAGGAATATATCTGCTTACCTTCTTTTTCATCATTTTTTCCCATTTTCCAGTTTAGTGGAATTAATTTGGGCTCTGAGAATCCCTTCAACTCCACTGTTTGGCCACAGCTTTTAGGGGATCCAATATTGCTGGGTATATTTCTGGACAAGAACTATAATCTGTGAATTCCTTAGTATTCAGCTTTATTAGACAAAGAAGTAAAGCACAGACTGACTTAGTGACTTGCACAAGGCAACAGCACAAATCTGCAGCAAAACTGAGAAAGAAACCCATGTCTTCCTAGGCAGGATTTGGTACCAAAATACATAGATCACTCTTTAGTCACTACCTCAGTGTTATCACAGAAACAGAACAGGAATTAAATTCTGACAAATAATCAATTATGTAAGCAAGGCAATCTGTCCTGGGAAAGGTATGTTTTAATCATCATTTTTCCCTCAGTCTTCCTCCAAAATCTGATGACTACAGTATTGCAAATCAGGAGCTCAGATCTGGCATAATAAAGCAGAAAAGGATACAAGTTCTTTTGTGTTATGACTTTAGTGAACTTCATTCAGGTTACAAAAATGCAGTAATTGTCCTCTGCATAACTGAAAGGCTAAGGCTCATTGGAAATTCACAGGATGATTTCTGATTTCTAACTGCTTATTGCTTCTCAGTTCCTGGTATCCTGTTAAGGACAGGAGAAACACTGCTGCTGGTCACTCTTCTGAAATTATAATGAAAAAGTTAATTCTCTTGGAACTAATCAGATATTACATATCGTTCTACAATTATTCTATTGAACAAAGGTCTCTAAAGAAAAATTAATCTAACACTTCTAAATGATGCAGTCACATGTATTTTCAATTGTCACAAAAAAGAGATCTATTCACCCTCTTAACATCAATTTTTGCTGCATGGTTTCATGAAAATAGTTCTCTTCAAAATTCATAAGATCTCTGTGTTCATTTAATTTCAGCTGTTCTGAAAAAAGATGTTAGTACTTTGCCAAAGATATGGACCTCATTGTTTGTAATGAGGACTGCCCAATAGCTGGATGAGTTCAAAGGATCCCTGCCTTTTTTAATTCAAGACTGAATAGCATTATATCTTCTTTTGAATGCTGGAACTATAAAACCATCTGCCCATACAGTTGTTCTAAATTTCTCATTATTTTAGGCTGCATAGTATGTGTTTGCTATTTTAAATTACAGTGCTGCACTTCACATCCACTAGCACAAAAGCTGAAAACTGAAAAATCTTAATGCCTACTAAAGGCTGATGTGCTCGAGGGAGAGCAAGAAGCATAATAAGTTGGCATTGATGCCCTTGTCAGTGATTTTTTTTTTACAGCAGGTGTGTTGAGACTTGTGCTTGCTGATGGTAAATACATTAAATCGTATGTCTGGAAGCCTTGACTCAACACCTCCCAGCTGTAAGGCTCTGCTGGACCACCTTGTGGCTCCAACACACTGAGCAGAGTACTTGCACCATGTTATAATGCATCCAAAGATGGAGAAGCTGCAACCAGGAATTCTCCTGGCGATGGACACCAGTGTAGGCACCTTGTATGTTTCAGACTGATCCAAATAATGCAACAACATAACAGATACACATACAAAAAGCTGACATACTGTGATGTTCCTGTTGACATATCCTTAAGGAAATCCCACCATATTCATGGACCAGTGTAAAATGGTCTAGGAAGGAAAGGAAATCCATGTTTTGAGACAAAGTTCTTGCTAGGGATCTTAGCAGTCCGGACCTAATATAGTGCTTTTCTCTGGGATTTCCCACGTAGGTGGTGGGCCACTGTGTCTTTTTCATCTCCATCCTACTGAGATCCAAGGAAGCAACTGCCTACAACATTGCCACTTGTTGCAATGATTTTTCAAGTAAATCAAGTGAATTAAAATTTCCTGCAGAAAAAAAAAAAATTGTTATCCCTTCTCACAAATAGTGTTGTATGTCCACATTAGCTTAAAATGTAATAGCCATTATATCTTTTAAAGTGGAGTCTAAATTTTTCTATATTTCCTAATTCTAATTGAAGAATGTTTATACAGCCTCTTTAAATAATTCTTTTCTAACTAACTTAAAAATCGTACTTCTGACAAGCAACTAACAAGCCATTGCAGCTAGCAGTATAAACTTTCTCCTAACAACATAAACTAAGAGTGACAGAGATATGGTAACTGATTTAATTATGTAATAGAATATGATATTTAAATGAAGCTTTATTTAAATGAAGTTAATACTGCCTGTAAAGTGTTTGCAGTACTTAAAGGATTGAAAAAATGGTGAGGGATTCAATCAGCTACTTGCTACTTCTTTCACTGGGGAGAAATCTCAAAAAAACCCTAAGAACAACCCACATCTATGCATCAGGCCACTACAGTCAATCAGCAATACATTCTGCTTTAGTTGTAAGAACCATGTGTCAGAATGCAGCTGAAAGTTGAGCATTGGTGCTCTCTCCCATTGACCACAAAAACACATTTGTCTCAGGGCTTTGACAGCCAAACAAGAAGGAATGCATGAATGAGGCTTAGGGATGGCACTTGTGAATGCAATGTTTCCCAAAACCTGTTCAAGGACACGCCATCCTTGGAACACACAATTCCTAATTCTGTCAAGTTTAGTGTCTCCACAGGTTATCTCTCAGGTCACTGTCACTTGTTTAACCTAATAGTGTCTTGGGACAACAGAGGTAAACTGGAACGTGAAGATATTTTGGCTTTCTCCTTCTCTGTATATTTCCTTCCTTTCAGCCACAGGTTTTTTCCCATGTCACACCCTGCTTTCACACTTCTGTCCCCATCAGGCAGTGATCCAGACAATGTGCAGCAGAATAGGTCAGACCTGAGCCAGCTCACAGTGAACACTACCAGCCAGGCTGCCCCATTAAAACAAAATTTTTGAGAGCACTCCTGGCCTCAGCCCCAGCCACTTCCACATTCTTGCATCCGTGTCACACTTGCACTAGTGCTCTCACTTCTGGCTTCAAATTATCTGCCTGCACAGACCTCTGCTCAGCCTCCCCCATCCTGCTTTGCTTGGGGGGTTCCTGGCTTCACCCATTATTGCTCTCAGTGCAGACGAGGTAAATGGCAAAACATGGGGACCCTAGATTTGGATGCCATCCATAATCTGACCCATTGTCGTGGTTTAAAGAGGTATTCTCCAATTTAGTGCTGTGACTAAAACCCCGTGCTGTTCAGTCCCTCCTCCCTCCTCTCCTGCCCAGGACAGAGAGGAGAATTGGAGACACAAAAGGTAAAGATCACAGGTTGAGATAAGAACAATTTACTGGAAACTACAATGAGATTAGAAAATAATGTTCAAAAGAGAGTCTGATTCACATGCAAAATGCTCACCACGGGTCAGAACCCAAGACCGAGACCAAACCACCCAACTGAAGCCATCTGGACCAGAAGAATGCCCTTTCCCTCAGAAGATACTCTCTTCCCCTTCCCTGGCTATGATGTGAGGTAGTGTAGAATAACCTCTGGATCTCAGCCATGACACCTCATGGCTACTGCAAAAAATAGCCCTATCCCAGCCAGAACCAGGATACCTGTGTACACTAATTCATCAGCAGGACCGGGAGTGCATGCGCACACACCAGGAGTGAGCAAATGTGCTCTATCCATGTTTCAGTCCAGTAAGGGTTGGCTCTCATCTCAGAGGGATCCATAGCCCTGAATTGAGACCATTTCTTCTTGGACGGACTGACTCAGTACAGCAGGGTGAAGGCGATCTGCATGAGAGAACAAAAAGGGAGTTAAGTTTATCAGCACAACAAGGACTGAAAGGGTTGGAGTTGAAAGAGGTCTTAAAGATCATCTGCTTCTAGACCTCTTGCCACCTTCCACCAGGGGAGGCTGCTCAAACCCCCTCCAACCTGGACTAGGTTATGCTATCCACAATTTCTCTGAGAAACCTGTTGCAGTGCTCACCACCCTAGTATTTCTTCCTAATATCTTGCCTAAATCTACCCTCTTTAAGCTTGAAATCATTGCCCCTTCTCCTATCACTACATGCCCTTGTGAAAAGTCCCACTCCAGCTACCCTTTAGGTACTGGAAGGTTGCTCTAAGGTATCCCAAGTCTTCTCCATGGTAACTAACCCCAACTCTCTAAGCCCGTCTTTATAAGAGAAGTGTTCCAGCCCTTCGATCATCTTTGTGGTCCTCCTGTGGACCTCCTCCAGCAGGTCCATTGTCCTTCTTGTGCTAGGAGCCCCAGAGCTGGGCACAGCACTCCAAGTGAGGTGAGAATGGAGTAGATGAAGGATTTGGGTGAGATTTTCATGTTTCAGACATGACTTTTTGAGTGTTCAAATGATAGGTACACTGTCAGCTCACCTCTAGTTATCTGCTTCCTTCACCTCAGCCCTGCTTTGAAAATGCAGACAGAGGTAAAAATGCCTTGCCTTAACTGTAGTCTTACAGTGTTCAAACAGAATGTCATTTTTCTTATAGTAGACAAGTAAAAATGACAAGCCTTATGCTTTTGTAAAAAATAGTATGCCATAAAATGTTATTAAATGCATCTCCACCCAAATACCGTTTCATCTAAATCTCCCTCTTCTCAAAAGAAACTGAGCTAGTTTACTGGAAAGTGATAAAATAGCATGTTTTTTGCTCAGTAAAAATTATAGGTAATCTCGGCAATTTCTTGTTAAATCTAGTCTTCCTGTACTATGCTTGTAATTTGTCATTTTTACCCTGTAACTATCCCAGCTATCTGCTAAAGATACAGAAAAATTCCCTTTACACATACAGAAAAGAGCTGCTTTTCACAGTCCTGGTCCTGCTTCACTCTCAGCATGGGAGAAGAAGTGGAATATCATTCTGGTGATGGAATTCAGGCAGTCTGCAGCCAAATTCTGAATTCTGCATCAGCCTTTCAACAAGGAGGAGGCTGCAGGACCAAATGACAGAAAGCTTTGCCTGCCTCTGGTCCTTTAGGCAAAGGGGACCCGCTCCTGTTGCACCTTCCCATCTGCTTATGTGCCCTGCAAGCCCACAGACTAACCCAGAGTATGGCCTGCAAGCCATAGGGCAAACCAGGGGAGCCTTACACTGCCGATCCTGCAGTCAAGTAGGTGATAAGGTGGGGATGGAGAGAGGAAGAAGCCCGCTGACACCAGGGCACATCTGTGCCAAAGGCACTGACCAGTCTGTTCACTAGCACACTGTTGCTGAACTGTGGGCAATCTGGAATTAGGAGGGGGCCTTCTGCCTCATTTTCTGATCTGTAGTTTACAGTCTAGGAGATCTAAGGGAGATCCTGTTCCTCCTGCTGGTGCTGATGGAAATAAATCATCTATTGGAAAGCAGGATTATGTCACAGAATTAAAAGGATGTGTTTTTCAGGTTTTTTTACATTAAAAAGGCAAAGGGCCTCTTCAACCTGCAAAACCAGAATTACTTTATGGTCTCTATTATTAAGTCTTTCTTATAACAAAACCTTGTGAATCAGGAGGAAGGAACATGACTATGCTCCGTAGGAAAGCTGCCCATACTGCATACGAGCATAGCACCTACAAGGCCCTCCAGATTGAGTCCTTTCATGCACTGGAGTCAATCTAAAGATCCTCTGAATAGAAATCTCTCATAAATTGATCCAAAAGTTGTGTTAAAATGTAGATCAAAAATCCAGAGAAAATTACATAATCTCACTAATATTTCCTAATAAATGCTAAGTATTTCAATATCTATCTTCTTCAAAGAAAGATATAAAGTCATTCTCCCATCTCCCATCATTCTCTAGGACATTTACACTTATATTTAATGCAGATTGAAATTGTTGAAAAATTAATCTGGCAACAGATTTTACTTTCATAGTAATAAAATTGTTTTTCAAACAAGATAGGAAAACATGAAAGGTGCATGATGCTGAAGGTGATTGTCCCTATTTCAGTATTTTCTGACTTGGGGGGTATTATGTTACTACTTGGGGGGGTTTTTTACAGTGGCAACACAGTAAACAAAATCCATGAAGTGCAGATGAAAAAATCTGTACCTGGAACTAGAATTGTGATGCCAGATAAAAGATGCTGACTAACAAAAAATTAACTGTAATGTGACATTTAGAGAAACACTTTCGCTTACATCTTTTCTAGAAATATATTTATGCAGACCTCTGTCTCACCTGTGTGAAAGGCAGAAAGAAATTCCACTCTATTTCTAGACCAACAAGAACCTTATCCTTCCATTATTGGTGCCATCTTCTTTCCACTGGGCTCGGCTTCTTTGAAGTATCTCTTTTTTAACCATATAGACAGACATATTTTTCCTGGTTAAGGAGCTCATGTGAAAAATAAAAGAATGCCCACTGGTTCTAAACTGTGCAAATGAGGTATCCATGGCTTCATTTTCTAGCTCATCTATATATGCTGACACAAAGTCAGCTCTTGTAGAATATAAGTTATTCATGAGGATGGTCTCATTTGCCCTAAACAATGCTCTGCTTTTAATTACATTGCCACAGAACAGTTGAATAACTCTCAGGAGTCTGAGAATATAAAAAAAAAATAAAAAATTACTTAGCTCAGACAGGACTTCTGTTTACTGCAAGGTTGTATTTAAACTATATATTTCTATATACTGATATATATATGTAGTTAAAGATACGGATAATAAGTCTGGTTGGTGTGTAGCTTCTTGCTCGCTGTTGCATCAAAGACTCCTCTACAACTCCTCCCTGGAAAGCAAAAATACAGGAACACGTATGGAACACATACAGGAATACAGGAGCATGTATGTTAGAGCTGTGATTTCCTGGGAAATCAAAACACAGAAAAGAGGGGAGAAGTGTGTGCACAAACATATCCCCACAGCTCATACATGAATCAATGAGCTGGAAATAGCTCCTGGTACATGGGCTTGCTCTTTCCACAAGTTTCATGGATGTTTATGATAATAAGGAAAAATAAACAATTTAGTAGGTAAAGCTTTTTAAACTTCTCTGAGACTGTGATGTTGTTTAGGCTACATCTGAGAGTGAAAGGCTGAGAGTGAAAAATCTGGTCCTTGTAATTGCAGACATGTAAACTGTAAAAGATACAACTTAAATGCCTCAAGTAAAAGCTATGACCTAAGCCTTACCAGAAAACTTGGATAATAAAAATCTTCCTGTTCATTCAGAACAGTAATGCAACACATGGTAAATTGAAACAAATGTAAGACTGAGCTTTTGGAGTCTTAAACACCCATCAAAAGGCTTTCTAAAAAAAATTATTTTCTTCTTACAAATTTGTAATGGAAGAGGTAAAACAGACTGACCTATTAGTTACAAATTTAAAATATGACACTGAAATTGCCCTTCAGTTTTGTTTGGTTTGATGTGGTGCATCAGCTCAGCAGTAGAATCAGCTGTGAAAAGCTACTGTCTGGTTAGAACCCATCCAGATGAAATTAGGTCACTTTTTATAAACATGGTACCTAGAAACTTCACACAAGGCCTGACTTTTACTCCTAAAACTTTCTGAACTTTAAAAGACTAATATTTAAATCATGTTTTAAAATACATTGCTTCACAAACAGTGCATTCATTATAATATAAAAGAATAAATAATACACTATAAAAAGATTT
Source organism: Thryothorus ludovicianus (assembly GCA_013397245.1). Classification (NCBI taxonomy): domain Eukaryota; kingdom Metazoa; phylum Chordata; class Aves; order Passeriformes; family Certhiidae; genus Thryothorus; species Thryothorus ludovicianus. Next base: position 594,379 of record VZTB01006934.1, read on the forward strand.
TGTTAAAGAGCACAGCTGTGCTAAACTTTGCAAATGTTTATATGAGATTCCAATTCAGTCTTCAGTAATTTAACTGTCCGGTTCTTCCAGTCACTGTTGAAGAAAGAAGAAATTGAATAGTTCTAGTATTGTACTTTTAGCCTCCAAATATTATTTTCTTACGCCACTGACAGTCAGAGAGCTTAGATTACTTATTATGCTATAGGTCTGTTATTTACTTTTTAGTGCAATTTTCAGCCCATATATCTTCATTTGTTCACTTGTTTGCACTAAAGCAGTGCCAAATATTCTTGCATCTAGGAGCTTCCTGCAGTTTGAGTATCTCATATGCTAGAAAAAGAATGTTCCCATCTGAAAATTATGCTTAATGTTTCATATAAAGCTGTTGTAACTACACATAATCAAAGACATATTTTACTAATATCTATTCTACATTTTCATACCCTGTGAAAGACCAACATACAGGACTTGCCCAATGGAAAGCTAGGGAAGTAGAACTTATACTGATAAATTCCTGCCCCAGAAGACTAATGTTTATCACAGCAAAATGATGAATAAGTCTACTAAATTTGCTCTGCAATAAAAGTTAGTTTCTGAAACACAAAAGAAATGTGAAAATCACCTTGAAAAAATGTGAAATGAAAGAAAATATCTAAGTCCAGGTACAAATAATAAAGCCATCAGGGATTCAAATTACTCTCTTAAAGAGTCACAGAGTCTGAAATGTTGATCTCTAGGTCATCTATTAAAATCCAGCTAAATCCAATAATGAAAGATTATTGCTGTTTAATGACAGCTTCCTGAACAAGAAAAAAGAGTGTATCTAAAGGTAAAGAAAGCCCAAGGACAGAGGGAGTCCTTCAATTGCAAATCCACTGATTTCAAAGACACTTGTGTTAACGCCAGCCACAACAGATTATTTTTTCCCATCCTAATGGAAAAGCTACTACCACACTATATTTGAGTCAGCTGGGAAGATTTTCTCTTGAAACATGTTGGACTATCTCCACTGTTCAGAGTGATGCATCCATAAGGAAAGAGTTTCCCCACACACAAAAATTCTGTCTGCCTGAGCCACTGCTCAGGAGGGGCTTTACATGGAGATGACTTTTATGAGAGAGAAATAATTCTTTAAGGGTGATATATCAAGCAGTGGCTTGAGGGAAAAGGAAAACCTCCAAGGCATTGAGGGGCTGACTCCATTCTTGCTTACATCAGTTTAAAAGCAGCTGAACAGCACAGACTATCAATGCCCAGCATGAACAACTCAGAGTGCATGGGCACTGCCAGACCAGGCTGTGGATACTCAATTTCCTGTTCACAGAGTTAAAAGTTCCTTGCAAATTTGAAAGGTAAAGGACGGTCAGAACTATAAGATGCATCTCCAGTAAGGGATGGGTCTTAATCATTGGGAGTAGAAAAACACTTATCAGCACTTCAGTCAAGAAAACTGATAGTGAACAGCAGCTCAGTGCATGTCATCACTGTTTTTGAACCAACACTGTGACGGGAACCTTTCAGAGTGCAATTCAGTTTCTTTTTATGAATGCAGTGACTGGAAACTGCATACGTGTCCTAATGTTTTAACCAGTGCTTGTGAGAGAATTGTAGGAGAGAAAAGCCTGTTTTCACCAATAGTTCATGCTTTATGAGCAAGGATACAGACAAAGCACATACTGCTGTCAGGCAAGAACGATCTTTCTCTTGATATTATATACCAGTTAAATCACTTGCCTGCTTCCTTATCCAATCCAAAAAAAATAAAATCTCCAGAGCTTTCCTTCACCTCTGGAAGAAACTACTGGTGCTTGTCTGCTGCTCCTGGGCAATGACTCTATGACTACTCTATAAGCTCCAGGAATTTCTCTGTTGCAGATGGAGAGAGATCATCTCTTCCAGAAAAGATACCAAACAAAAGCTCAAAGCAGCTATATTTCATTAAATCTGAAAGGGCTTGTCTTTTTCCACTGACTACACAGGAGTCCTTGGAAATTACACCAGAGTAAGGGTAGCCTTCCTCCAGAGTTCACCCTTTCTCCTTACTTTGTGTGTCTTTACAAAGAGCCAGAAAAGAAAAGAGAAATCTTGACTTCAATTTATGTTGTTTCATAGGCCTTTTCTGTAATATTTATTAGCAACAAATTATGTTTACATAATTTTTTTTAATATATACTTACTGGACTATTTAATGTCTTAACCTCCTAATTAATGGACAAGAAAAATGACAAATTGCAACAATAAAAGAAGCATCAGCTGATTCTAATGTCTATATTAAAAACTATAATATCACCTTACAAGACTAGTTTTTCTAAGACATCAAGACCATTTATGGAATCAAGAATTCTATACCAATAGTTCAATATAAAAATATCTAGAAACTATTTTTGATTATGAAATACTGTGGAATACTTTCTGATACCTAGATGTGACTTCATCCAACACTCAGTGAAGTTTCTCAGTAATCTTTTAATGCATTCTAGTCTGATGAGGAAAACAATTAAGATAAAAGAAAGAAGGAAGCAATGCTCTTGACTACCCATATACCTGAGCACAAGGAAGAAGCTGGAGATTCAATGGAATCACAGGACTTGGTTAAAGAACACTCAAAAGATGGTCAAGCATAAACTTTCCTCTTCTTGGTTTATTTCTTCACTTGTCAATATTATTTGCTCTACATTTTGAAAATTCATCTTCATCAAGGCCCAAGCAGAGCCACACTCCTCTGACTCCATATTTGAGACTGAGTGAAACTGAAACACATTTTAACAGTCTACATAGCACTAGAGGTCGACCTCAAGATCCCTTTTTATTACTATAATCAACCTGAGTATAATTGATTGCAGGATTGATTTATGTTTACAATTAACTGAATTCTGCATCTAGGAAAAAAAAAAAGCAGCAAGCATTTTTGCTTGTCAATTCATTAGTTCATGAAGTTTTATGCACTTCAATGCACACAGTAGAGTTTTCAGTTATAGAATCATAGAATTAATGGTTTGTGTTGGAAAAGAACTTAAAAGATCACCGAGTTCCAACCCATCTGCCATGGACAGGGAAGCCTTGCAGTAGATCAGAATGTTCAAACCTCCATCCACCTGGCACAACGGCAGCTGGAGAGACGTGTGAGCATGTGTGAGAGGAAGAGCCCCGCAGACATTAAAACTCAGTGAAGAAGGAGGTGCTGCAGGCTCTGAGCAGTGATTCTACAGCCCCTGGTGCAGCTCATGGTGAGGCAGCTGTGCCCCTGCAGCCCAGGGAGATCCATGAAGGAGCAGGGACCCACCCGCAGTCCATGGAGGAGCCCACCCTGGAAAAGGTGGATGCCCCAAGGAGGCTGCAACCCCATGGGAAACCCATACTAAAGGAGAGTCTTGGCAGGAGCTATGGGCCTGTGGAGAGGAGCACTTGTGCTGGACAAGGCTTCTGGCAGCACTTGTGACTTCATAGGGGATCTAGGCCAGAGAAGTCTGTACCTGATGGACTGCACTCCATGGAAGAGACACATGCCAGAGCAGGTTGTGAGGAACTGAAGCCTGTGGGAAGGACTTACACTAGAGAAATTCACAGAAGACTGCCTAACATAAAAGGGACACCACACTGGACCAGATGAAGTGTGTGAGGAGTCCTCCCACTGAGGAGAAAGGGGTGTGAGCAACTGACTGCAACCTGCCTTCTCCATCATCCTGCACAACTGTGGGGGAGTAGACAGAGAATTTAGGAGAAAAGTTGGGCCTGAGAAGAAAGGACGAGTGGGGGAAGGTGTTTTAAGATTTGATTTTATTTCTTGCTATGCTACTCTGATCTGACTGGTAATAATTTCAATTGATTTCTCCAAGTCAAGTCCCTTTAGCCTGTGATGATAACTGGTGAGTGATCTCCCCCTGCTCTTATCTCAACTCAGAAGCTTTTCATTATATTCTTTCTCTCCTATCTAGCCAAAGAGAACAGTAATAGATCAGCTTTGGTGGATACCTAGCATCCAGACAGGGTCACTCCAACACAATGTATGACTTTATTAATATTGTAATTGTTGTAATTTTATTACTATTTTATTACTATTGTAAAAGCACCCGGCTGGTATTTCTTAATTTTAAAGCTGGTTACTTCCCAGATTCCCAAATGCTTAGACTCTCTTTGCTCTATTTCTCCAGCTCAATGACAACCAGCTCAGATTAAATCTCCACGGCTAAAAATTGAAGGAGCAAAGGATAAGGAGCACTAGACAGGCCTGACACAGGACACAACTCAGCAACTTCTATTTATGGATCCACTTTCCATAACCACCCATCCTGTTTTGGGAAGGACGGTAAAATAACTCACTTTATGTTCATGCATTAACCTAAAGCAACCCATTCACATTTCCTTTTTCTTAGTAGTATGTCTGCTTTACTTTTGTGTTGAGGCATAAATAAAGTATTTAATTCATTGCATTAACCATTCAAAAGCCACAGATTAGCATGGTGGAAACACTACTGCCCCAGTGGCTTAACCTCCAACGATGCTTATAAACAGATTCAACTGCAGAAAACAACTCTGCTTCTGTGCAGAATTTGTTTGTCAAGGGTTCAGAGCACACAACTGATAGTCCATCACACAGATTATTTCTATATCCCAGTGAGAAATACAATTGACTAAAATATGATAGAATTAGTCTGTGTCTAACAGGAGTAACAGTCACAAAAAGTCTCTAAGAAAGATCAAATCTATGACTTTAAAAGGCTTACACCATTTCTGCATTTTCCCTGGTTACTGTGCACCATCATGGTCAAATCTGGGTGATCACAGGTCAGTAAGGTTAAGAAAGGCTAGTGTGTAGAAGACATGAGGGATAACTGGCTTAAGGTCTCCTTCTTGCCTCCAGCTATTGCAAGCGACATCTATAAAGATATCCTGTCCAACTATGGGTTGTGACTCTAGTTGACAATAAATAATGTCTTGTGACAGCATCTGGTTTCCTGACATGGTGCCTCAGGAACTGATTTTTGTTCCCAAAAGCCTGCTTTATATTTATTCCCTCTCTTTCTTTCACGCATACACATAGGAACTTCTCTCTGCTGTCATTTTTACAGCAGTTCATTAACCACATGGTCCATATTCCATGGACAAATCACCATATTTGTGTTGACAATCTTGAATTGTGGTCTGTCAGGCCTCTCATTTCCCCTCACAGAAGAAAATTACTGAACCAGTGACCTTTGCAGAATATACCGAAAGACCCATCTCCAGGCTAGGGGGAGATATTTTCTTCTGTTCAGGTTACAAAAGCATGGGATAGTGCCCATTGTCCTTCAGGACAACTGGGTACAGGGACACACTGTAGGTAAGCCTGTAGCCTGAGTGTTCATAATCTCCCACTTTTGGGGTGGGATGCTGATGGGCAATGGCCTTCCATGAAGATATTGCCTGTCTGTGAGACCAGGAGATGGCTACATGTGGCACTAACACATCAGTGATTGAGTGAACAGCCAGAGGTGTAAAAAGACCTTGATGGTAAAGGTGTGGTTGCTGAAGTGCCTTGTGGAGGCCCCTCTACAGCCCCAGCTGGACTCTTCATAGGCCAGGACTGGTGAGAAGACAAGTCAGCGCTGGCCTTCCCCACTGCAACCACTCTTTTCAAAAACAGAATAAAACAGCATAGTGCTGGTCATTCAGAGGAAAACAATTTGTCTGTGCACTTGAGTTCTGCACTATTAAATGTCATTATGAACTGAAACAGAGGAGGAAATGTGAGGCAACAAAAGACAGAAAATCTTTCTTTGAAGAGATATGGCAAGATTGTAGTAAAAGGCATCATGACACCAAACCACTTCTGATAAAGATTTTTAAAGAACACTCTGGTTTTTTTTCAAAAGCAGTCTGTTTCAGCTCTCATAGAGGCATAGGATAGGTCATACCAGCCCAAAACATTAGAGAATCATTACTTTACTCTGCTGCTGATGGATTTATTCTTTCTTCCACTGCAACTAGAGAAAAAAAAAGAAATTACTTGCAGATGCTTAAATGCAGTGTGATAAACTGTTGTCCATCATGAAACACCCTTCATTGATAAAGAAAAAAAAATTCAAATTTTAAAGATCTGTTTTTCAGGGCAGTTTGCAAATCAATGTCTTCCTAATATAGGTCAACAATAAGGTGTACACCCATGAAAATTAATTGCCTCTATACTAACTCATGGGGGAAAAAGGTGGAACAAGGTAAACCTGTATTAAATGTTTGATTCTAGGAGCATGACAACCTTACCCAGATGCTTCAAGCTTTTCTGTTTGGAATTTGTCCTCTGTGTTCATGTACATATGTTAAAAATTAACTCGTTTTGTGGTCTCTCATCTGTTGATTTGAATATATAAAGGGAAAGAAGAGCCAAATAATTTTCATTTGAGCAAAATAGCTAGTGTCAATGATGAGTCAAAAATATGGAACAGACCATGCATATTTTTCAAATGTAGCCAGTCATGGTTTAACTTGAGAAAATAGTAGATACTACCTCTTATGGTAGATATAGTATCTAGATACATTGTTGTTCAGTCACTGTTAGACTGCTACTTTGCACATTTGCAACTGTGCCAAAGGCAGATTCCCACCCTGTTGGCAGGGACATTAAGGGAATAGTTTGTATAAGAGAACTAGGATAACACGCAGAGGCATGAAACTACTAAAATCTTGGAGGACCTTGTGCCACTTGTCCTGCATTTTGTAGATTTGACTCACATACAAACATTTGCCCTTTTCTCAAGACATGCATGGAGACCTCCATGCTACAGATACCAGTCTGAAAGTCAAAAATACATTATTCAGTCCTCTGCATATTTTTTGAGAGAGAAGAACTTCCTTTAAAAACATTTGCTTCTGACTGAATAATTATCTTCCCTTTTCATCCTTTAATATTTTCCTGAGTCTCATCTTCAATTGAAATCTTCTTGTCGGAAAGCTACTTCAATCTCGTCATTCTTGTGTTTGGGATCTCACACTGCCTTGTGCTTTTAAGGGACATAATGCACTCAAAGTTGCCCTGTATTCAGCAAAGCAGTATACACTGCAAGCTCAGGGCTGCAGCAATGAACCAGAGCATCAGATGACATTGAACCACTACAGCTGTCAATAAAGCAGAAGGCACAGGAACAATTGGACATATGTGGGGGAGAAAGGAGACCTGCCTTTCAGGAACACAGCCAAAAAAGTGAAATGAACCAGAACTGGCCTAGGATACATTGTCCATGGTATACTACAAGCCCTTGGATAAGTAACTGAGCATTGAAAATTAGGAAGAATTTAATTTCTAAGGAAAACAAAAGTAAACTTTGCATCCCAAAGCAATATTTCACCAAAGAATTTCAAAGTAAACTCCATGCATTAGGTCTCAGTGTGAAATAGATCAGCTCTTTACAGCTGAGGAAACTAAGGTTCACCCTCACACAGACAAAAAATGGCAAAATCATTTTTCTTATCAAGGTTTTCAGTAAGATATTGGTCTAGACAAACACCAAGAGCAAAGGTCTGATTACCACTGATTTTTTTTTTTCTGCATCATTTAGCTCAAGCAGTAAATCAAACAAAGGCATTTCAGCAGGATAAAGGATCAGATTTGAACCGAGGCTGAAACTCCTGGATTTCACCTAGAGAAGACAAATAATTCACAACTGTGTAAGATCTGAGCAGTCACATCTGTGTTGTGCGCACATGCACTATCTGCCAGCTTGCAGCTGACTGACAGCCACTACTTGGGGACCGATTTTGCAATGAAAAAATTCATGCAGCCCATCAGGTGGTAGCTGGACACTTCTGATGCAATATCAGTATGTGTCAAGGTGAGTCATAACACACATGGTGAAGACAGGAAGGCAAAAAATGGTTAACCCTTTGCCACCAAAAGCCTTCTGTGGCTTGGAGTAAGAGAATCCACCAAGGGTTCATGGAACTGGCCATACTTGTAAGCAAAAGTCTGTGAAACAAAACTGTGTCCTAATTCCAACACTGGGAAAAAGTGCACCACTGTATTCCAGATGACAAAGCCAGTAAGCAGTGGAATACTTTCAATAGGAAAGATTAAATGAAAAAATATCTAAATAATGCTTATAACTCCAAATTTATAATAGATTTACAGAAAGAGAACGAACCTTTAAAATACACTCAAAAATTAAGTATAGTCATAGTAATGTTGTAGTTAAACAGGGCACAGTCAGTAAACCAGATCTGTACTTCTTCTATTAAAATATGCTGTTGAGTAGAATTAACTCATCTGGTTAGGGAAATACATTGGGAAGAGAGGCACAAGGACACCTCTTCAACTGTAACATGAGGGCAATTTACATAATCCATGTGTCATCACACATGTTTAGGGTGAAAAAAGCTCAAGAACATTGATTTTTATGAAATAGTCAAGGAGCCATTGAATAGGGAATTAATTTTTTTTACAAATTAAGCACAGCTAGTATAAAGAAATAAATAAGTTGCAGTGTCCTTTGTTTTTAAGGTTTCTTGTTGACAGTTTAATCATCTATTATAGCATGTTTTTACTCCTTAGAAGGTTTATCAGGTTAGAAATCTATGCTTTAACCACTTTTCCTTGAGACTACACACTAACAGAGCCAGGTTTGTTTTGCAGCCAAGATGTACAGTTACTCCAATCATCTGGCTGCTAAACAGCTGTTAAATGGCTGCAAACACCAGCTCCAATGTCTATATCTTGTTTTCTGCTAACACATCTCCCCTCTGGTTCAGGAAAATGAAACTACCTTGGAAAGGACAAGAAGTCGGTTTTCCAAGTACCCTCTTAAAAATTTTTTCCTTTTTGTCATGATTTAATCTTGTCAGAAACAACTAAACCCATACCTATAAATGTGATATACAAACTTAATGACAGTGAAAAAAGAGCTGCAGGGAGTTCTTTTAGTTGCTACAGTCATGGTTCTGGCACCAGATATTTTAGTGCTATTGGAGATAATTAAGTCCAAAGGAAACCACAGCAGTAAACCTCTTTCGGTCACTCACAATTTAACCCTTAAATATATGCCCAATCTGGTGGCCTTTTACCTTTCCTGGGGATTGTGGGCATGAAATAAGAGGCAGCAAGGAGAAGAAGAGCAGTCTTACTCTAGGTAACAGCAGTCTCTTCACTTCTGAGGGAGAAGTGAATATGGACCTGCCATGACTTTTAATCTCTTAAAGATCTAAGGTCCAGATGGAATTTCATGGGATGTCTCCAAACAACTTCATCCTTAATTGCTATGCAAATAATTATATGAGATTCTGAATCTGAAATGTTAAAAAACCATAAGACCTAACTTCAATTTCTTAGTTCCATGGCTAAACTTTTCTTCAAGAATGTGAACATCGATTAATTTCTGGAAAGAGGAATAAAGTTTGTAGTTCTTTTTCTTTTTATTACTTTCATGTTTGCCTCTATATTCATTTTCCTTGCACATTGAAAACCAAACCATGTCTTCTTGCTTTCAGAGAGTGCAAAAAGTCTCTAATTAAAACAACTATAAAAGGCTAAAAAGAACCAAAGTGAGATACTCTCAAAGGTGCCATCTGAGGCTGAGTATATGATACTTCATGCTGCTACTGAATACAATACTGCAAGCAGTCACAGTTCAAATTCTAGATTCAGGTTTCTTGCAATGCTGAAGACAATGATTTTGATCTTTCCTATTTTAACAGAACAAGAGTCAAATATTTTCTTCAGATAGTATTTCTTACAGTTCATTTTCTGTGCCTTCTGAAATTCTGGGGAGACTTCTCTGCCCTTAGCTGGATGTTTACCTGAGTGGTTCCAGTGAAGCCTCCCAATAAACACTGAAAGCTGCATGCACTGCAGAGATTTCATTTGGAGAAATGCATGATCCTCAGGTAGGGATGGAAGATATTTCCAATGATACTGGTAGAAAAGAGACCTCTCATAGAATTGGCAGCCATGCTAGAAAAGAGTGGAAATAGTGTTTATGAAGGTTTGTGAGCCTACAGATTTCCTGACACATTTATTTCTACAGTATTTATGAAGTTTAATTGTTAGCCACAGTCATCTCATGTGTTAGGCTAGAGAAAATGTTTGAGAAAGGAGGTGAAAATTGTTTTCTTCTCTTTTTCTTCCTCAGATAGGAGACCAATTTTTGACACCTATCTCACTAGGAAGGAGATAATCTGGTGTCTTCCATCTCTTAGGCTGTAAACTCCTCTGGGAGTGGAGCATTCTTACTTTAGGGTTGTTAAGCAACGCTCAGTGGAAAATTTTTCTCCTCTTTGCCTTCAAAGTCCTTCACTCATCTCTGAGTCATAGCACTACTTCAAAAGGAATGGTGGAGGGGGATGTACAAGTTCCACTCCAAAAGAGGATAATTTGAAGACCCCAAGACTACAAAACATGTGAAAACACAAATCTCCAACTCCTGAGCAAGTGCTGTAACCACAGGACTCCTAAATAAGTGGTCAACAATTCTCTCTTCTGAGCTCTTAATGAAAAGCATCAGGCAGTCCTGTATTCACAAAGCACTGAAGATTGAACAAAGTTTTTGTGGCTGTGAATCACACTATACTCACAGACTGCATTCAGAACTGCAGCCAGCTGCCAAAATCAGAGATAGAGAGCATTTCATACACATCTGGTCCTCAAATGGTCAAAGCCTCCTTCCAAACAGCACACTGGGGGTTATGAATCCAGCTTGTGTGCCCTGGGAACCCTAAATCTGTGCCACGTTACTTAATCTATGAAGAGCTGGATGTCTAAATAGAGTTTATGAGTCACATTCCCAAAGGCAAGTATGTTAAAAGTATCTCTGAAGGCTGCGTAAAAGTATTGCATTTCAAAAGGAAGCTGTCAAGTGTTTTTTTTACATTAGTCTTAACTAGAATGTAACACTGGGAACCCCTTGCAAGGGAGGGGCATTGTTACAAACTCACTACCCAAAAAGATGTATGAGTCGGTAACTCTGCCTTAGCTGAATGGGCCTAAAAGTGGGACAACTGTTAATTCTCTTCTTATCTGTTGCATGTATCTTTCAGACCAAGCAGGCTAATTCCTTATCACTAGACAAGATCTAAGGCTGGAACAGTGACAAATTAGGTATAAGCTGATTAAAAAAAAAAAANATAAGAGTTATTTTTTCCAGGCCTCTCAGTCAATATGTAACAAATTTCCCCATTCAGAACATTTGTTACCAAAAAGAGTCTTGTTCTTTATTATGCAACTCTCCCTCTCACCATCTCTCATGTATCAGTTCTATCTTTCTATAAATGCTTGACCTGTGCATGATTGCTGGGAAATTATTCCTCATTCTGCAGCTGAATACACAGGAGCAGTATTTGCCTCTATGGGGGGGATGCAGTCCAATGTTTTATTGGTATAAATAACCAAACTAGGTAGGACCCAGCTGTACCCAACATAGCAAAACAACTGCCCAGAGACTTGGTTTTTTTTCCCATTTTAGCTGATGTCATCCAGGATGTTATGCAGCTCGATTAGCAAACAGAAACCCAACCCAAAGTAGCAGGCAGTTCGATATCCACTTGGTGGATATGCTGACAGAGTTGTATTCAAAGAGGCTTTTCCAGAGCAAGTTCTGGTGCAGCAGACAGGCTTTCCACTGCTGTCTCTAGATTAATGCAAACACCAAGCTTCTCTAGTATGTACTTTATTTGGATTTTTGGACACTATTTAAGTGTCTATGAGCATGATTTAACTTTATAGCTGAACCACAGCCACCTGAAAATGAGCATTGTACAGCCCTTCATTTAACTGCTTGGAATCAAAGGTATTTTACTCTGAGCCACTCCTTGTATTTTCATGGTCCTTATGCCTGAAGTAAATTAGTGACAAAAAGCCCAAGAAACTTGTTGGGTTGAAGCAGGTTTTTTGTCTTTCAGTCTCCATTGCCCTCACGTCGTGAACAGCTCTGTATGCCAGTAACTTTACATGCTTCAACAGTCCCACTGAATAGTTCCCACATGACCTTACTGGTAACTGTAACATTAAGTGCTAACAACAGGAACACTGCATACAGAATTTTGCGTCTTGCTTAGAGAAGGAGGAATTATCATCTCGTCACAAAGGCTTGAGAATTTAACAATTTCCATCTTTGCATAGAAAATCCTTGCTGTTTCTTCCCTCATGCTCAGCACATCCCAAAGACAGTGATAAACATGGCAGCGAAACCCCTGGCGTGAGTCCACACTTGGCCCCTAGCACTTAGAGGCAACACTGAAAGAAGGCAAAAGGCTGATGTGTTCTGAGAACCTCATTTTAAGAGACACAGGAGCAGAACCTCATATTCTGGTATTTTCTACTCTTGCATCCATTCATGAAGTGCTGCTGAAATATGGCAACCTAAGGAATGACTTCAGAATACCGAAGAAAAGGCATTTCTTCCGGTAATAACTTCTGACTCCAAATATTATCATATAACTAGTGATGATTTTTGAGGGCAATCTGTGAAAAATATTGCACACCCACATACACCGTGATTGAAGCAGAATCTGCTCTCTGGAGCTGAGAGCAGTATTTCACAATTTAGGAAGCTTTTTGTCAAACTGTCTTTCAACGGCTAAATCCCATATTTGCTAACTTAAATGTTGCTTTAAAAAAAAAAGAAAGAAACAAAAAGAAAAAAAAACCAAAATCACCATGGATTCTTATCTCCTTTTCCAAGCAGTCTGATTTCTTCAACCCTAAACAATTTTGTCTTGGCACAGCTATTAGGCCACGTTAAACATTTCTGGGAAATGTGTGTCAAAGTCAGAGTGCTTATTGTTTAGTTTGAGCAATAGTTTCACTAATCTAAATGTGGAAAAATGCAACTCATTAAAAAAAAAAACAAAAACAATCAGGATTTAAAAGAAAACCAGAAAAAGAACTAAATGAAATTACTGATCTCACTGGATATGAAGTTGGGCCCCTCATCCTTCAGTTTCCTGTATAATCCTGAAATTTTACAGAAGCATTTCCTTATATACTTAGGGGAGTTTTGCAGGACTCATTCCAATATTTCTATATAACTGTCTTCTCTGAACCTGTTTTTAATTAATCTGTTACATAGTCTAGCTTCTAAAGAAAGGGATTTGGAAAAGCATCGGGCAGCAGCCTTGCTTTATTCCTATTAAGTCAATAGTAAAACTCCCCTTAATTCCACTGGGAGCGGAATTAGATCCATGCCAAGCCCATTTTCAAAATCATGTCTTTAAGGCTTACACAATGCCTTCTCCCTGCCCTTGCTTAAAGCACAGACTTCCCTCTACCGTCGGTTTTTTTTTTTCCCTTGCAAAATAAAGCCATGCAAATATGCAAATAAACCAACCTCAGCATCCTAACTTCTGGGGAACAACGTATCTCACTCTTTTCTTTCCAACTGTGTGGATAGAATTTTGGGGAAAATGTTTAAGGTTACAGGGCTGAACTGCTGTGAAACTCTAGGTAGACTTTGAGTATGCTCCAAAAAAGTTGGCGATAAACCCCTGGGTGTTGGCCGGGTTCCCCTTTTCTGTTAAAGTGACACAACATTTTATTCTTCTCATATGCCTGCTGCTTATTGCATTGCTCTGTAACACGGGTAAAAATAATAAATCGGTCTCTTATTTTTTTTCTGGAAACTTTCCTTCTCACTGGATGCTTGGGGAGCCTGATGCAGCAATTTGATCCACTATCAAACACGGTATTTCCTTGTGCCAACACACGACAGTCCTTTCACTTGTACTAGCGTAGATGAAAAGTCGGATTTTCACATTGCCACAGATATATACCTCTTTGGAAAAGGTGCACCTTTCACCTATAGAAAAAGCAAATAAAATTAAGCCGTATTTTTGTCACAAAAAATAGACTGGGGCTCGTCCTGACCGG